>JAGFNQ010000293.1:0-179504 GCA_024364735.1 Boesenbergia rotunda | reverse complement strand
TTTGACCTTTTGAAATTCTTTAGCTTTAGCTGCGTGATGTTCAGATATGTTTGTTTGGGTGGAGGTCTCAGATTTATTTGTTTGCATTGTAGTATCTGAGATTGATGGGGCAGGAGCCGTATCATCTTCATCATCATCTTCATCTTCATCTTCATCCTCATCCTGAACAACTTGTTTGCCCTTGCCTTTGGGCTGGTAGTCTTGTCTGACCTGAGTTATTTTTAATTTTTTGGCAAGTGGCTCACCTTCATCTGACCCTTTGCTTTGCAATTGTTCATACAGCGTCTTGTTTCTTTGGTTAGACTGAAGTATGATCTTCTCTCTTGCAGCTAGTCTTTTTCATGAAGCTCCTCTTGTACTTTAAGCTGCGAAACTTTGTCACCAATTATTATATCCTTTTCAACAATGATGTCATCCTTTTGTTTCAGTTGCGACTCCTTCTCTGCAATTATTGTTTCTTTCTGAGCATAATTTGATCCTTGGCACTGATGGCTGTTGCTGTCTCACTTGTGGCTTCCTCCAAACTTTTAAGTGCTATATTTAAATCGTGCTGTAAGGTCTCAATTTGTTCTTGTTTTTGTATACATATATTGCAGGCTTCCGTTTGTAAGGCCTGTTGCCTTCCTTGTGGTGACTGGCTTCCTTCTGGTGCCTGCTGTAATTCCTCAGAGTGTACCTCAAGTGGTTGAGTTGGAGGATAGTAGTCAGGTACCAAATCATGCTCTATATCAAACGGAATTAAATCAACAATAATTGAATCTGTGGCCACACGGTCTATCATCCTCTTGATACTCTCAACGTGGGCTTTAGGCCAAGTCCAGCGAAGTATTCTTGGCAATTTATGAGGATGTTCAGGAGCAGCAATACTAATATGTTCAGTAACCCATACCTGCAACATCATTATAATCAGTAAATAATATCCATCATCAAATTATATCAGCAGGTATAAGTAACTCTAACTTACAGCCAAAATATTTGGAAATCCCTTGAGCAAGGGAGCCTTGGCCGGTTGGGTTGAATCACCTACATGTCTTCTATGCCTCAATGTCACCTCCTTTCCAATGGCACCCAACTGAGGAGCCATGAAATTGTACACGGCATTGCACCAATTATAGTTTCGTAGATTGTCAAAATCATCTACACAATCAATAAGTGACACGGCAGGAATGGCAAGTATGCTGCTAGTACCACAAAATAGCACTGTACTGAAAAAATAGAGTATATACAACTGACAGTACAGCTTGTCATTGGATGTAGACTTTATTAGCAGTTTCTCCAAATGTCGGGCAGAACAACTGGAATCTTCAAAATACTCCTTGTACAGTGGCGTGGAGGCCTCATTTAAATCAAGTTGGACTATCTCTCCATGGTCAGGTAGCCCTAGAATAAGTGATATATCAACCTTTGTGAAATTGAGATTTTTCCCATGGATTACAAAGCTCTGTTCTTCTTCATCCCAATTATCAAACATGTTCTGAACTTGGGGTCTTACACAAGAACTAGTAGGAAGGTCGAGGACCCAAGAAAAGGGTGTGTCTCGAAGCAACTGTTCTTGTGCTGGTGTGGGTGGAACAGAATCAATAAAATTTTTGAAATGGGATAGGCTACTTTTCCAGTTCATTCGTTTGCTTCGACCTCTGTTGGCAAAACTTGAATACTGGGTAGGCAATTTGATTTTTCGTTTTGGCAGCTGTTTTTTCTCATGACTTCCCCCAGAGACTTGCTGTTTCTTAGATTTGGTGGGAGCAGCTTTCTTTGAAGCTGATCTTTTTTGACCCATACCGAACTTTGCAACCATCAAACAAAAAATTATTTGACACAAAAAAAATGACACTTAGAATTCGTTCATAAAAGGGCCTCCTCAAATTCAGTCTTTTACTGAAAACTATCGCTAACCCTAGGTGAAAGCAAGAACTGAAATGAGAAACTAAAAATTAGGGTACGTACAAGTCGACTAGTGCGATGACGATGATGTCGCCCACAACTTCTCCAATCAAGACAAGCACGCTACCTTCAAATCGCAACAAATCTGGAGCTAGACAAATCAGTGACTGCTATACAATTGAGTGACTGCTGGGCCTGATATAAAAGGTTTCAGGCCCTAGGAGGCCTTTTTATATGTATTATAAATATAATTTAGGTTATATCTATTTTTATTTATAAAAATAAAACTAAATTTGGAATATATCATATATATTTCAGATTTGGATGTGCATTTTATTGATTATGTATTTATATTTACTTATCAAGGCTCTAAATTCAGATATATTTAATTTTATTGATTATGTATTTAATTATATTGAACGAAGCTGGGCCTGAAATAATATTTCAGGCCCACAGTGGGGGGCCTGAAATAATTTTATTCAGGCACAAGGTGGGCCTGAAATAATTTTATTTCAGGCCCACCGTGGGCCTGAAATAAAATTAGGTATATCACCAATTCTCTAATGCTCTAATCTTGCTGTATCACCCTAGTGCTCTAATCTTGCTGTATCACCAATGCTATATCAGTGGTTTAGGTATATCAGTGAGTTTTGGGCAAAACTCACTGATGGACCTCCCATATCTGGAATTCTGAAAAACCTATATCAGTAGATAGGGTTGAGATAGGAGATGAGATTTTGGGTGCCCAAACCTCTAATCTTGCTGTATCACCAATGCTATATAAGTGGTTTAGGTATATCAGTGAGTTTTGAGCAAAACTCACTGATGGACCTCCCATATCTGGAATTCTGTAAAACCTATATCAGTAGATAGGGTTGAGATAGGAGATGAGATTTTGGGTGCCCAAACCTCTAATCTTGCTGTATCACCAATGCTATATAAGTGGTTTAGGTATATCAGTGAGTTTTGGGCAAAACTCACTGATGGACCTCCCATATCTGGAATTCTGAAAAACCTATATCAGTAGATAGGGTTGAGATAGGAGATGAGATTTTGGGTGCCCAAACCTCTAATCTTGCTGTATCACCAATGCTATATCAGTGGTTTAGGTATATCAGTGAGTTTTGAGCAAAACTCACTGATGGACCTCCCATATCTGGAATTCTGAAAAACCTATATCAGTAGATAGGGTTGAGATAGGAGATGAGATTTTGGGTGCCCAAACCTCTAATCTTGCTGTATCACCAATGCTATATCAGTGGTTTAGGTATATCAGTGAGTTTTGGGCAAAACTCACTGATGGACCTCCCATATCTGGAATTCTGAAAAACCTATATCAGTAGATAGGGTTGAGATAGGAGATGAGATTTTGGGTGCCCAAACCTCTAATCTTGCTGTATCACCAATGCTATATCAGTGGTTTAGGTATATCAGTGAGTTTTGAGCAAAACTCACTGATGGACCTCCCATATCTGGAATTCTGAAAAACCTATATCAGTAGATAGGGTTGAGATAGGAGATGAGATTTTGGGTGCCCAAACCTCTAATCTTGCTGTATCACCAATGCTATATAGTGGTTTAGGTATATCAGTGAGTTTTGGGCAAAACTCACTGATGGACCTCCCATATCTGGAATTCTGAAAAACCTATATCAGTAGATAGGGTTGAGATAGGAGATGAGATTTTGGGTGCCCAAACCTCTAATCTTGCTGTATCACCAATGCTATATCAGTGGTTTAGGTATATCAGTGAGTTTTGAGCAAAACTCACTGATGGACCTCCCATATCTGGAATTCTGAAAAACCTATATCAGTAGATAGGGTTGAGATAGGAGATGAGATTTTGGGTGCCCAAACCTCTAATCTTGCTGTATCACCAATGCTATATCAGTGGTTTAGGTATATCAGTGAGTTTTGGGCAAAACTCACTGATGGACCTCCCATATCTGGAATTCTGAAAAACCTATATCAGTAGATAGGGTTGAGATAGGAGATGAGATTTTGGGTGCCCAAACCTCTAATCTTGCTGTATCACCAATGCTATATCAGTGGTTTAGGTATATCAGTGAGTTTTGAGCAAAACTCACTGATGGACCTCCCATATCTGGAATTCTGAAAAACCTATATCAGTAGATAGGGTTGAGATAGGAGATGAGATTTTGGGTGCCCAAACCTCTAATCTTGCTGTATCACCAATGCTATATCAGTGGTTTAGGTATATCAGTGAGTTTTGGGCAAAACTCACTGATGGACCTCCCATATCTGGAATTCTGAAAAACCTATATCAGTAGATAGGGTTGAGATAGGAGATGAGATTTTGGGTGCCCAAACCTCTAATCTTGCTGTATCACCAATGCTATATCAGTGGTTTAGGTATATCAGTGAGTTTTGAGCAAAACTCACTGATGGACCTCCCATATCTGGAATTCTGAAAAACCTATATCAGTAGATAGGGTTGAGATAGGAGATGAGATTTTGGGTGCCCAAACCTCTAATCTTGCTGTATCACCAATGCTATATAAGTGGTTTAGGTATATCAGTGAGTTTTGGGCAAAACTCACTGATGGACCTCCCATATCTGGAATTCTGAAAAACCTATATCAGTAGATAGGGTTGAGATAGGAGATGAGATTTTGGGTGCCCAAACCTCTAATCTTGCTGTATCACCAATGCTATATCAGTGGTTTAGGTATATCAGTGAGTTTTGAGCAAAACTCACTGATGGACCTCCCATATCTGGAATTCTGAAAAACCTATATCAGTAGATAGGGTTGAGATAGGAGATGAGATTTTGGGTGCCCAAACCTCTAATCTTGCTGTATCACCAATGCTATATAAGTGGTTTAGGTATATCAGTGAGTTTTGAGCAAAACTCACTGATGGACCTCCCATATCTGGAATTCTGAAAAACCTATATCAGTAGATAGGGTTGAGATAGGAGATGAGATTTTGGGTGCCCAAACCTCTAATCTTGCTGTATCACCAATGCTATATAAGTGGTTTAGGTATATCAGTGAGTTTTGAGCAAAACTCACTGATGGACCTCCCATATCTGGAATTCTGAAAAACCTATATCAGTAGATAGGGTTGAGATAGGAGATGAGATTTTGGGTGCCCAAACCTCTAATCTTGCTGTATCACCAATGCTATATCAGTGGTTTAGGTATATCAGTGAGTTTTGAGCAAAACTCACTGATGGACCTCCCATATCTGGAATTCTGAAAAACCTATATCAGTAGATAGGGTTGAGATAGGAGATGAGATTTTGGGTGCCCAAACCTCTAATCTTGCTGTATCACCAATGCTATATCAGTGGTTTAGGTATATCAGTGAGTTTTGAGCAAAACTCACTGATGGACCTCCCATATCTGGAATTCTGAAAACCTATATCAGTAGATAGGGTTGAGATAGGAGATGAGATTTTGGGTGCCCAAACCTCTAATCTTGCTGTATCACCAATGCTATATCAGTGGTTTAGGTATATCAGTGAGTTTTGGGCAAAACTCACTGATGGACCTCCCATATCTGGAATTCTGAAAAACCTATATCAGTAGATAGGGTTGAGATAGGAGATGAGATTTTGGGTGCCCAAACCTCTAATCTTGCTGTATCACCAATGCTATATCAGTGGTTTAGGTATATCAGTGAGTTTTGAGCAAAACTCACTGATGGACCTCCCATATCTGGAATTCTGAAAAACCTATATCAGTAGATAGGGTTGAGATAGGAGATGAGATTTTGGGTGCCCAAACCTCTAATCTTGCTGTATCACCAATGCTATATCAGTGGTTTAGGTATATCAGTGAGTTTTGAGCAAAACTCACTGATGGACCTCCCATATCTGGAATTCTGAAAAACCTATATCAGTAGATAGGGTTGAGATAGGAGATGAGATTTTGGGTGCCCAAACCTCTAATCTTGCTGTATCACCAATGCTATATCAGTGGTTTAGGTATATCAGTGAGTTTTGGGCAAAACTCACTGATGGACCTCCCATATCTGGAATTCTGAAAAACCTATATCAGTAGATAGGGTTGAGATAGGAGATGAGATTTTGGGTGCCCAAACCTCTAATCTTGCTGTATCACCAATGCTATATAAGTGGTTTAGGTATATCAGTGAGTTTTGAGCAAAACTCACTGATGGACCTCCCATATCTGGAATTCTGAAAAACCTATATCAGTAGATAGGGTTGAGATAGGAGATGAGATTTTGGGTGCCCAAACCTCTAATCTTGCTGTATCACCAATGCTATATCAGTGGTTTAGGTATATCAGTGAGTTTTGAGCAAAACTCACTGATGGACCTCCCATATCTGGAATTCTGAAAAACCTATATCAGTAGATAGGGTTGAGATAGGAGATGAGATTTTGGGTGCCCAAACCTCTAATCTTGCTGTATCACCAATGCTATATCAGTGGTTTAGGTATATCAGTGAGTTTTGGGCAAAACTCACTGATGGACCTCCCATATCTGGAATTCTGAAAAACCTATATCAGTAGATAGGGTTGAGATAGGAGATGAGATTTTGGGTGCCCAAACTCTAATCTTGCTATATCACCAATGCAATATCAGTGGATTTTTATGTGCACACTAAGTACCAATATTTATCAGTTATGTTCTATAAACGTATTACACCTATACAACTACAAATTTATTATCCACCAACTTAAATCAGAAGTATTTCATGGTTAACAGAGACCCTGAAATTTTCCCAGTTGAGGCACACGGTGGGCCTGAAATGACTTGATTTCAGGCCCACCCTGGGCCTGACATGGATCTATTCAGGCCCAACTTGGGCCTGAAAGGTTTTATTTCAGGCCCTCCTTGGGCCTGAAGTGTTTTTATTTCAGGCCCGCCTTGGGCCTGAATTGATTTATTTCAGGCCCACCGTGGGCCTGAAATCATTTTATTTCAGGCCCACCGTGGGGCTGAAAAGTTAATTTCATGCTCACCTTGGCCATTAAATAAAATCATGATTTATAGATTAATATTCTATATTTATCTACAAGTTGTGACCAAATCCTATAATTTTATTTAATTATTAATCTTTAGAATTTGAAACAAGTTTTTTAAATTTATGGTAGAGATAATCCATCTTACTAAGTCAATACAGAATGCATACCAATTTTCAATTCCTTCGAGACAATTAAGTCATGTTTTCAAATTATGTATCAGAAACCCACTGTTGGACCTTCAATACTTGGATATATGTCAGTAGTTAGAGTTAACCAAAGAGATGTTATTTCTGGTGTGCAAACTTTGTCCAAATCATTATGAGTTATGTTTTCTTACCGTATCAGTTGGTACACTACATTGCAGCAACTCGATGTGAATCAACATCACACAATTATTTTGTTTTTCTGGACAATAAAATTTATTCATACAAATTACACAATTTCTATACAAATGGAGCTGAATCACCAGCAAAGGATGTTTTTTTACAACATTACTTCAAGAGATTGACAGTCTCATGTTTTACAATACATGTCTCCCATAATATTCACTGTAAGATCAAATCTCATTTTCGTCATATCTCCTTGTTTGAAATCCATCTTCTCATCGTATAGGAGACATCGGACGTATTGCATAACAAAGAAGGCACAGTCCACGCTGAAAATAACAAACAGTATTTCAGATTTCAATAAGTGGGGTAATAAAATACTTTGATCATTTTAAAATTTACAAACTCTTCCTCACTTACTGACCTATGTTCTTGTTGGGGACATTTTTGTCTGACGGAGGGTCATTTGTCCAAGGGATGATGACTTTGTAGATATGGATGAATAGCCGTAAGTTCCTCGCGAGTATATTGTTTAAGTTCTTTTACCTGTCAAATATATCATGAATTTTTTTACCAAATGATGAACATATATATGAATAAAGGTAGGTAGCTCACCGCTGAGTCAAAATCATGCTTATATTTACGGCCACTAGCAAGAGAATTTAAATGAATGAAAGTCATTGCTTCTGTATCCACCGCCAACAAGTGAAAGTGTGTATTATCACTGCACAAAGGTATTAAAATATATCTAAACCCTTGTTCTATCATATCCGTCTTCATCACTTGTTGCATGGAAAACTTTCTTGACGATCTTATTGAAGCCTAAATAGTTGCAAAATCAAAATTATTAATAACCACATCATAATACTAGGTCTTCTACAATCTATTAATTCATACTAATTTACATCACTTACTGTGAAGAAGGTTGAACAATATATTGACTTGTGGTATGACCTACCAGATGTGGATGCTCCCCTAAATAACATTTTACAGAAGGCATCAATGACCTCGCCTTTTGTAAAAACCTCTCCATTGAGGATTTGTAAGAATGAATGCAATTTCAAAGCAAAGGGTGCATCCTCCCAGATAAATTCATTATCCAACCTGCCAAGTTAATTGATAAGATTATATATTAAAGCCCCAAATATATTAACTAAAATATGTTTCATAACTTACTTTAGGTTCTCCAATTTATTTATCACGTAGGCCACTTCTTTATCTTGATTTTTCTTCTTCGACTTCATAAAATGCTTCTTCACAAACTACATCGATACAATTTAGACCAAACTAATTAATGACCAAATTCAATAAATTTGACGTAATTAATATGAAAATAAGTCACATACATTAATGCCTTGTTACCTCATTTTGTATAGTTCGAAGGTCCTTCTTTTCTCCTCCTCTATATCTTCTTCAGACATGACTTCCATTACAGTAATGGTTTCTCTTGCTTCATCCATATCCTCCTCTAAGTTTCCTTTTTCCCTTGTCCATGACATTTGATATTTGTTCCTTTCTCCGCTTCCCCTTATGTAATAGTTGGTGTCATACTGGACTCTCAATTGGAGTATCCCTGTAATCATACCGAGTTCGATCACGTCCTCTCCTTGTTCTACAAGATACTGGATCAGAAAGAGGGCTGACTACAGGATAGCTTTCTTGAGCCTCCATGCCCTTTTTTTCAATAATTGAAAGTAATTCCTTAACCCTTTCATTCAAACATATATTCTCCTCTGTTAGCTCCTTGATTAGGGTGTCTTTAAGAATGCATTCACCACATGGCCTTACATCTTCTGTGTCATGTCCTTGTGATGTCGCTATTGGCCGTGGAATGTCATCCCCAATCTCAAGGTTCTCAAACAATGTGTTTTCATGTAGGTTAGGAATTATTTCAACAATTACCTGTCATATATCAAGTACACAAATTTTACTGCCTCTATATCAAACTAACAAAGATAAACTAACATAGATCACAGTTTACAATAATTACCTCTTCGGACCTGATTTGGTTGACAAGGTCCCTCACCCTACTAATATGCGAAGGAATATTCCTCCACTTATTTATTCGGGGTCCTTCAACATTGTATGGTTTTTGAATGGGTACATGCTCCAAAAACCATGCCTACACAAAGTTTTCCACACAATTACATTAATAACAGCAAAATATTTTAAAATATAATTTAGGTAAATTCTACTCACTGCCAAAAGCCCAGCAAATCCCTTTACGTAAGGGAGGTTTGTGGTCCTCTGGTTTCCTTGACTTGATGAAAATAATTCCCCAATCTTAGGTAATTGGGGAGACAAAAATTTATGGATAGCTTCCACCCAGTTGAATCTACCAAGATTGTCATAATCATCTACTATATCTACAAGCCCTAGAGGGACCTTATATGTACTAGACGAAAATAAAACACAAACAAATATATACAAAATATATAATTTACAAACTAATAATACATCATCCTCTGATTCAACACTTTTAGAATAATGTTTAAGTAAATCCTCAATTCTTGTTCTGGTAGGTTGTTTTTCTTTTGAGAAGTAAGTACGATAGAGGTCACCCGATGCTTCAGTTGAATTAATAGGGATCGAAACTCCACGGTCCACTATACCCAGTACCAACGCAACATCTCGTCTGGTGAACGCAACCAGTACACCTGAAACAATTAAAATATTTAGTTATCATCAACAATATAGGCTTCAATTTATTTCTCTTTGGGCCTGAAATGAATTCATTTCAGGCCCACGTGAAATTAATCATTCAGGCCCACGTTGGGCCTGAAATGAATCATTCAGGCCCACGTTGGGCCTGAAATGAATTCATTTCAGGCCTACCTAGGGCCTGAAGTAAATTCACTTCAGGCCCTCGGTAGGCCTGAAATTATTTCATTTCAGGCCTACCGACCTGAAGTGAATTTCACCTTAAATTGATCAAATATCAATCATTTAAGGCCAACTATATCCAAGTTTTATCTTTCTATAGATACAAATTTATAATTCATAATTAAAACTATTACCTGAGAATTTAAAAAATTGCGAGGTTGAATCCCAACTTTCAAATATATTAACCAAAATTCTCCGGATATGCTGCAATTCTTGAATGTCCAAGAAAATACTGAAGGGCGACTCTTTGATCTTCGCAATGTGTTGATCATTTAAAATTTCAAATGCTTCAACAAAATGTTTAAAATGGCCTAAAACACTGCACCAATGTAATTTTTTCCCAAACTCATCTGAACCGTACAGTTTTTATACATTACAAATTTATTTAGCAAAAATAAGTATAAACAATATCACAAGCAGTGTTTATTCAGCAAAATTAAGTATAAACAATATCACAAGCAGTGTTTATTGAGCAAAATTAAGTATAAACAATATCACATACCTTGGTGATTAATGCCAATGAAGAAGACGATGAGGAACCACCCACAGACCTTTTTCCTGCCATTATTATGAAAATCAAACCTGCAGAAACCCTAAATCCTACTTTGATAGTGCCGACCAGTATCAACTTCAACGTTAACACTTCAAGCAGCCTCAGGATCACACATTACCACTTTCCTGTATAGGAACCTAGGTTTTGGTTGGGCGGAGGGATTCGAGGGAGTAGCAAGCGACTAAAGCACAACTAGGGCACGCACAATGTCCTCCTTCAACAATACCATTTACGTTCTCGCGCTGAGAGAGAGAATGACCTTGCCATCCGAACCACATATTCTTATTTTACTGCAAAAGTGGTTCGGATGTCTCGAAAATGGGAATGGAAAAGGTCTTTTGTGGCGCCAAAGGTATAATAGGAAGTTCACTTAAAGGGCTGCGCCCTTTGGTAAAATATAAACCATGGGACGCCCTTTGGTAATTTTGTATTGTTACGTATGCCCTTTGGTAAATTGCCGAAGTTACAGGGATTTATGTCCCACTAGTTTCGTGATTCGAATCCAAAATCTTTAGTGGCAACCTACCAACTCTTTTACACTAATAAATACAGTCAATAGTATTTGACAAAGGAAGCTATCCGTGAACAATTCAGAAAGAAATATTATCGAAGGACAAGAGTATTATAGAAAAAAACATTTGGAATCACGGGTGGAAAAATTGTCGGTAAAGGAGAAAAAAAAAGTATGGAATCACGGATGGGAAAAGAAAAGGACGCATATCACCGATGGAAAACGAAAAAAAAACTGAGATAAAAGACGGCTAAATTAAGTTTTTAAGAGATTAAAAATTAAAGAAATAATTGATTATGTCTTATAATAAAACATAATTAAATGGGCCAGTGTTTGCTAATTGTAAAATATAGTGGAAAAAAGAAAATAATAATAATAATAAATAAATAATACTGTAATTCAGATATGAATTATAAATATTTGTAGAATAAAATTGAAGAATGCAATTAAAGCATATATATTAGGCAGGATCGGACATATCACCCACCTAAATATGAATCAGCATGAAATTTATTAACATGGACACGCGTACCGCCATAACAAATTCATTAATTTGTATTCGATGACAACCGCTAAAATTGTAAAAACTTGGCCTATGCATAGGTCATCATGCCTATGCCTTAATTAAGCCGGGCCTGGAAGTAGGGGCCTCAATTTCAATGGCCAAGCTGCAAATGTGAAATCGTTACCATCACATTTTTGAGAGATTGAATGGGCACCCTACCGTGCCACCCCGGGGTACAGCAGTTAACGATTAATTTAATTATTCCTAAGGGAATTTGTTCGTGTTTTCTTTTGATTATCTTTAAATTCGTTGTGATAATATTTCACATTAGTATCTACCGTATATGTAATTTTTCTGTATTTTATCGAGATAATTAAGTTATAAAATTAAAATATATGATACTTTTGATATTGTTTCAACTCATATTCTTCATTCATTCATGTATGGACGCACCATTGCTGACGAAGAAATGCAGACTTGGTCATGAGCGAACTAGGTGGTAAAATGATGAATTGCTCGCCCTCAGCGTAGTCATGAGCGAACTAGTATGAAGTGAGTGGGGTGATGGTGTTATGACTTTGAGTTGATTGATTTCATAGGCGGCAGTGGCGGACCTTCCAACGGATCAAGGATGTAAGATTTGAATCTGAGCTCACTAAAAAAAAATGAATTTAACAATGAATTTTAGTAATGAAAAATATTCATTGCACAATTCGTTGCTAAAAATAAATTTGATGCCAAATTTATCGCTAATTGATAAGGAATCTATAATTCATCGCCAAATTGACGACGAATTATAGATTAATCGCTAATTTGGTGATAAATTTTATATTCGTGATGACGAATATAGAATTCGTCACCAAATTGCCGACGAAACCAGAATTTGTCATTAATTTGACAATAAATCCTGGATTCGTCATAAAATTGAAAGATCTTTGTTAAGTCGGGAGCTCAAATTTTGTGATGAATCTATAATTCGTAGCCATATTGATGATGAAGTTCAAATTCGTAGCCAAATTGAAAGATCTTTGTCAAGTAGGGAGCTCAAATTTGGCGACCAATCACAATGAATCCATCATTCGTCACAAAATTGAAAGATCTTCACCAAGTTAGGAGCTCAAATTTGATGACGAATCCATAATTCGTCACCAAATTAGCAACGTTTGCGACGAATCCTGAATTTGTTGCCAATTTGGCGACGACATTTGGATTGGTCGCCAAATTTGAAGATCCTAAATTTGGTAATCATTACCAAAATGCAGAGAATTGATTGGTGATGAATCTAAATTTCGTTGCTAATTTGGCGGTGACTTGTGGATTTGTCGTTAAATTTGAAGATCTTTAAATTTAACGATCATTGCCAAAATCTACAAAATTTGATAATGAATAATATTTCATTGCCAAAATCCCTAACTTAACGCTTTAGCCTCGAAATCCTCAATCCCCTTATCCTTAAAACCCCAAATCCTCCGATCCCCATAACTTTGACGGTGAGGGCAACGACGACGAAAATCAACTTGAAAATGTGCAGCAGTAAGCTTTCTCCCCTCTCCATTCCCCTCCCCTCTCCCCCGTCTCGTTTTCCCTTTCCTCATCGATCGAATATGGCCTGGCGAGGTTTGATGACTACCCATCATGGCCGCTGCACTCTCGAGGCTGGTCGGGGAGGAGGCCATTGAGGATGGCCGGCCACTAGGCGACGGGGATTTATGTTAAACTATATAAAACATGATCAATATATACGTTGATGAACTCATTTCCCCCCTTTACATGAAAATAAGATTCTTTGGGAAAAAATTGAACTCATGGTGGCAAAAGACGATTTGCTTGCCCCTAGCGCCCCCGTCAATCCGTCTCAGGGCCAACACGGAGAAGTAAATCACGGGAGCTACTAGCCCTGATGCTGTGGCTAGCGCGTGGGGAGGGTGGACATACTGACTTTACCAAGATTTGACCCCAGACATTTTAATGATAATACCCATGCATTAACCATCAGTCCATCCCGTGGGGATAGGAAAAAATTAAACTCAACTCTTGTGACACAGTGTTCGTTTGCTTGTACGTATATCAACTGATTTAGTTACTGTTTGTTTATCAGGTAATCTATTTTTCAAATAATATTTTATTTTATCGCTTGCTTGATTTAGTGACTATTTATTTATCAGGTATTCTATTTGTCAAATAATATTTTATTTTAGATGACTTACTTTGTAGACTCGACTAGTGCTTAATCAATGGTGCTTATGGATTCGATACTTTTTATTACTTGATGGCATTTTCGTATACTTACAGATTCACATCAAGCACCAGGAGGAGTCAACAACCATGTAGATCATACAATCAATTATTTTATTTTCCTTTAAGTCCTAGGTCTCAAAAGCTTTATGCATCAAATGTCATTACTGAATACATAATTTGGCATGCAAATCATCAAACAGAAGAGGAGATAATGTGTCATTCATTGGATGTAGAGGCGTGGAAATTTTGATAGAATATATTCTTGAAACATTAGGTTAGGTCTCTTGCTAATGGATTTGCTCTATTTGGCAAATCAGGAAGAAATTATTCTTGTTGGCATGTTATCTTAAGTCTGTATAATCTTCTACCTTGGATGTGTATGGAAACACAGTATATATTTTTAACATTGGTTGTACTTGACCTGTAAAATCCAAAAAAGTTAATAGATGTTTATATATAATTAACCGCTGATTGCAGAGCTCAAACAACTATGGAATGAAGGTTTTCCTATATATGATGTTCATACTAATTATATATTAGTAATGAAGGTTACTCTTCTTTAAACCATAAATTTTCGCTAATGGAATGCTATTGGGATAGAGTATCGCTGGGATCGTAGGATGTCCAATATGTATGAAGGGATCAAAGTCAATCAATTCATGCTATCGGGATGGGGTACCGCTGGGATCATAGGATATCCAATATGTATGAAGAGATCAAAGCCAATTAATTCATGCTATCGGGTTGGAGTGCCGCTGGGATCTTAGGATGTCCAATATGTATGAAGAGATCAAAATCAATCATATTGAAACATGGGAAGAAGACGAGTTATTTTACCACTGAATCATAATTTCAGAAGGAATATAGATAAATTCACTATAAATATATTTGGAAGAACACCTCCACCATTGAGATTAACATGTGAACAGATTTGGTACAGAGTGCTTAACTTTCCATCTATATTAAAGAGATACATGGTACAACATATGCATATGGAAGTGCATATAAATGAACTAAATTGAGTATATTTTGGGATTTACCATATTGGAATAGTCATTTGATTCATCATAATCTTGATGTAATGCATATTGAGAAGAATATTTTTGATAGTTTGATAAATACAATGATGGATATCATCAAAAAAATAAAAAAAATAATTTGAATGCATGAAAAGATATACGACTCATATGTAAGAGATTGATGCTTGATGTTGATGAAACTAGTAGGAGACCAAAGCCAAAGGTAATTTACACATTGAATAAGGATAATAAACATGTTCTTTGTGAATAGTTGAAGTAATTGAGATATCTAGATGGTTATATCTCTAATCTTGAAAGATGTGTTAATTTGAAAGGATGAAAATTGATTGGTTTAAAAAGACATGACTACATGTATTTATAGAAAGACTCATTCCTATTGCCTTTAAAGAACTTTTATCAAAGTTTGTATAGCGTGCCATTACAGAGTTAAGAATTTTCCTTGATAATATTTACTCAATAATTTTGAGATATTCACATATCGAGACATTAGAGAAAGACATTCCAATCATTGTATGTAATTTATAAAGGATCTTTCTGTTGGAACTTGGATGGCTATAGAGGGGGGTGAATGTAGCCAGACACTCAAATCGCTCCCTCTTCTTTGAACTTTCTTTCTGTGATCAGATTAGTAGCAGCGGAAACAAAATGCAACAGAAAGAATAAAACAGAGCAAGGAATCAAACCAAGCGATATACAAGGTTCCGGGATAACTTGCCCCTACTCCTTGGCGTGCCCGTAAGGTGGGTGATCCCTTGATCGTCGGCAGATCAAGCCCCTGTGAACCCGGATAAGATAGAGCCTCCTTCTCGGTGGAGAAACCTCTCCACAGATCTCACGGATGATGGAACTTGAGTACAGGAGATCACACAAGAAGGAATGCTCACTCAGATCTCACAAGGATGTAGTAGAACGCTTAAGCACAAAGCAACAGAGAGTTCGAACACAGCTCAGCCAAACTTCCCAAGTTTCTGTCTTGTTCACCTCTACTCCTCTACTTCCAGCTTCGTCTCTTAAGCTCCTGCTCAACGTCGCCAGCTCCATCAGCACCACTGACTCACACCCTGACCCACTGACCTCTCTGAGCACTCAGTCCACTGGACACTCCTCCAGCTGAGCCTCCGTCAGTTGCCAACCGCGCCTTCGTCAGTTGCCAGTTGCTCCAGACGCCGTTGAGACCTGAAAACACAATAGATCCAAACCTGCTCCATGGAAAGTCCTCCATTGACCCTCCTTGAGTGTTTGAATCACCTGCTATCACCTGCACACTCCAACAGAGGCTTAGCAAATCGATATCAAATGAAAGCAGCAAGTAGCAGAGAATCGGCAGTGAAAACAGACGCGATCAGAAACTTCTGACAGCATTTTTGAATTAAAGTTCTGCTCCTGATCGGTCCCCAGACCGATCAGAGAGAACCCTAATCGGTCACCAGACCAATCCAACAATCTTCTGCATACTCATGATTGGTCCCCAGACCTATCCAGCAGTCTGCTGCATACTCCAGATCGGTCCCCAGACCAATCAGGCTGTTGCCTGATTGGTCACCAGACTGATCGGGCTGATCCCAGACCGATCAGTCTCCAGCCTGATCGGTCAGGGTGAGAAACCTCGCGACAGTTGTTCGTTCAGTTTGATCGGTCACGGTTTCTCCCTGATCGGTCACCAGACCGATCAGGAGCCGATCAGTAGGTTTGCCAAAGACCTACTGGATGCTCCCTGATCAGTCACCGGACCGATCAGACATTGCTGGATCAGTCACCAGACCGATCCAAGAGGGAACTTCGTGCTAACTTTCCTGATCGGTCACCAGACCTATCCGGGCAAGGCCAAACCCACTCTTAGTCGAGAGAACCAGCCTTCGGCCCATCTCCGACTCGTGCTTGATCCCTCGGACCAAGACTCCATGCCCAGCTTCACTCACTGGGACTTTAACCTAGCTTCCCAAGCTAGGAACTGGCTTCACTCACCAGGATTTCATCACCTAGCCCTCCAAGCTAGGACTTTTCACCTAACCCTCCAAGTTAGGACTTTTCACCTAGCCCTCCAAGCTAGGACTTTTCACCTTGCCCTCCAAGTTAGGACTTTTCACCTCGCCCTCCAAGCTAGGACTTTTCACCCAACCCTCCAAGTTAGGACTTTTCACCGTAACTAGCCCTCCAAGCTAGGACTTTTCACCTAGCCCTCCAAGCTAGGACTTTTCACCTAACCCTCCAAGTTGAGACTTTTCACCTAACCTTCCAAGTTGGGACTTTTCACCTAACCCTCCAAGTTGGGACTTTTCACCTAACCCTCCAAGTTGGGACTTTTCACCTAACCCTCCAAGCTAGGATTTTTCCACACCTAACCCTCCAGGTTAGGACTTTTCACACCTAGCCCTCCAAGCTAGGATTTTCTCACACCTAACACTCCAGGTTAGGACTTTTCAACACCGTGCCTAATCCCCGATCAGGACTTAATCATAATCATAATCATCAACCTAAACTAAAATCGGTGTCATTAAACACCAAAACAGCAATCAGGGTCAGACTGCATCAACACTTTCCACCCTTACTTTTTGACTCCATAGAATATTTTTTGGTTTACTTGCCATATACGGCCAAAGTTGGAGGTCCAGTCCATTTTCGATAGATATATCCATTTGAAAGGTAAACTTTCATCTTGTATACTTCATTATTCATGCATAAAATTAACAAATTTTGTTATATATTAATATCTAATATAATTTATTTTATTACAATTAGATTCATATGTTATTTAAAGAAAAAAGTGAAAAATAAGACATGTGTTGAAGCCTCTGTGGTTAATGCATGTATTGTGGAGGAAGTATCAACTTTTGCATCATATTATTTTGAGCCTCACATTCATAGCAAATGGTGGAGAGCAGGAAGAAATGATAAGGGTCCTGCTAATATCAATTTAAATTTATTTTTAATTTTTAACTACCTTGATCAGTCAAGTGGACCATGTAAGTAGAAATGCTTAATTGACGAAGAATGATGGACAACCTAGACATATATTTTACTTGTTGTCTAGAAGTATAGTTTGTTGGTGTCCCGGTTAGTTTTGATGTGATCAACCAAGTTAGGTTAGGTCTTGTTGTGATTTTGATCCCTCTGTCTAAATGTACACGAGCTTAGGAGCGGAGGAAGTCAAGCGTAAGACACAGTAGACGAGAAGAATTGCACGAGGAAGTGAGCCATTGAGATCGGTGCATCCGAGGGACGCGGAAGCTGCGGAAGAGTACACCAGTGGAGTGAGCAGGATGTGCGTGACATCCGAGGAACGAGAAGCCGGGAGGAAGGACGCTCGAGGGGCGAAAGGCCGGAGTCGGGTTCGGATGAGCCTAACCCTGATTGACCAGAAATCACCCAAACAAAGCGTCTATCAAGAAGTCAACTCTGTTGACTTTGACTAAGTCAATGTTTTAACTTGGACCATATTTAACCAAAATTGTTGGAGAAGTATGGAGGCTTGACCGAAGATTTTGACTAAACAACACACGTGGACAGCTTGCATGCACAGAAGCTTTTACCGTTTAAAAAATTAACTTTATCTTTTAAAACGATAAACTTTATAAAAAATAAAATTTATCTTTTAATCAATGGTTAAGGAGTAAATTTATCTACATTCAATTAAAGGATAATTACTATCCTTTAATCGGACAGAAACTTCTACCGTTTAAAATATTAACCTTATCTTTTAAAACGATAAGTTTTATAAAAGATAAAAATTATCTTTTAATCAACGATTAAGGATTAAATTTATCTATGATCAATGGTAATGATTAATTTTCTTAGCCTATAAATAGGCTTAGAAGTTAAAGAGATTTTCAACAGATTGATTGTAATTCTTCTAGCTTCTGTCTTGTGCTACAATGTTTATAAAAGACTTCTCACTTCTCCGCTAGAAGGAGATTTTCATAGTGAGCTTCAACCGTCTTGAATTAGCAATCACCTAGGTTGCAACCAAGTAATTTCTGTGTCTTAACCTTTCTACTAGTTGAGCTAGTTTATGCTTATATTATTTAATTGTAACAACTAATCTGAAATCTTTGTGAGCCGCACAAAAGATTTATTTTTATTTTACAGCAGTAATTCACCCCTCTTGCTGGTCCACCTCGACCCGACATAGTCATAACTTTTTTTGTATTTCTTATGCTGTAAATTATTTGTGTTATAATTTTTTATAGTAAGATTTTTCAAAACTTATATTCTGAAATGTAGACATAAGAGTTTGATTGCTTATGCGAAGAAAAATTAACATCATGATTCTGTTGTGACCGATGGCACGACTAGAGGGAGGGTGAATAGCTCGGTCACCCCAATTCAAACCTCTTCCTACAATTGTTAGCACAAGCGGAAGCTTAATTTATCAACTACAACAATGCTAACACGTGGTTAAGAGATTGCTTGCTCTTACTCCACGACGTGTCCTTGAGGTGGATGAACCCTTGATCCTTCGGTGGATCATGCCCCGACAATCTCCGGCTAAATTTTTCTCCTTCTTGGTGGAGAACAACCTCTCACAAATATTCTTCCTCCTTACAAGAATAGCTAGGGTTTGAGAGGAAGATAAATACTTGGAGCTCGAGCACTTGAGAACTTGAGTAAAGATATCACAATGAAGAGCTAACCTATCTCAAGTCTCAAGCTTTACTTTAAATAGTGGAGAGAGCTGTTAACCAAACAACTCAGCCTTGACACCAGTCGACTGCCCCCAGCGCCAATCGACCGATGTCCAGCCAACGACTCTATTTTGAACAGACCAGTCGATTGCTCTGGAGACTAGTCGACTGCTTCCGGTTGTTCGACCTTATAGAAAGATCAGTCGACTGGTTTCCATACCAGTCAACTGCTACAGTACGCTCTCCGTAGTGTCAGGTGACTAGTTCTCTTACCAGTTGACTCCCTACTTACAAATGTACTCTCAACCTCTCCAGAGTTCACCCTTCGCGTATGCCTTGAAGTCCACTTCCTAGGCTTGCCCCTTGAAGTTCTCTTCCTTCGGCTCTCATCCCTCGGATGCGCACACAAGCTCGCGGCTTGTCTCCATGTCATCCTTCTCGTATGCCTTTGAAGTCTACTTCCTTGGCTCGCCCTTGAAGTCCTCTTCCTCGGCTCTTGTCCCTCGGATGCTTCACTCCGTTAATCCTCATGTGTGATTCACTAAGTCCTGCAAGACTCAAACACACACATCAAATCAACATGAAAACCTAACTTAATCATATTGACACATACATCAAAACCAATGATTTATCCGATCATCCTTGGGTCAATTGCACTAACAAGTTCAAATCATATATAAGTAGACAATCTAAATTTGATGTACACATATGCAGACTTTTAAACATATTTATTTGATTTTAGGTTTATGATAATCAAGGTCACCTTGAGCAAGAATTGTTATTCCATTTGTCCTGGGGCCCAAAAGCATTGGTATGCACTTGGCCAACATATTTCATAAATGGATATACTTTTCATACTGAAGAATATGGAATGGGGAAGATTACAATGAATAGTTGGGCAATTATAAGAGGTCCGAGATGACATTGATTTATGGATAAATGCAAAGGAATTATGTATACATGCATTATTTTACACAACATGATTGTGGATAATGAAGGTTATGCAATATTGATTTAATTGGGATTGTAAAGAACATGATACTATCATAGTATTGAATCATCGCTCAACTACTAATTTACTAAATGCATTCGAAGTAATTTTGAGTTATGTGAGATTCAAGTACATTATCAACTTCGTCACAATTTAGTTGAACACATGTGGGAAATATGTCATTGTGATCAATTAATGATTTATTTAACATCTATGAAATATTTAATTATTTCAATTTCAAATTTTGGAAATATTTTTATTCAATATGTTGTATTATTTCTTTTAAAATTTGTACCTCTTATATCATACTATTTCTGTTTAAATAAAATATTAATATTAAAATAATTATATTGAATAAGTGTTAAAATATATAGATAAATATTAAATAAAAAATATTTATGGATAAATGATAGACGAAATATATTAAATTGAAGAATTAAAAGTATAATTAATTTTATTTAAATATAAAATCAGATGTAAATGAATAAAATAATCATGAAACTCATAAATATTTGGTCGATGAGATATTTGATTGTGGAATTTGAGATATTTAAGAATGAAATATTTAATTAAGGATTTGGGATATTTGAGGGGTGGATATTTGAATGATGTGAATGTGAGGACTATAAATATTTAAAGAAATAACTTCACTTATTATGGATGCATAAAAATTAATGCTGTAGCATCCATGTTAATACATAGTTGTTATAATGTTTAAAAATGATTAATCAGATAATAATAGAATTTGAGATATTATAATATCTAAATGAGATTATATATACCGCCAATGTAAATAAATATTATAATACTCTTACACACGTTTAGTGTTCAATTCGTTGAACCTAATTAATTAGCAAGATTAAAATTAAAATTGTATTTATTTATTTTATATAAAATAAAAATAAAAATAAAAATAAAAATAGTGGGATTTATAAATAAAGAATATTAATATTAAAATGATTTTGAATGTGTATTAAAAGAGATATTAATATAATGAATATATGATATAGATTAAATTTAAAAAGATATGTATATATAAATATTCAAATAAATAGAGTCCTTAGTGAGTAAATTTAATACATGATACATCGATGTTTGGTTGGATTTCTTAAATTATCTTGTTTGAAAACTATTAAATTATTCTAGTTGAAAAAGAATGTGTAAAAACACCCTTTAAAAGTCTAGAGAAAAAAAAACCAAATAAAATATGTACCATCATTGTCTTTCATTATCAACCTAATTAATTTTTAGAACTACCTAAAAATTTTTAATTAGCATTTATTCATCTATTTTATTTTTTCGTGTCATGCACTATGAACGTGTGCCTTGCCGTCGTGGGTAAGTTTGATCGTAAAAATACTATTTTAACGAGTCAGATTTTTTTAATTATTTATTGATGTATGTATGACGATTAATAAGTAGAGTTAAGATAATGTTTTTCGACATCTCTCAGATAAGATTTGTGAAAAAATTATAAAATAAAATTTTTTTAATCATTGTAATGGAGAGGTTTAAAGTTTGTAATTTAAGAAGGACACTGAAAACTTAAATTTATTTTTTTATCTCGAAATTAATATAATGCGTATGAAATCATATAATTATATATTATGAATTCGTAAAAAAAAATTCTTTAGAATTTTAATTATTAAAGATATTTTAATAAATTTTAATAATGTTGGTATAGTATATTAAAATTATTAAAAAAACTCATTTAAAACTTTAAAGATTGAAACTGTCATTACGAGAGGATAGAACGTCACGTCCCTACCATCTGGACACGTGGGCTGGACCCCAGCACTTGCGCCACTTTGTCAACGGTTTCGGTGAAACCGCTCTGGTATTGTAAATTGTTTCCGTTGCGTTCTTGCGGTGCAATCTAATGCTCAACCGTTCGCCATCTCCTTTTCAAATAAATCTAATGAGTCAAAAAGGCTTCGTCACTATATACTATATATCAAGGTTCTAAGAATTGGATCGGATATCGAATCTGTCGGAGCAAAGGTTCAGAGGTTCAACCGATTTAATCGGGGTTCTAACTGAGATATAACCGATATATAATAAAGCATGTATTTATATAATTATATAAAACTAACAACTTATCCAACTATTTTCTTCAAGATTAGATCAACTAGGTCGAACATGTAATATATTTTTGTCAGCAACTTAGTACAATATTCTTGAAAAAAAATTAATTTTAAAGAAAAATTCAAGTTTAAAATTATTGGATTCAAGAAATCTAAATACGAATTGAAGAATCTTATTAGAAATTAAACCTATATCGTAATAGTATTTGTTCACCGATAAACACTTAAACAGGGGACACTAGTAAAACACATATAAAATTACACATCTAAATATGTCATATATTGTTGCCTTCATATGCTAGCACGACGATGTAACGAAGCTGGAGACAGGGCGAGACTAGCGGCGACGAGGCGAGGCTAGCGGAGGCAGGGCGGCGCAGCGATGCTGGTAGAGGAAGGGTGATGCGGTGAGAGGCTAGCGGCGGTGACTCTCTTACAAGCAAACAGCAGATTTGTTCGTTAGGGACTTTGGGTGAAAACAAACTAAGTTTTTGACATTTTATTTTTCAATTTTCATTTTCAGTAAGAAAGCAAAATTGAAAAGTGAAAAAAATCAAAAAATCAAAAATAAAATAAACCAAGCCGGTTTGACCGATTTTTCCTGTTTGTCTGGTTCACCGGTTCCCGCCCGGTTCAGAACGGTTCGCATCCGGTTTTTGAGTAGTCGATTTTCAGAATCAACTCGGATCGAAAATCTGGCCGATTTCCAATTCAACCGGTCGGACCGGCCGGTCCGATCCGATATTCAGAAGACTCCCATATATGAAGAACAAAATGCATAACTGAAATATTTTATAACAAGCTAAGATAATGGCTAGTTGCGCATGCTCTGAATACTACTTAATTTGGTGTTTTTAAGTTGAAAAACAGATTTATTTATTTATTTATATATTTGAAATCAAGCTCGAAGTTTTGTAGAAAAGCCTGATCAACTCTAAAATTAAAAAGCCAATAATTAATTATGAACTGCTGAAATGGTGCCTACTCCATATAGATCTTCTCAAGATGAGCAACATTTTATCCAGTGCAGCTGTATACCTTCGCTCTTTATATTTGACTTTTTTGTTCTCAAATTTCAGTCAATTTTTTTTTTTTTTTGATTTTTGTTTTTCTTGAGAAGATGGTGAACTGATCTGACGATCATGGAGAGGCAGCGAAGCATCAGCGAGAAGCACAGGCGGAACCTAATCGTGAAAGCCTTAGACCGTTGCCGTTGGCTGACTCGTCGGAGAAGCGCTCCTTTGGCGGCGGGGGACTCCGGAGTCAGGCCGTGGCGGCGGTCCAAGTCGCAGGCCGCGGCGGCGGGGACCCGGTCGGGGCAGTTCACCGTCCACGTCGGGCCGAACAGGGAGCGGTTCGTCATCCGGACGGAGTGCATCGGCCACCCGCTGTTCCAGGCCCTGCTCGACCAGGCGGAGGTGGCGTACGGCTTCTCCAGCCCCGGCCCGCTGCAGCTCCCCTGCGACGTCGATCTCTTCCACAAGGTCATGGGCGAGATGGACCGGGAGATGGAGGCGCCGCCCAAGTGCGTCGCGGGCTTCGGCAGGTGCTACAGCGCAGGGACAAGCTACCAGCTTCTCAGCCCTTCTAGGCTTATCGTGGCCGGCGATCTCTCGTCGCCGGCTAATGGACATCCATAATTTCAGCGAATGTATACAAACCGTTAAAATGTAGTCGTTGTATACAGCGAACGTGGTAATTAATTACTAATTTATGCTGATCGTCATTTAATGGAAAATTTAAATTGCAATATTTTGAATTATTATTTCATTAAAATCTCGTTTGAAATATTGCAATTTGTATGATCCATAGCTAGGATTTTTTGGTTGGCTTAACCAATATTTTGAGGGGGCAAATTCAATAAATTAAAAAAAATAATACAAGGTAAAATATTTAGCCATTGATTTTAGTTAAAACTATTGCTCCAATAGTTGAAACCATGATTCATTTATCGATCCCAGAGCTTATCTACGATTTAAAGTTAAAAAAATCATTTATAATCTTACTTTCTCATAATATTTAGCATTCTTACGTATAGAGTTTGATATGCTCCGCCTGTTGACGTGGTAGGAGGGGTCAACCCCCATCACGTGGGTGCCCCGCTCAAGTGCGCATGCGAGTGTGTAGGGATACTCACATCATATTAAATCTGTTTAATATGAGACTTCTATTCTGATCTAAAGAACCATCACAAGTAACAATCTAATAAAATAAAATTTATACTTATAACTCTTCTTCAATTAATGAAATATGAAAGATGAAATAAACTACTTATTCCTCTTATTGTTGTTGTGGTTAGACAAAAGGGGAAAAAGAGTTATTTGTAAATGGTTGTTCGTCGGAAAAGATAAAAGGAAGACGGTTGCTTTTGAGAAAAAAACATAGAAGAGAAGATAGAGAGGAAGAAGCAAAAGAAGATAGCTTTATCATTTCAGTTAGCAACTTCACTTGTTTTGTTGTCTTTGATAATGATAAAAGAGAAGAAGGTAAGACAAAACATGATTATTATTCTTGTGGTGTCAACAAAATTATAGAAAATACAAAAAGAGAAAGAAAGATGTGAGGGTCGAGGGTTGCTCTTGTTGTTGAAAGAGGGCAACAACAGTTGATGTTACATTTTTTTGCTTGCTCTTGCTTTTTGGAGAACAGAAAGGAGAAGAAAAGAGAACTCGTTGTGCCTAAGAAGGGAGAAAAAATATATATAATTTCACTGTAGTTGGAGACGAGAAGGAGAAGGAAATAATAAATAAGAGGAAAAGAAAAATAAAAGAGAGGGTGGGCGAAGATACGATTGTGGAGTATGGTACAATGGTGGCGAAGAACACAGCGGGGGATGCAACATTCGTAGGGAGAAAAGGGAGAAAAAAATGAAAGAGAATTCTTCAAAAATACTCTAATTTATTTTAAACAAATCAAATCCATTTAAAACTTAAACTTAATTCGGTCATAACTTAACCAAATCAATTTCAAATCAATTCCGATTTAAACCAACGTAATCCTTATCTCCATACCTAGTCGTTATATTTAGTTCGAACATAATCCCATTTTAATTTAGTGCCCTCATTTCGTGTTTTCCAATTTAGTTCATCCGTTTATTATTATATATTTTATTTTTAAAATTCATTAATTAACATTCCAAGTTGAGATATTTCCTTATAAAAGTGATATTAATGGATAGTTTAGGTTGAGAACTTTCCAAATATGTAGTCAATTTCAATTTTTCGATGACTAGCAGTGATGAATCAATTGATCAAAGTGACGGTGAGATATAATATTATTAATATTATTTTTCAAAAAACTCAAGAGGGCGACCACACTCCCCCATCTCCACTTGGCTATGCCCTTGCCTCACGGTGTGTGTTATTCATCCGATAACACCAATGAAAGTGCAAGACTTCCGTTATATCATCTAAAATTGTAAAGTAAGTGTATTTTGGGGTTTTCCATGCACCTAGGATTCAAAATGGGCAATTTACCAAAGGGCGTATCCAACTATTCGTAATTACCGAAAGGAGTACCATGGTTTCTATTATACCAAAGGGCGCATCCCATATAGTGAAGTTACTTTTATACCCCTCCCGCCAAAGAATGACTTTATCAAACACAGTTTCGAGACAACCGAACCACTTTATCAATAAAATATTAATTTGTGGTTCGGATGGGTAGCAGTGGAAATTTTCTCCGTTCTCTCTCAGCGCAACAACGTAAATGGAAGTCCTTCATTTCGGATAAAAGCTCACTCTCAACCTCTCTCAGCACAAGAACTCGCCTTCTTGCAGTCCTACGTGCCCTAGCTGTGATATAGTCGCGAGCTCATCCCCCGAATCCCTGCGGACAACCAAAACCTAGGCATTGCTCGAAAGCGTTTCTGTGTGATCCTGAGGTGGGTTTTAGTGTTAACGTTGAAGTGGAGACTGATCGGCATAATACACCAAGGGGTTAGGGTTTCTGCACGTTGGATTTATTTGATAATGTCAGGCAAAAGGTCTGTAGGTGGTTCAGCGTCTTCTTCCTTGGCATTATCCACCAAGGTATCTTAGCGATATGCTTAGGTCAAACCAGCATTGTTTGTCAACATGTTTAAAATTATTTTGCTGAATAAATTTGTACTGTATATAAACTGTAGGATTCAGATGACATTGGACAAAAATTACGTTGGTGCAGTGTTTTAGGCCACTTTAAACAATTTTTTGAAGAATTTGACATTTTAAATGATCGACACATTGCGAAGATCAAAGGGTCGCCTTTCAGTTTTTTCCTGGACATACAAGAATTGCAGCATATCCGTGGAATTTTGGTTAATATATTTGAAAGTTGGGATTCAACCTCGCAAGGTTTTAAATTCTCAGGTAATAGTTTTAGTTATGAATTGTAGACAATATCTATAGTATCTATAGTAAGATAAGACAGTAATATAGATGGCCTGAAATGATTAGTTTTTGATAAAGTTTAATCATTTCATTTTAGGGCTACTGAGGGACTGAAGTGAAAATGACTTCAGGCCCTCGGTAGGCCTGAAATAAAATCATTTCAGGCCTACCGAGGGCCTGAAGTTAATTTAGTTCAGGCCCTCGGTAGGCCTGAACCTCGGGCCTGAAATGTATTCATTTCAGGCCCTCGTCGGGCCTGAATTGAATTCATTTCAGGCCCACGTAGGGCCTGAATTGAAATCATTTCAGGCCCAACGTGGAATAATTTCAAGCCTCTATTCTTGATGATAACTAAATTTTGTAATTGTTTCAGGTGTACCGGTTACGTTCTCCAGACGAGATGTTGCTTTGATACTGGGTATAGTGGACCGTGGTGTTTCGGTCCCTATTAATTCAACTAAAGCATCGGGTGACCTCTATCGTACTTACTTCTCAAAAGAAAAACAACCTACAAGAACAAGACTTGAGGAGTTACTTAAACATTTTTCTAAAAGTGTTGAATCAGAGGATGATGTGTTATTAGTGTGTAAATTTTATATTTTGTATATATTTGTTTGTGTTTTATTTTCGTCTAGTACATATAAGGTTCATCTAGGTCTTGTAGATATAGTAGATGATTATGACAATCTAGGTAGATTCAATTGGGTAGAAGCTATCCATCAATTTTTGTCTCCACAAATACCTAAGATTGGGGACTTATTTTCATCAACTCAGGGAAACGTGAGCACCACCAACCTCCCTTACCTAAAGGGATTTGCAGGGCTTTTGGCAGTGAGTAGAATTAGCTTGTTAAATTTTATAATATTTTGATGTCATTAATGTATTTGGCTGCAAAAATTTGTGTAGGCATGGTTTTTGGAGCATGTACCAATTCAAAAACCATTCAATGTTGAAGGGCCCCGAATAAATAAGTGGAGGAATATTCCTTCGCATATTAGTAGGGTGAGGGGCCTTGTCGACCGACTCTCGTCCGAAGAGGTAATTATTCTTAAATGTGATCTATCTGAGTTAGATATAGAGGTAGCTAGTAACATTTGTGTACTTCGTAATTGACATGTTATTGTGGAATTAATTCCTACCCTACATTAGAACACATTGTTTGAGAACCTTGATATCGGTGATGACATACCACGGGCAATGGAGACATCAGAAGGAGATGTTAGGCTATGTGGTGAATGCATTCTTAAGGACAACCGAATCAAGGAGCTAACAGAGGAGAATATATGTTTGAATGAAAGGGTTAAGGAATTACTTTCAATTATTGAAAAAAAAGGCATGGAGGGTCAAGAAAGCTATCCTGTAGTCGATCCTCTTTCTGATCCAGTATCTTGTACACCTAGGAGACGACGTGACCGAACTCGGTATGATTACAGGGATACTCCAATTGACAGTCCAGTATGGCACCAGCTTTTACCTAAGGGGAAGCGGGACAGGAAACAAATATCAATTGTTATGGACAAGGGAAAAAGGAAACTTAGTGAGGAGGATATGGATGAAGCAAGAGGAAACATTTACGATGTAATGGAAGTCATGTCTGAAGAAGACATAGAGGAGGAAACAAGAAGAACCTCCGAACTATACAAAACGAGGCAACAAGGCATTGATGTAAGTGTGTTAATTTCATTTAAAATACATCAATTGTATTGAATTTGGTCAATAATTAGTTTGGGCTAAATAAATTTTATTGATGTAGTTTGTGAAGAAACATTTTATGAATACAAAGAAGAAAAATAAAGATAAAGAAGTGGTCTACCTGATAAATAGATTGGAGAATCTAAAGTAAGTTACAAAATATTATAGTTTAGGTTAGTTTTTATATATTCTCTTATGTAATATATAATCATATCAATTTACATGGCAGGTTGGCAAATGAATTTATCTGGGAGGATGCACCCTTTGCTTTGAATTTGCATTCATTCTTACAAATCCTCAATGGAGAGGTTTTTACAAAAGGCGAGGTCATTGATGCCTTTTGTAAAATTTTATTTAGAGGAGCATCCGCATGTGGTAGGTCATACAACAAGTCAATATATTGTTCAACCTTCTTCACAGTAAGTGATGCATATTAATTAAACAGATATATTGTACAAGACCTAATATTATGATATGGGTATTATTAATTTTGTGAATGCATATTTGTAGGTATCAATCAGATCGTCAAGAAAGATTTCCCTGCAACAAGTGATGAAGACTGATATGCTTGAACAAGGGTTTAGATTTATTTTAATCCCTTTGTGCAGTGATAATACACACTTTCACTTGTTGGCGGTGGATACAGAATCCATGACTTTTAATCATTTTAATTCTCTTGCTAGTGGTCGTAAATATAAGCATGAATTTGACACAGCGGTGAGCTACCTTCCTTTATTCTTATATATGGTCATCATTTTCTCTAAAATGTCATTGATGGTGATTAATAAATTCATGATATGTTTGACAGGTAAAAGAACTTAAACAATATACTCGCAAGGAACTTACGGCTATTCATCCGTATCTACAAAGTCATCATCCCTTGGATAAATGGCCCTCCGTCAGACAAAAATGTCCCCAACAAGAACATAGGTAACTAAATGAGGAAGAACTTTCTTATTTTTTAAAATAAGAAAGTATTTTATAAACCCACTTATTGAAATCTAAAAAAGTGTTTGTTAATTTCAGCGTGGACTGTGCCTTCTTTGTCATGCAATATGTTCGATGTCTCCTATCTGATGAGAAGATGGATTTCAAACAAGGAGACATGAGTAGAATCAGATTTGAGCTGACAGTTAATATTCTGAGAGACATATTTTGTAAAACTTGAGATAATCTGAAAACTGTATTGGTGATGTAAAAATCCATTGCTGTTGATTGACATCCATTTGTATGGAAAAATCTCCTTATGTGGATGTTGTTATGATTATGTAGATGTTGTTATTCTATATAATATATTGTCAACAAAAACAAAACAATTGGGTGATGTTTATTCAAATCCAGTTGTTGCACTGTTGTGTGCCAAGTGATACGGTCAGATATAATAACTGATAATGCACTGTTGTGTGCCAGTTGCTGCACTGTTGTGTGCCAAATGATCTATTCTGTCACATCTTGTAGGTAAATATAGATTATTATTCTAAAAATCATTATATAATCTAATCAACAATATATATTATATAAATCAGATATAGGAAAACCTATAGGATGATATATTCTGTCACTGTTGGGTTATGCACTGTTTTGAGCAAAACCCACTGATGGAACTAAACTAAACCTATAGGTTTGGAAAAAATTATAATTTGATGTTTCGGACACCTAATCTACATTCTCCAACCTCAACCCAAACTACTGATAATGGATTTTCAGAAATCCAGATATGGGAGGGCCACCAGTGGGTTTTGCTCAAAACCCACTAATGGAACTAAACTAGCCCTATAGCTTTGGAAAAAATTATAATTTGAGGTTTCCGACACCTAAAATACTTTCTAGAACCTCAATCCTAACTACTGATAATGGATTTTCAGAAATCCAGATATGGGAGGTCCATCAGTGGGTTTTGCTCAAAACCCACTGATGGAACTAAACTACACCTATAGCTTTGGAAAAAATATAAATTTGAGGTTATCGACATCTAAAATACTTTCTCCAACCTCATCCCTAACTGTTGATAATACTTTCTCCAACCTAAAATACTTTCTCCAACCTCATCCCTACTTTCTCCAACCTATAGCTTTATTTCAGGCCCACCTCGGGCCTGAAATATCTTTATTTCAGGCCCACGTTGGGCCTGAAATAACTTTATTTCAGGCCCAAGGTGGGCCTGAATTAAATATTATTTGAGGACCACCCTTAACCATATAATATTTTGACCTCTTCCCCCAAGTTGGATTACATATTTTATCCCTAAAGCCTAAAATACTTTCTCCAAACCTCACCCCTAACTACTGATAATGGTTTTGTAGAAATCCAAATATGGGAGGTCAGCAAAACCCACTGATGGAACTAAACTAGACCTATAACTTTGAACAAAATTATAATTTGAGGTTTCGGACACCTAATCTACATTCTCCAACCTGAACCCTAACTACTGATAATGGTTTTTCAGAAATCCATATATGGGAGGTCCATCAGTGGGTTTTGCTCAAAACCCACTGATGGAACTAAACTACACATATAGTTTGGGAGAAAATTATAATTTGAGGTTTAGGACACCTAAAATACTTTCTCCAACCTCATCCCTAACTGTTGAAAATGCTTTTTCACAAATCAAGATATGGGAGGTCCATCAGTGAGTTTTGCTCAAAACCCACTAACGGAACTAAACTAGCCCTATAGCTTTGGAAAAATTTATAATTTGAGGTTACTGACACCTAAAATACTTTCTAGAACCTGAACCCTAACTACTGATAATGGATTTTCAGAAATCCAGATATGGGAGGTCCATCAGTGGGTTTTGAGCAAAACCCACTGATGGACCTCCCATATCTGGATTTCTGAAAAACTATTATCAACAGTTAGGGATGAGGTTGGAGAAAGTATTTTAGGTGTCCATAACCTAAAATATATAATTTTTCCAAAGCTATAGGTGTAGTTTAGTTCCATCAGTGGGTTTTGCTCAAAACCCACTGATGGACCTCCCATATCTGGATTTCTGAAAAACCATTATCAACAGTTAGGGATGAGGTTGGAGAAAGTATTTTAGGTGTCCTAAACCTCAAATTATAATTTTCTCCCAAACTATAGGTGTAGTTTAGTTCCATCAGTGGGTTTTGAGCAAAACCCACTGATGGACCTCCCATATATGGATTTCTGAAAAACCATTATCAGTAGTTAGGGTTCAGGTTGGAGAATGTAGATTAGGTGTCCGAAACCTCAAATTATAATTTTGTTCAAAGTTATAGGTCTAGTTTAGTTCCATCAGTGGGTTTTGCTGACCTCCCATATTTGGATTTCTACAAAACCATTATCAGTAGTTAGGGGTGAGGTTTGGAGAAAGTATTTTAGGCTTTAGGGATAAAATATGTAATCCAACTTGGGGGAAGAGGTCAAAATATTATATGGTTAAGGGTGGTCCTCAAATAATATTTAATTCAGGCCACTGTGGGCCAGAAATTTTTTATTTCAGGTCCACGGTGGGCCTGAAATAAATGTATTTCAGGCCCACTATGGGCCTGAAATATCTTTATTTCAGGCCCACCTTGGGCCTGAAATAAAGTTATTTCAGGCCGAACGTGGGCCTGAAATAAAGATATTTCAGGCCCGAGGTGGGCCTGAAATAATGCTATAGGTTGGAGAAAGTAGGGATGAGGTTGGAGAAAGTATTTTAGGTTGGAGAAAGTATTATCAACAGTTAGGGATGAGGTTGGAGAAAGTATTTTAGGTGTCCATAACCTCAAATTTATATTTTTTCCAAAGCTATAGGTGTAGTTTAGTTCCATCAGTGGGTTTTGCTCAAAACCCACTGATGGACCTCCCATATCTGGATTTCTGAAAATCCATTATCAGTAGTTAGGGTTGAGGTTCTAGAAAGTATTTTAGGTGTCGGAAACATCAAATTATAATTTTTTCCAAACCTTTAGGTTTAGTTTAGTTCCATCAGTGGGTTTTGCTCAAAACAGTGCATAACCCAACAGTGACAGAATATATCATCCTATAGGTTTTCCTATATCTGATTTATATAATATATATTGTTGATTAGATTATATAATGATTTTTAGAATAATAATCTATATTTACCTACAAGATGTGACAGAATAGATCATTTGGCACACAACAGTGCAGCAACTGGCACACAACAGTGCATTATCAGTTATTATATCTGACCGTATCAATTGGCACACAACAGTGCAACAACTGGATTTGAATAAACATCACCCAATTGTTTTGTTTTTGTTGACAATATATTATATAGAATAACAACATCTACATAATCATAACAACATCCACATAAGGAGATTTTTCCATACAAATGGATGTCAATCAACAGCAATGGATTTTTACATCACCAATACAGTTTTCAGATTATCTCAAGTTTTACAAAACATGTCTCTCAGAATATTAACTGTCAGCTCAAATCTGATTCTACTCATGTCTCCTTGTTTGAAATCCATCTTCTCATCATATAGGAGACATCGAACATATTGCACGACAAAGAAGACACAGTCCACGCTGAAATTAACAAACACTTTTTTAGATTTCAATAAGTGGGTTTATAAAATACTTTCTTATTTTAAAAAATAAGAAAGTTCTTCCTCATTTAGTTACCTATGTTCTTGTTGGGGACATTTTTGTCTGACGGAGGGCCATTTGTCTAAGGGATGATGACTACTGATAATGGATTTTCAGAAATCCAGATATGGGAGGTCCATCAGTGGGTTTTGAGCAAAACCCACTGATGGAACTAAACTACACCTATAGGTTTGGAAAAAATATCAATTTGAGGTTATGGACACCTAAAATACTTTCTCCAACCTCATCCCTAACTATTGATAATGGTTTTTCAGAAATCCAGATATGGGAGGTCCATCAGTGGGTTTTGAGCAAAACCCACTGATGGAACTAAACTACACCTATAGGTTTGGAAAAAATATCAATTTGAGGTTATGGACACCTAAAATACTTTCTCCAACCTCATCCCTAACTATTGATAATGGTTTTTCAGAAATCCAGATATGGGAGGTCCATTAGTGGGTTTTGAGCAAAACCCACTGATGGAACTAAACTACACCTATAGCTTTGGAAAAAATATAAATTTGAGGTTATCGACATCTAAAATACTTTCTCCAACCTCATCCCTAACTGTTGATAATACTTTCTCCAACCTAAAATACTTTCTCCAACCTCATCCCTACTTTCTCCAACCTATAGCTTTATTTCAGGCCCACGTTGGGCCTGAAATAACTTTATTTCAGGCCCAAGGTGGGCCTGAAATAAAGATATTTCAGGCCCATAGTGGGCCTGAAATACATTTATTTCAGGCTCACCGTGGACCTGAAATAAAAAAATTTCAGGCCCACAGTGGGCCTGAATTAAATATTAATTGAGGACCACCCTTAACCATATAATATTTTGACCTCTTCCCCCAAGTTGGATTACATATTTTATCCCTAAAGCCTAAAATACTTTCTCTAAACCTCACCCTTAACTATTGATAATGGTTTTGTAGAAATCCAAATATGGGAGGTCAGCAAAACCCACTGATGGAACTAAACTAGACCTATAACTTTGAACAAAATTATAATTTGAGGTTTCGGACACCTAATCTACATTCTCCAACCTGAACCCTAACTACTGATAATGGTTTTTCAGAAATCCATATATGGGAGGTCCATCAGTGGGTTTTGCTCAAAACCCACTGATGGAACTAAACTACACCTATAGTTTGGGAGAAAATTATAATTTGAGGTTTAGGACACCTAAAATACTTTCTCCAACCTCATCCCTAACTGTTGAATATGTTTTTTCACAAATCAAGATATGGGAGGTCCATCAGTGGGTTTTGCTCAAAACCCACTGACGGAACTAAACTAGCCTTATAGCTTTGGAAAAATTTATAATTTGAGGTTACTGACACCTAAAATACTTTCTAGAACCTGAACCCTAACTACTGATAATGGATTTTCAGAAATCCAGATATGGGAGGTCCATCAGTGGGTTTTGAGCAAAACCCACTGATGGATCTCCCATATCTAGATTTCTGAAAAACTATTATCAACAGTTAGGGATGAGGTTGGAGAAAGTATTTTAGGTGTCCATAACCTAAAATATATAATTTTTCCAAAGCTATAGGTGTAGTTTAGTTCCATCAGTGGGTTTTGCTCAAAACCCACTGATGGACCTCCCATATCTGGATTTCTGAAAAACCATTATCAACAGTTAGGGATGAGGTTGGAGAAAGTATTTTAGGTGTCCATAACCTCAAATTTATATTTTTTCCAAAGCTATAGGTGTAGTTTAGTTCCATCAGTGGGTTTTGCTCAAAACCCACTGATGGACCTCTCATATCTGGATTTCTGAAAAACTATTATCAACAGTTAGGGATGAGGTTGGAGAAAGTATTTTAGGTGTCCATAACCTCAAATTTATATTTTTTCCAAACATATAGGTGTAGTTTAGTTCCATCAGTGGGTTTTGCTCAAAACCCACTGATGGACCTCCCATATCTGGATTTCTGAAAAACCATTATCAATAGTTAGGGATGAGGTTGGAGAAAGTATTTTAGGTGTCCATAACCTCAAATTTATATTTTTTCCAAACCTATAGGTGTAGTTTAGTTCCATCAATGGGTTTTGCTCAAAACCCACTGATGGACCTCCCATATCTGGATTTCTGAAAAACCATTATCAGTAGTTAGGGTTGAGGTTGGAGAAAGTATTTTAGGTGTCCTAAACCTCAAATTATAATTTTGTCCAAAGCTATAGGTGTAGTTTAGTTCCATCAGTGTGTTTTGCTGACCTCCCATATCTGGATTTCTACAAAACCATTATCAGTAGTTAGGGGTGAGGTTTGGAGAGAGTATTTTAGGGTTTAGGGATAAAATATGTAATCCAACTTGGGGGATGAAGTCAAAATATTATATGGTTAAGGGTGGTCCTCAAATAATATTTTTATTTCAGGCCCACGCTGGGCCTGAATTGTCTTCTTTCAGGCCCACCGTGGGTCTGAAATATCTTTATTTCAGGCCCACGTTGGGCCTGAAATAAAGTTATTTCAGGCCCGACGTGAGCCTGAAATAAAGATATTTCAGGTCCTCGGTAAATTTGTGAAAATCATCCGAGGGCCTGAAATATTTGATAAAAAACAAATTCCTCTAATCCCTCTAATTTTCAGGTTGATTTGTGGAAAATCAGATAAATATTTGAGAATTAAAAATTTCCTTTTAATTTTGATATGTGTTATATATTTGAAATATAAAAAATATACCTAAGTTATTTGTAAAATAACTGTAAAAAAAAAGTTACCGTTTAGGGCCTGAAATCCTCTATTATCATTCGACTTGTGCAAATTATTTCACATATATATATTGGCTGAGAAAAATTCGACTGCTACCCATCCGAACCACAAATTAATATTTTATTGATAAAGTGGTTCGGTTGTCTCGAAAATGTGTTTGATAAAGCCATTCTTTGGCGGGAGGGGTATAAAAGTAACTTCACTATATAGGATGCGCCCTTTGGTATAATAGAAACTGTACTCCTTTCGGTAATTACGAATAGTTGGATACGCCCTTTGGTAAATTGCCGATTCAAAATCCAAGGAGCGCAAAAAATTCACCTCCCATGTTAGAACCGTTGGGTCATTGTGTGGATTGTGATTTACGTTTTTAAATTTATCATAGTGACCGATGAAAAACTTATATGAGACCGAAATAAATAATAGTCTTAAATAATTTTATACAATTTATATCAAAGATCATATGCTAACCCGAATACCCCAATGTAGGCCACCAAGTCCAAAACCCAAATAATTTTATACAAGATGTTATTGTAGATTTATTTGTGAAATAAAAAAATATAAATTTGAAAACTATAAATCCTTGAGGTTGCAAGGGCAACTTGAAATAGAAAAATAAAAGGGGCGAAATTTGATTAATCCTTACTGGATGAACTGATGATTAATGTATATTATCATCTTGAGATTTGAAAATTAAATTTGACAAAGTCAGTGTGTCTTTCCTCTCTATATACTAGCTAGCTATACTATTCGAGTTAATAATTTCATGATTTATTCTTTTTCCATTTAGGAAGATGACAATCGTATTCCTTCTCTCATAATGAAAGAAACCAAGCTAACGGTGATTCACATGATTCTACAGCACACACCTCAATAATAAAGGTAAAATAAATTAACGGATTTTCACACCTAATTCGTATTCAATAAATCAAACTCATAATAAATATAAAGTCGGTGTGTTACAAAACAACATATAAATCCTAAAATCCAACACGTCTAGCTCTAGGATTAAATCATTTAAGAAAACAGTGCTCCAGAATCAATTGGTGGCCAATATCGAAATTTTTGCTGATACCCATTATCATGATGGACAAAGATGATAGATTGTGGATTTACCATTAGTGCTTTTATAGTTCACTGTTGGTTTCAAGCTGGCTCAGTTGGTAAGTATATAAAATAATGACGATAGTGATGAGGAGGGGAATTAAATTCGATAAACAATTTCATCATCTTTGCTAATGTCTACCTATGCACTTATGAATTTAGATTTATGTTGAACTTTCTGTCAATAACGTGGGACAATCACGAGAGACAGCTAATTTGAAAAGATGTAGGCCGTCCTCCCTCTCGCTAATTCTTAGAGAGGGAGTGATCTTTTAATGGTCCTCCATAAATGATACGTGTTGGGAAAAATGGATTAGAGGGTAGTTCGGTTCTCGATTTGAATGGGATTTCTTCATCTAGGGTTGGTCGATAAGTATTTCAGATATATATATATATATATATATATATATATATATATATATATATATATATATATATTAATTCCATCGAAAAAGGAAACATGAATTAGCCACGCAAATGAAACACTGTGGTTGATGCACCCCATGGACCACTTATGAGCCAACGACAGGCAACACGAAACAATGAAGAACAAATATACAGATATTGGACCAGTAATTAATAACTGAAATATAATATAATATAGTAGCGTCGTGCGTGTAAATTATATATCTACCAGCTGCTGGAATCTCTCCATTGCTGAGCTTGGGAGGCCCAACAGGACGTTGATGCTCTTCCTCTCCTTGCCATGCGCCAGGAACAAAATCACCTCCTTCTCCGGCAGCGCCACCGGCCCGGATTGCACCGGCTCTCCCCAACCGAAGTCGGTGGTGTGGAACGACAGGCGTGACCAGGTGGTGACCAGCAGCGTAGCCGTCAGCGAAGGCCGCGCCCTGGTGGCTTCGAAGTAGTCCATGGCCGACCGCATGTACTCGTCCGTCACCATCCTCACCGCGGCCCGAACCAGCGCCACCGAGAAGGCCGGCGGCCGCTCCAAGAGCTCCCCCGCCGCGCACAGCGCGTTGGTGAGCACGATGCCGTTGCCGAAGTATCCCTTCGGCAGCGGCGGCTCGAAGCGCCGGCGCCCGTCGACCGCGAAGAGCAGCTTGGTCCTCTGCCCCGGCCGCATCCCCAGCGCCTGCGTGCGCGCACGCCACACGAGGCCCGCCAGCGCCTCGAAGGTCGTGCAGTGGTCGAGCGCGCCGTCGCCCTCCGTGGCCCGGCGCTTCGCCGCCTCCAGCTTGTCCGGGTCGAAGCAGAAGGAGCGGTACAGCATTTCCTCCTTCTCGTACAGCGCCGCCGACTCCGAGACGTCCTCGATCTCCGCGAACTCATGGTGGGGGAAGCTGATCGCCGGCGGGTCTCGCGACCGCAGAACCGTGCGGTCGATGAACGGCGGCACCGACAGCGGCAGGCCGCGCGCCGTCTCCCCCCACGAATTCACGAACTCCATCGCGCCGAGGCCGTCGAACATGCAGTGGTTCATCGACAACCCCAGAACGAATCCCCCGCACCTAAACCTCGTCACCTGAACACGATCGATCATCATCATCACCAATCAGTCAAATTACGATATACTCATCGTTCAAATCGAAACAAGATCAGACCTGAGCAACCAGGGGAGGAATCTCCAATATGTTCTTGGCCCCAGGAACGTTATAAACGAGCTTCCCCAGAGTCGCCGGATCAGGCTTCCCAATGTCTCCGATGTCGTCCATGTCGCAGCCGGCTTCGGCCTCCACGAAGACCGCGCCCTCGCCGGTGCAGTCCACGATGAGTTTCCCCTCCGGGCTGATGGTGAGGCGACCGGCGAGCGGGTAGTAGTGCACGAGCACCTTGGCCAGAGCATCCTTGATCACCGCCACCGCCGTGTCATTCCCCTTATCGCCGGCCTTGAAGCAGTAAATCGTCTGCACTATCACCGCAATGTTTTGGTCCAGGTTGGTCAGGAAGTAGAGGCCCTTCTCTATTTCCCCCGCCGGCGGCACCAGACTAACTCCCCCCTGCTTCACGTCGAGCTCAACCTTCTCTCTCAACTCTACAATCTGATCATCAGAAAAAAAAACAGACAGTGAACATATTGTAACTGTTTCTACTCGATCGATCGGCTTGAGGTTAGTTGCAGTACCATCTCGATCGATAAAGAAGACGAATCTACTCTGCTGTGATGCACAAGAAGATCTAGAGAGGAGCTGGAGAAGATGCTTGCTTCTTGTGGATTAGCAAACGGAGCTATTTATAGAGGGAATGCATTCAGCTTGTTTAACAAAACTGGATTAAGAAATTGAGTTAAGAGGAGAAGGAAATCTAGAACGGTTGGGGTTGGCCACTGCCATGGAACCAATCGCAGCTACGAACAGAGTCGACGAGCGCCGGTTGGTGAGGTTGGCCTCCTAACGAACGCAGCCGAAGACGAACAATTCTACTTAATTTAGAAAAGAAATTAATCGAGGTTTAGGTGTGAATTTGTTGGGATCGTGCCGTAATAAATGAGAAGAATTGTGAATAAATTGAACAAGAAAAATAATTGACAGAGGAAATAAATTATCGCGATCAAACGGTGTGCTTATTATTAAAATTTCTCTACTTCCTTTAGGGGTTGATTCTATTTATACAGTTCTAATTTCTTGCCCCAAGTTCATAACGGGGCATGACTAGGCCATGCCCTGGGCATACCCATGCCACGGGCATACTTTTCTTCGACCGATTTGATCACGACTGTTAATGACATGGCCGTGACCGTTGACATGGTCTAGCCATGCTCCGGTCATATCACGATTGGGATCCTCTATCCTGAAAAGTTGTCTGTCCCGCCTGTCTCGTTCCCTCGGCGACGGCCGGCGAGTCGTCCACCATCGATGAATTTTGTTCATCGTACCGAATCAAATGATATCCCAGAAGAACGGTGAATCGGTTGGAATCGCTGCAATTGTAATCTCGTCGGATTCGACGGTGAATCAGGCGAGATCGTAATTGCAGCGATCCCGACGAGTTCACCGTACCTCCCATGATATAATTTTATTTAGGATGACGGCCTCCTGTCCGATCGATGATCGAACGACTCGTCGGCCGTCGTCGGAGAACGAGATAGGCAGGAAGGAGTTTCTTTTGAGACAGAAGATCTGCCCTCGTCATATCATGCCTTTTTCGAAACGTACAAGCCCAGACCGTGCCCAACTTGGACGCCTTGAATCATCTCCAACGAAATTGAAGCATTGTTTTCTATGAATCATCGTGTCATTGATGCTAAGCGAATTTAATTTAAAGTTTTGAAAAATAATGTTCTAATGCCAATTTGATTTAGAGTAATGATATGCACAGTGAAAATGAATGTCTCAGTAAAAATTGTGATCATTTATTGGCGGCACGTCCGATATCCGATCGCTGATCGGATACTATCGACGGCCTCCGGCCGCTGTCCCGAATAAAACTATACTCTGGGGGCACGGTGAACCCGTCGGGGATCGTCGCAATTGCGATCTCATATTATTCACCATCAATTTCAACAGGTTCACCGTTGTCGGCGATCCTGATGGGTTCACCGTTCTCCCAAGGTATAGTTTGATTCAGGGTGGTGATCAGAGGCGACCAATAGTGTCCGATCGACGATCGAATATCGGATGTATCGCCGAGTGACGGTCAAAATTTTCATTGAGACATTCACTTTTACTGTACGTACCATTTATCTTTGATTTAACACTTTGTGTCCCATAAATATAATTTTCTCTCCGTCCTAGAATTGGACATTAATACTTATTAAAGACTATAAAGGCTTGTTAAATAAAGTGAAAATTATAAGAGAAGAAATGAATCAAATTATATTTAAACAAGAAATAAATAAATAAAGAAACATGATGTTTATGGTAAATTAAAATAAAAATTTTAGAATTATTATGAAAGTGATTATATAAAATAATTGAAGGATTAATGCAAATATTTTAATTTCGACTAATCTTATTCTTTAATTACGAATTTGGGCACTTTACTAGCCAACTCTTGATTTGGTGAAGTCTGTAATTAAGTTACGTCAATATCTTTTTTTCTTTCGTATTAAAAAGAATTTTAAAGTTTATTAGTAATTTCAATTTTTTTATTTTTTAATTCTAAAAATTTAGAAAAATAAGATTATAAATATTAAAAAACACGCACGAATATCAAGAAATAGACATTCAAAAACTATACGGAGCTTTGGGGAAAAAAAGAATGACACTGACACCAGATGGGATAACGAGAAGAGGGGAATTGAGGAGAAGGCAAGAAGCGAAACCACTAACAGTGGCGTAGCCAGGATTATCGATCAAGAGGGGCGATTTTCCACCAAGAGAAATAATTTTCGAAAATTTCAAACCTTATTGTAAATTGGTCAACATCAAAACTAAGACACGAGACATCAAATATATACATGACCTAACTTAACTCAATTAATCGACATCAAAACTATCCGGGATACTTATATAAATTTGATTCGACTATAATTTAATCAAATCAACTCCAAATCATTCCCGATTTGAACCAATATAATCCTTAGATACAAGACATCAAATATACATAGGGTCTAACTTAATTCGGTTGATCAACATCAAAACTATCCGGGATACTTACACAAATTTGGTTCGATCATAATTTGACCAAATCAATTTCAAATCAATATCAGTTTGAACCAATATAATCCTTATCTCGGCACCTACCTGTTAGATTTATTTCAAACCCGATCCAATTTTAATTTAGTGTTTTTACTTTATATTCTATGATTTAGTTCGTTCGTTTATTATTATTTATTTTATTTTTAAAATTCAATACTTAACATTCAAAATCAAGATATTTCCTCATAAAAATTATACCAATGAATAGTTTAGGCCATAAACTTTCCAAATATATAATCAATTTTAATTTTCGAACACGATGATAAATTAATCAGTTAAAATGCCTTATATATATATATATATATATATATATATATATATATATATATATATATATATATATATATATATATATATATATATATATATATATAGACGATTTTGCTCTCCTGTGGACCGTGATGTGTGGACTCCCCGTGCGGACCAGACACCCAGACCGATCAAGCCCTTGCCTGATCGGTCTGGCGCCTCGGTCGCGCACGCGGTCCGCACGAAGCGGTCCGCAGGAGAAAATTACTCTAGATATAGAATTGTTATATTACGGACTAATTTTTTTCGGAACCGTGCGGACTGCCCTCGTGGCATATCCGCGTCATATTTTTTCTCGCCGCCCCTCCCTCTCTGTTCGCTCACCGCCCCTCCCTCTCAGCGAATCCCTCTCGTTGAGCCTCGTCGAAAGCTCTCGCCCTCTGTCCCTCTTCGCACCGAGCCTCCTTCCCTTGTCGTGACGTCGCGCTGCAACCTGCGGACCGATTCCTGCAGACCGCCTACATGGAGAGCAGCACACAGCCGGTCGTCGGCTCTTGCGGATGCCCGGTCGTTGACGGCTGAGAAGATGACGAGATCGGCCTCGGCACGGGCCGCCTCCAAAGAGGCACGCGGCGGTATGTAATGGTTGGCCGGTGGGAGGCATGTTTCCTCGCCGAGGCCGGAGCGCTCCAGAATGCGCACCTGAAACCGGACGCTCTTCTCGTCGAAGAAGGGCATCAGGCGGGCGTGCTCCAGGAAGGTGGCGAAGGGGACGCGGCAGTTGCAACCCGGGTGGAAGTACATAAAGCCACTGTCAAACATGCAGTTGGAAGATATTCTCTTCCAGTGCACAGAAGAATCCGTTGTGCGATCTTCTATGAAACTGTAAAAACTAACTGGTAGTGGATGTGAGAAAATAAATTAATCCAGACATTTTCTTTTCTTTTATTTTTTTGTTGATAATTCTTATGGCTTAGAATTTGATTTATGGCTTAGTCTTTAATTTCCTATTATTGTGGATAGATCCTATTTTTGTGGATCTTAAGTTAATCTCTTTGGGTGTATAAATAGAGCATAAGAGCATGTAGAAAAAACAATCAAGTTTTAATAAGAATTTCTCGTTAGTTACTTTCTTCTCGCCTTTCTTCCTTCTTTCGGGTTTTTCGTTTTCTTTTTGTTCCTCGTGCATATTGGTTCTTGGGTACGCTATTCTTTGGTCTGGGTCAACAATTGGTATCAGAGCTTTGGTAGTATAGAGCAGCCAAGAATCCTCACTTCCACAATAATGTCGAGCATCGTAGCAAAGGAGAACGACGGAGTGCCATTTCCCTATCCGATGCTAAACCCTCACAATTATACTGTGTGGGAAATAAAGACAGAGGCAATTCTCGATGCCCAGGGAGTCTGGGAGGCGGTGGAGCCAGAGAAAGAAGCCCAGGTGGATGCAAAGAAGGACAAGAAGGCGCGTGCATACATCTTGCAGTGTGTCCCCGAAGACATCCTTCTCCAGATTGCAAACAAGAAGACGGCGAAGGAAGTCTGGGACAACCTCAAGATGAGGTACCTTGGTAGTGATCGGGTGAAGAAGGCACGCGTACAAACGTGTAAGAGCGAGTTTGACGCCCTCCGGATGAAGGAGACCGATACTATTGATGAATTTGCTGGCAAACTCAGCGCCCTGAGTAGCAAGTTCTCCACTCTCGGTGCCACGCTTGAAGATTCCTCGTTGGTAAAGAAGTTACTCGATTCTGTCCCTGATAAATTCTTTCCTATTGTTGCTGGTATTGAGCAGTTCCACGACCTTGAGACTATGCCATTTGAGGAGACTATCGGGCGACTGAAGGCGTACGAGGAACGAACACTACGATTACACGGCAATACCAACGGCACTGAAGGTGAACTCCTACTTACTCATGCCGAATGGCAAAAGCGACAAAAAGAGAGCAGCGTGAACACTCCGTCAGAAGGCAAGGGGCGCGGGTCCAGCGGCCCTAATCGTGGCAAGTGGCGTGGGCGAGGGCGCGGTCGTGGCCGTGGTACGCAACGTCAAGACATGCAGGAGGCACTAGCAGCAACAACAGTAACACTCGTGACAAGAGACACATAAAGTGTTTCAACTGTGAGAAGATGGGGCATTATGCGTCCGAATGCTACAGCAAGCGTCGAGATGATGAGGCTCATCTCACCTGCGCCACCAAGGAAGAGCCAACACTGATGATGACCGTGTCTCATGAGGAGTTTCACGCAAGGTGTGAGCGGCAAGATATCATTTTGCTCAGTGAAGAAAGGTTCCTACCAGAGATGTATTGCAGCGTGAAGAAAGGAGAAGATAATGATGTTTGGTACCTTGACAACGGTGCCAGCAACCACATGACTGGCCATCGCGAGAAGTTTCAAGAACTAGACGAAACCATCATCGGGAGGGTGAGGTTTGGCGATGGATCAACCATAGAGATCATGGGCAAAGGGACGGTTGTGTTCGAATGCAAGAACGGCGATCAGAAGGCTCTTCATGAGGTATACTACATTCCAAAACTTTATAGTAATATCATCAGTCTTGGTCAATTGACAGAAACTGGGAACGAGGTGCACATGGAAGGAGATACCATGAAGGTGATTGATGAGAGCAGGAAGCTCTTGATGCTGGTAAAGCGAACACAAAATCGCTTGTACAAGATAACCTTGAAGACACTCAAGCAAATCTGTCTCCTGGCAAGCCTAGAAGATCCAACCTGGTTATGGCATGCAAGGCTCGGGCATATCAATTTCCATGACTTGAAGCTATTGAGTGAGAAGAAATTGGCAGTTGATGTGCCAATATTGCCCTAGCCGAACAAGCTTTGCGAGGTGTGTGTGATCGCCAAGCATGCAAGATTGCCGTTCCCATACCAAGCAAGCTTTAGAGCAAAGAAGCCGTTAGAACTTCTCCATGCGGATATTTGCGGGCCAATCTCACCATGTACACTTGCCGGTAACAATATTTTCTTCTAATTGTGGATGATTTCACTAGGTGGATGTGGGTGTTTGTATTGGCAACAAAGAGTGATGATTCCAGGCATTCAAGAAGTTCAAATTCCGGACAGAGAACAAGACTGAGTACAAGATCAGAACACTCCGGACAGATCGAGGCGGCGAGTTTCTATCCACGGAGTTTACTCGATTCTGTGAAAATGAAGGAATTGAGTGGCACCTCACGGCTCCCTACACCCCTCAACAGAATGGTGTCGTGGAGCGCCGCAACCGCACCGTGATGGCCATGGCGAGATCTCTCCTCAAGGGTACACATATGCCGGCAAGGTTCTGGGGAGAAGCGGTTAGACATGCTGTTTATCTGCTGAATCGTCTCCCAACTAAGGCGCTAGGAGAGGTACCCCATTTGAAGCTTGGACGGGGAGGAAGCCACATGTCGCCCACTTGAGAGTGTTCGGTTGTGTTGCATATGTGAAAAACACAACCCCTCATCTGAAGAAACTTGACGACAGAAGCTCACCCATGGTATACTTGGGTGTCGAGGAAGGCTGCAAAGCTCATCGGTTGTTTGATCCAAGCCATGGCAAGCTACAAGTAAGTAGAGATGTCATATTTCAAGAAAATTCTGAATGGACATGGAATGCATGTGCTAACAATGAAGAAAACTTGCCGAGTTTTATGATGCTGGATCCGCTTTACTCCGATGAGGTGATTATTGCAGCAGACGTTGAGGCAGGGGCGGAAAATGTCATACCATTAGCAGCAGCCATGGTACCCATGACAAGAGCATCAAGTCCATCTACTCCATCATCGAACTCGAGTCCATCTACACCATCATCGAACGCCCATGCAACTACCTCGACTCCGGTAACAAACACGCCCGATTCTTATGAAGGGCCAATCCACTATAGGTCTCTTGCCGATATCTACGTCAACACTGAGGAAGTGGCTGGTATTGATGAAGAAGAGGAAGAGCTGATGATGGTGGTGTCTGATGAGCCAACAAGTTATCAAGAAGCTGCAACTGAGGCTTGCTGGTACGAAGCAATGGAGGAAGAACTGAGATCTATTGAGAAGAACAAGACTTGGACCCTAACTGAGCTCCCATTAGGCCGCAAACCTATCGGTCTAAAGTGGGTATTCAAATTAAAGAAAGATTCAGCGGGGAAAGTCGTCAAGCATAAAGCAAGATTAGTGGCTAAAGGATATGTACAAAGACAAGGCATCGACTTCGAAGAGGTATTTGCACCTGTCGCTAGACTTGACACTATTCGAGTTATTCTTGCGCTTGCAACAAATCAAAGCTGGGAGGTACACCATCTAGATGTGAAGACAGCATTTCTTAACGGAGAGTTGGAAGAAAAAATATATGTCAACCAACCGGAAGGGTTTGAGGTACAAAATCAAAAACATATGGTGTACAAGTTATCTAAAGCTCTCTATGGACTACGGCAGGCTCCATGAGCTTGGAACATACGGCTAAACAGGAGTCTGGAAGAGCTCAGTTTCAAAAAATGTACTCAAGAGCATGCAGTATATACAAGAGGTGAAGGAGGAGCAACTATACTTGTTGGAGTGTATGTCGACGTTCTCATCGTGATAGGAAGTAGCACAGAAAAAATCAACAAGTTCAAACAATAAATGATGGCAGAATTTGAGATGAGTGATTTGAGCCTTCTCTCTTACTACTTAGGGATTGAAGTGGAGCAACAGAAGAGCCGAATTTTAATTAGACAATTAGCTTATGCCAAGAAGATTCTATCTCAGTTCAAAATGACAGACTGCAATGCCACAAAACATCCAATGGAACCCAAGGCACAACTGCATAAAGATTTGGAAGGGACTCCAATTAACGCCACGGAGTATAGGCGCATCATTGGGTGTTTGAGATATTTGTTACACACACGGCCGGACCTATCATATTCTGTCGGAATGGCAAGCAGATACATGGAGAGGCCTACAATCATGCATCAAAAGGTGGTCAAACAGATTCTCAGGTATTTAAAAGGTACAATCTATTATGGACTTGTTTACATAAAGGGACCCCAGGAAGTTGATGTATTCGGCTACTCAGATAGTGATTTAGCCGGCGATCTTGATGGAAGGAAAAGCACAAGTGGGATGGCTTTCTACTTTAATGAAAGTTTGGTGTCTTGGAATTCACAGAAGCAGAAGACAGTGGCTTGCCAGCGAATTAACCGGTGTAAAGTGGGATGGCCGGCACAAGTGGGAGGCCTTATGGTTGAGGAGCCTTGCCAGCGAATTAACCGGTGTAAAGCCAAAGCCGGTAACTTTGTTTGTTGACAACAAATCTGCTATAGCTCTCATGAAGAATCCGGTAATCCATGGTCGAAGCAAACACATAGATACAAGGTTTCATTTTATCAGAGAATGTGTTGAGAAAGGACAGATTGTGATTAAATTCATTAATACCGGAGAACAACGAGCCGATATATTAACTAAAGCATTGCCAGGAGTGAAGTTAGCTGCCATGCGACAACTACTCGGTGTCCGTGATTTACAGCCATGTCTGGATTAGGGGGAGCAATGTGAGAAAATAAATTAATCCAGACATTTTCTTTTATTTTATTTTTTTGTTGATAATTCTTATGGCTTAGAATTTGATTTATGACTTAGTCTTTAATTTCCTATTATTGTGGATAGATCCTATTTTTGTGGATCTTAAGTTAATCTCTTTGGGTGTATAAATAGAGCATAAGAGCATGTAGAAAAAACAATCAAGTTTTAATAAGAATTTCTCGTTAGTTACTTTCTTCTCGCCTTTCTTCCTTCTTTCGGGTTTTTCATTTTCTTTTTGTTCCTCGTGCATATTGGTTCTTGGGTGCGCTATTCTTTAGTCTGGGCCAACAGTGGAAAACCCGCTATCCTAAAATTTTGTGCAAACGACTTTTGGCTATCTACACAGCAACAAGATGAAAACTTATTCCAGCTCCAACTTTTGTAAAAGTGCTCGACGATTGCACTCTTATATGACAAGTTTAAATTGTATCATTTAGTTCCTCATCTTCCTGTACCATTCATCTTCAATGCTACCAAAGATTGGATTCTATTAATTATGATCATCACATTTCCAGTTTTTTGTCCAATCATAATTTATTATGCATACACCTATGTTTCTCACCGCCAAGAGCAGCGCTTAATTCAGCAAGCTTTTGATCCATTGTAGAAATCAATCGAATCTACATCCCATACAAACTAAATCAGATACAAACTAAATCAGATACAATCTGAGCACGACTCTTTTCATTAGATTCAGAAATAACATCCAATCCTTGAGCATCTTTCATGAGTTCAGTGCCCCTTAAAAACATACCAGCCAATGCTCCCTGTAAAATTATGCAAGCTTAGACATATGAGTATATACACATGAAAAATGGCATAACTGATACAGGACAATCTTGACTAGCATTGCTTGAAAGGAAAAAACAGTAGAGCTCCTCTCATACGCCCCACAACAATTTCATGGCCTACTTAATGTCACGACCGCGCCCCCTTCGCCACCTTCGCCTGCTTCCGCCCGGGTCGCAACTGCCGCGTCCCCTTCACCACCTTCCTGGAGCACGCCCGCCTGATGCCCTTCTTCGACGAGAAGAGCGTCCGGTTCCAGGTGCGCATTCTGGAGCGCTCCGGCCTCGACGAGGAGACGTGCCTCCCGCCGGCCAACCATTACATACCGCCGCGCGCCTCTTTGGAGGCGGCCCGCGCCAAGGTCAAGCTCGTCATCTTCTCCGCTGTCGACGAGCTCATCGCCAAGACCGGACTCAAGCCCAAGGATGTCGACATACTCGTCGTAAACTGTAGTTTCTTCTCCCCCACATCGTCGTTGTCGGCCATGATCGTGAACAAGTACAAACTGCGGAGCAACATCCTCAGCTTCAACCTCTCCGGCATGGGCTGCAGCGCGGGGCTGATCTCCATCGACCTCGCGCGCGACCTCCTGTAGGCTCATCCCAATTCCTATGCCCTCATCGTCTCCACCGAGATCATCACGGCCAATTACTACGCCGACAACGAACGGTGGATGTTGCTTCCCAACTGCCTCTTCTGAATGGGCGTCGCTGCGCTGCTGCTCTCCAACTGCCGGAGGGATCGCAGCCGCGCCAAGTACCGACTGCTCCATGTGGTGTGCTCCCATAAAGGAGCAGATGACCGGGCGTCCGCAAGAGACGACGACCGGCTGTGTGCTGCTCTCAACACAGGCGGTCCGCAGGAATCGATCCGCAGGTTGCAGCGCGACATCGCGACAAGGGAAGGAGGCTCGGTGCGAAGAGGGACAGAAGTCGAGAGCTTTCGACGAGGCGCGACAAGAGGGATTCGCTGAGAGGGAGGGGCGGTGAGCGAACAGAGAGGGAGGGGCGGTGAGAAAAAATATGACGCGGATATGCCACGAGGGTGGTCCGCACGGTTCCGGAAAAAATAAGTCCGTAATATAACAATTCTGTATATATATATATATATATATATATATATATAAGTGTCAAGCAGTCAAGGGGTGCGGTTGTCCCCCTGCTACTAACGTGGCTATGCCAATGACCACTAATAATAGAAAATTTTATTATGAATAGGGGATGATCCTCAAAATCTAAACATGACTCTTATTTATAGCACAACCTAAGACCCCAAAATGAAAAGAGATTATAATTAAAAGATATTAATTTTAATCGGGTAAAGAAAGGAATTATATCTGTAACTTGAAAAGGAAAGAAATTATAATTAAAAGATATTAATTCCAATAGAAAGGAATTAAATTTTTGACTAAAAAGAAAGAGATATTAATATATATAGACCTCAATTCCACCATGATGGAAAAAAGAAAAAAAATCATAATATATAAATATCAATTTCATTCTTGTAAAAAAAAAATCACAATTCTAAAATCCATATATATATATATATAATAGAAATTACAAAAAATATTTAAATTATCAAAAATATCTAAAATAGCAAAAAAAATAAAGTTACCAAAATTAATAAAAAAGTCTCCTGATGCTCCTACATTGATCACCCCGGGTTAAAAAAAAACTCATTCTCATGTTTAGAGTAATATCAGGTGATAATCCAAAAAGAACATGGTCTAGTATTAACTTAGTAAAATCTACTGATACTGTCGCGAAGTGAGCTGGACGCCCCTACAGTTGGCTGGACCTCCGGGGAGAGTGAGATCGCTAAGGTGGTCTATCGAGCTGGATCGCCTCTAGCCTGCAAAACAGAGACTGTTAGAACCCGCCGAGAAAAGTCCCCGGTCAGACACTCCGACGGTCAAGTCAGTACTCGACGGTGGCGATGGAAAGCAATAGAACAGTATGAAATTGCACTATCGCGCGTACCTGAGAGATGCGGAGTGATGAGGCTTATATAGTTGGAGAAGCTGACAGCTCCTGCCCCGCCTGCGACCTGTTGTCATATAGCGAGGACAAGGTAATTCATGCCCAGAGGTGGCAGGATAAAGTAGCACATACTGTATTAAGGAAGGAGACACTCTCAACTTAATGGTTGGCGCAGTTGGATGCCGCTCGGCCTGACATCAGTGCATGTGGTTGTGGTACGGGGGGACAGGATATGGCAGGAAAATCTCTACCTCGGCGAGATATCCGTCATTTGAGATCAGGATGGCTTCAGTCCTGCGCCGACACCGTACAACTTCTGGTAGTCTGGTGGCAGGGAGTGGTTGTGCCTGCTAGGGCCGACTGAGGGCCTAAGAGGGTGCCGACTGGGGGCACTGAATGGTGAGGCCGGCCGAGGGCCTAAGAGGGTGCCGACTGGGGGGCACTGAATGATGAGGCCGGTTGAGGGCCTAAGAGGGTGCCGACTGGGGGCGGCCTAAGAGGGTGCCGACTGGGGGCACTGAATGATGAGGCCGGTTGAGGGCCTAAGAGGGTGCCGACTGGGGCACTAAATGACAAGGCGTCCAGTAATGCTCCCTTGGGTTCGGGCTTACCCTCGGAACGTGGTCCGCCACGCGTCGGCAGGGAGCTCGACCTGGAGGGGTATTTGTGCACAAGCGTACAAGCTTGGGTCGGATCAATCCTAAGGAACGTGGGCCGCCATGTGCCCGTTCAAGGGCTTGGCTCTGAGCGACGCCTATCTGACGGGCCTTCCCAGCCCACTAATCATCTTCCTTCTGACTAGGCGCCAGGCTGCCGGGCCAGGCTATACGCAAGCTGGCCCGGGATCATTAGCATCCCCCTCAAATCTAGTCGAAGGATGCATGCAGTCCGACTGACTGGACCCTGAGTCTAGCTCAAGCCTGGCGCACCTTTCGAAAATCGGACGTATTTTCTCATTGATCGCCGCCTTAATGGCCTGAGACTCGCGCCCCTAAGCCATTTGCGCTCGCACACCGAAGGGTATGCCATCGTCCTCCGTGAGTGTTCTACCCCCGCTTGTGTTCTGCCATCTTGAACATCACCCGAGCCTGATCAGACGGCTTTGGCTGGGTCACACGTTTCTCCCAGTTCTTCATCGAACGACCGGTGTTCCTCGTCCGTTCCCTTAAGTAGGCCTTTCATCTGCCTATTCTTCTCCATGTGTTCAAAACCCCACCTCGTTCTCCGCCGCTTTGAGTGCTGCTAGGGCTCCGACAGCTCCTCTTCCTCGACTTTCTTCTCCGGTGACTCCTTCCATCGGTCAGCTTCCTTTCTCCTTCCTATCTGATGGCCTCTCCTTCTTCGCCTTCCTCCCCTTCTCTACCCTGATATTCCACCACGATAACTGACCTCACTACTCACGACCTGGAACAAATACGGTCGGACTTCTTAATCCCCTCCGACCACCAGCTACACCTGCCTAAGTTGACTGATCGACCTGATTCCGCCCCTTTGGGCTACATTATTTTATCTCGAGACCATCTACAAGCCGATCTCCATTTCCCCATTCATCCTTTCCTTTCCTCCGTCTGCGACTACTTTCAAATTCCCTTACCTCAATTGGCTCCCAACGCCATACGCCTAATGTGTGGCTCGGTAATCATTTTTTCATTATACAAGATCCCCCTGGAGCCGGAGAATTTTCATTACCTTTTCTATCCCAAACAGCAGGAGTCGAGCGACTTCTTCTTCCAAGCCCGAGCCAAGGCTTCCTTCCTCTTGAATCTTCCCACTTCTAACAAGGGATGGAAGGAGCGTTATTTCTTCATTAGGCCCATCTCAGCCCCGGGCTGGACCACAACCTGGATCGAGGAACTTCCCGTTTCCGATCTTCTCCCCAGGCACTATCGCACTTCCGCGGCCTACCTGAATGTCGCAGCTGAGCTAGAGAGTAGGCACTTTCATGGTGGACATCTGCTAAAGGAGGGTATTCTCTCCACCTTTGGTCTCAGCCCCAGTCCGGTCCCTTCACTATCCGTAGTCGGTAAGTCTTACTGTACCTTTCATGCATACTCTTTGATCATGCCTGAGCTTACTTTATTTTTGATGTTCCCATGCTGCTGTCTGCGTCTCTGTGGGAAGGCTTCAAATTAGATGAGGCTGAGCTGCGGGCTCGGGTCGCCACTGTGTTGGCTACCAGAGGAGGTGCCTCGGCAGAGGATGCTTTGGCGGGCCCGACTCTGACCGTACTGGAATCAGTTCCCATTACCTCCGAGATAGCCCCACCTAGAACTACTAGACCACGCGCTTCTTCCAAGCGTCGACGAGCATCTTCCCCGACAGGGGGCTCGTCTCTCCCTTCTTCCAGCAAACATCTGGAGAAGAAGAAGAAGAAGAAGAAGAAGAAAAGAGCGGCCCCCGACTCGGGAGCCCCTTCTGCCTCCACTGCCATTATTCCCTTTGCGGCCCCTGCCATTGATCCTCTCTCCCTCATACTGGCTGATGACTCCCTTGTCAACCCACTGGCCATTACTCCTACAGCCGACCAGGCTACCGATTTTGCTACCGATCCTCCTATCATCACCGCTATCGTCGACCCCTCTGCTACTTCCGCTGCTTCCGATTTGCCAATGCCCGAGGAGTCGGGAACTCCATTTGCTGAAGAGCCAGTCGAGCATCCGATGATGCACCTTTTGGTGCCCACTCAGGCCGACTGTCACCTGAGGATGCCCCTGGGCGAGCTACCTGACCGACATCAGGATCTTCGCCTGTACGGGTCGGTGGCTGACTGCTATGCTCAGGGACTTGAGGAATCCTACTTTCAGGGCCCTCGTAACAAAGCTGACGCCTTTTTACTCAAGGCCACTCAGGTATGCCTAGACGAACTGGGTCCTCTATTGAACATTCTGTTTCTTATCCATGAGACCGATATCTGTTTTGCAGTTCGTGGGAGACTGCCATGGCTTTTCCATGTCGCTCCTGACCCAGGCCTCGGCTCGGGCTATGATCGAGAGAGAAGTGGAGCGCCTGAAGACCCAACTGGCACACTCTCAGCTAGTTGCCGACGAGCCCACTCTGAACCACTTGCGAGTCGAGGTTCAGGCCCTACAAGATCAATTAGCTCGCTCTGAAGAGCAACTTGAGGCGGCGCGTGGCCAGATCGAGATGGCGCACCAGGCGGCGTCCCACACAAACATCCGGCTCTCCACGCTGAAGCATACTGAGCGGAAGGCCCGGGCTCTTCAGGCGAAGGCCTAGGACGAGTTGACCCAGGCAAAGACTGAACTCCAGGAGACGCCCGCTGCCAATGACTCCCATCAGGCCCAACTAGAGGCGAGAGATGCTGAGGCCTTGGCTCAAACACAAAGGATAACTGAGCTGTCCACCGAGCTCTCTTCCAAGGATCAGTCGTTACAAGATCAAAAGGAGGAGCTTGAGTGGCTGACGAAGGAGATGTCTGAGTGGGAGGCGACTAGAGCAGAACTATCAGTGCTTCGTTCCTACAAGGAAACTGAAGCCACACGACTAGAAGAGTACAAGCTCGAGTGCATAAATGCCCCGACCCATATTGCCGAAATCTCCCAGCGATTTCTGGCCGTAATGATGCATCAGGGAGTTAGCGTCGTCCGACAACTCAAACTTGGCGAGTATCTGCCTCCCGATATGCCTCCCACAGCAGTGCGGTTTCAGGATATGTGCAAAGACCTGCCCGACATAACCAAAGAGCCTTTTAAGTGAGGGTCGGGCTTCTTGTCTCTGTCTTTTTCCCTTTTGCATGTGTAAGGGCGATTGACCCTTGATTATGTAACATCTTGGCCTTGCTGAATGAAACTTTTCCTTTCCACTTGGGCTTCTTACGACTGCTCTTATTGTCGAGTGTTGATGATCCAAGTGAAATCAGTTTGAGCGCTTGGCTCGGGATATGCCTCCGCCGTGTAAGCTACTGAGCCGAGAGGTTAGGAAGCAACAACTCTAAAGGCTAGCTACACAGGAAAGAGTCCGCCCGACTTGGAGCTGTCTTGTCTGATGAAATTTGGCTGCTTGGTCGGGTCAAAGCCCAGAGAGCGTGGGTCGCTCCGCGTCTGACCGAGACCTAAACCAAAGGATTTGCGGGACTCAGCCCATCTGTGAAGATTTGGCCGCTTGATTAAGTCGGAGCCCGGGGAGCGTGGGTTGACACGCGTCCACCCGGGACCTGAACCAAGGGATTTTTGATCTGACGAAGGCATGTGCCAGGCCGGCCCCTTCCGGCTCAGTCGCACGACTAGTCTGCCCACTTCTTCGGTTGTCCCATCGGGGCGATTCGTATCCCAATTTCTGACGGCTGCATTAACTGGTGATTGAATGTATCAATGGGTGAATGACGTATCGGGCAGCGAAATGTCAATTATTGGTAGTGAGTACCTCGGGCGGCGCATCGCTCTAGGTTGCCCGCCTACTTTTGTTTTATTGCTTCTCGATATTCCCCCACGGTGCACCGGAGGATGACCGTTCGATCCTGCGATTTACCGAGGTATTCTACGAACGGATGAGATCGCTCGCCTTCTCCTATATATAGGCGGCGACTACAAGGGTCACTTTCAACCCAAACACCAGCAAGACCAAGAACCCCTTTAGTTTTCCAGCCAGCTCTCAATATGTCCCCCGCCTCATCCGAGGAACCGTTTTCCTTAAAAAGATCCTATACTTTCTCGGATGACTCTTATATGTCTTCCTCGGAAGATATAGATTGGGAGCATCTTGAAATGATGCTTCCCCCTGATTCCCCTCTCTCGACGAGGGTGCTTCCGACCACCACTTCCCCCCACGAAGTTTCTTCACGTAAGGGGAAGGAACTGGCGAGGGAAAGGCCGACTTCAAGTATGGAGGTCACCCATACGGACAGCCTACCCTTAGAGACCCGACGTCAGCTGCTTCGGTCAGCAAAATTTTCATCTTCACCTGGTACTGCCGCCCTTCCCCGCCTAGCGAAGCGAGCCAAGGTGTCAGCTCCTGTAGAACCTGCTGCCGCGGCTCCTTCTTTTTCCCGTGTGACCTCCCCTCTGGAGCTCACCCATTCTCCGCCAGCGCACGAGGTATCTCTTCCTCTGCCGCCTTGCGAGGTCGCCCTTCCTCAGTCGGGGGCTTTCGCTCCAATGCCTTCTATTGCTGAGGGAACTAGTGTTTACTCTCCTTTGACAAGGGCAGCCTCCCCGAGCGCTACAACTCGTGGGGCTTCCGCTTCTTCTACCTTGTCCCCTGCAGTGGGTGCTCCTGTACAACCCGAGGTGGTTCTGTATGCCGGCCGGCTGGCAATACTGGCTCGGCTAATGCTGGAGGGGCTACTATCAAATAGAACCTGCCCTTGCCAATGTCAGCTCGGGGAGCCCCTTTTATGGCATTCTCACCAACCTCTCCCAGAATATGGGCCTCTGCTGGTGACGATGCTGCTGCTAGCTCTCCTTAGCCAGTCTTCCCGAGTGCCATCACTCACGGGGCCCTAGCTAGGGATTCGTGTTCAAGGAGCGGTTTGGATAGGGAGTCTGAAGCCCCATCCAGGCGAGAGCGCATAAGCCGACTCAAGGGGCCTCAGGCTATGAAAGATGTTCCTTCCGTTTTTCCTCCTTTTGCTTCTGACACTTGCTGTCTTTCTTTGACAGGTGGCGCGACCAGTTTGGGACCTCGAGGAACTGATCACGCTCAAGACCCAGCTTCAGGAGGCGCATCACACCATCTCTTCTCTCCAGGCTGACCTGAAGGCCAAAGAAGAGGAGAGATCTGCTGGTGCTGCGGAGCTTGACAAACTTAAACAAAGACATGAAGTTCAAGCGTACGTGCTGAGGGCAACTCAACGGCGACTACAAAACATCAAGGAATATGCCGAGTTGCTACGCTAGGATAAGACTCGGAAGAAGACTCGCCAAGCTCCATGAACTAGGATCAATTGTTATGAAGAATGTTTTCTTTTGTTGAAGAGAGGCTACGCCTCATTTTTGTAATAGCTTTGATATTAAGAATGTTGATGCAGTCTGACCCTGATTGTTATTTTGGTGTTGACACCGATTTAAGTTTAGGTTAATAAGATAAGTTTGGCTTGAGTCCCAGTGAGTGAAGCCGGGTCCCGGTGAGTGAAGTCGGGTGATGGAAACCCCGGTGAGTGAAGCCGGGTCCCGGTGAGTGAAGCCGGGTGACGGAAACCCCGGTGAGTGAAGCCGGGTCCTGGTGAGTGAAGCCAGGTGACTGAAACTTCGGTGAGTGAAGTCGGGTCCTGGTGAGTGAAGCCAGGTGATGGAAATCCCGGTGAGTGAAGCCGGGTGACTGAAACTCTGGTGAGTGAAGCCAGGTCCTAGCAAGGGAAGCTAGGTTGAATGAAGTCCCGGTGAGTGAAGCTGGGCACGAAGTCTTGGTCCGGGGGACTGAGCATTGAGTGTACTGGTCGGAGAGGGCACGTGAGCTCTTTCTCCGGGACTAGAATGAGTCAAAGAAGGCTAGGAAGGCTGTTCTCTGGACTTAGGGTTGAATTGGTCGAAGCTGGATCGGTCTGGAGACTGATCAGGGAGTTGGCACTAACTCCCTGTTGTGGATCGGTCTGGTGACTGATCCTGGGAAGTTTGACCGTTCTGGTGAACGATCAGAAAGAGAACAGAATGTTTCTGTTTGGCTCCTGATCGTTCTGGTGAACGATCAGGGAGAGAACAGAATGTTTCTGTTTGGTCTCTGATCATTCTGGTGAACGATCAGAGAAGAGATAGTAGGTTTCTGGAGAAACCCTTGATCGGTCTCCGTGACCAATCAAAGGCCTCCTGGACCGATAAGGCTGGGTCCTGATCGGTCTAGGAGTGACCTGATCGGTCACTGTGACTGATCAGGGCACACCCTGATCGGTCAGGTGACCGATCAGGCCAGGGATTCACGGGAAGCTGGAGTTTTCTCTAGCAATGTGGTGGATCGGTCACTGTGACCGATCCACATCCCTGATCAGTCAGTGTGACCGATCAGGGAGATTCTGGATTGATCAGGAGGGTACCTGATCGATCAGGGTCTTCACTGATCGGTCTGTGGACCGATCAGTGTGATAACTTTAATTTAAAATCCGCTGTCAGACTTCTGATTTCCCTCTGATCACTTCTATTTTCTCTGCTATTTCTCTGATTCACTTTTGATTTACTGTGCTAAGCGTCTGTTAAGTGTGCAGGTAATGCAGGGATGATTCAAACGTCGGAGGAGGGTCAACTGGAGACTTTTTCTTCGTCAGGTTTGGCTGTTTTCTCTTCTCAAGTTACAACGGCTTCTGACGCGGGCTGACAACGGCTGGCGAAGCTGACGACTGACCTGGGGCTCGACTGAAGAGGGTTCAGGGAGTCCAGAAGAGGTTAGTGGTAACTGAGGTTGTTGTAGACGAGCTGGTGAGCTGCAAAGACGCGCCTGGTGACCTGGCGATGGGTAGAGGCTTAAGAGTTGGCTAGCGAAGAAGCCTTTGCATTACTTGAACTCTAGCAATCTCTTGCATACGCTGAATACTCTTGAGCATCATTTAAATCTTCTACGACTTGAGCACCTTGAATTAGAGGAGAGCTTTGCGAGTCCATCAGCAAGCAGACACGAAGAGCGGGGAGTTCTTGCGTGAGAGTTGTGCTGGGTTGAGCTAGGTGAAGTGTTTCTATCTGTGTGTTCATTGTGCTATGTAAGATTCTTTGTCTCTGTGCTTTTATTTCATATCATCTTGAGACTGCTGTGGAGAGGTTTCTCCACCGAGAAGGAGGTTACATTCTATCCGGATTTCCTGGGGCTTGATCTGCCGACGATCAAGGGATCGCTCACCTCACGGGCACGCCAAGGAGTAGGGGCAAGTTATCCCCGAACCTTGTAAACCCTCCGTGTTAGTGTCTTTGATTTCCTGTTTCTGTTTCTTGTTTGTTCTATCTTCTGCTTTTGTTCTTTCAGTTTGTTTTGCTTCCGCTACTAACTTGATCGCAGAAAGCTCAAAAAGAGACAAAAGTTTGTGTCTGGCTATTCACACCCCCCTCTCTAGCCATACAAGATCCAACAAGTGGTATCAGAGCAAGGAGCTCTGTTCAACAGACTAACACCTGAGAGCTTACAACGATGGCCTTGAGGGAAGGTTTCAGCACCAATCGACCACCTTTCTTCGACGGGGCTGATTTCCAGTATTGGAGATCACGTATGGAGTATTATCTCAAGACGGACATCGGAATGTGGTTTTCGGTGAAGGAGGGGTTCATCCCTCTAAAAGGCGCTGAGGGAAAAGAGTTGGAATCCTTGAGATGATCGACTGAGCAAACCCGGAAAGGAGAAGCCGATGCAAAAGCGGTGGTCACCTTGCAGTGCGGGATGACCAAGGACCAGTTGATAAAAGTTGGTCCCTTCACAATTGCCAAGGACCTTTGGAATAATCTTATCGAACTCCATGAAGGCACCCGGGACTCAAGGATAGCCAAGAGGGATCTTTTTCTCAACCAATTCCAAAATCTCACCATGAAGGAGTCCGAGACGGTAAGTGAACTCCATGGTCGTTTCAAAGAAATACTGAACGGTTTACACTCCATTGATGAGAAGGTCGAGAATCGCGACCTTATGAGGTATGTTCTAAAAGCCTTTCCGAGGAATGCCTTGTGGTCATCCATGGTGGATGCCTACAAGGTATCCAAGGACTTGTCAATTGTTAAAATAGATGACATGTTTTGTGAAATGGAGCTACACGAAATTGCTAACAAAGGCCCCAAGGAGAAGGGGATTGCTCTTGTGGCAGGGGACAAGACCAAGAAGAAGGAAAAGAAGAAGGAGAAGGAGGTCTCTTCTTCTTCATCCGAGTCCGAGGAGGATGGTAGCGAGTCTTCTTCATCCGAGATGGCTAACTTCGTAAGAAGGATGATGAGGAAGAGCTGACGCTACAAAGGAAAAGGTAATACAAGTGAAGTTAAAATTGATAAGACTAATGTCACATGTTTTGAGTGTAGCAAGAAAGGGCATTACAAGAATGAATGCCCAAAACTAAAGAAGAAGGAGGAGAAATCGAAAAAGAAGAAGAAGGCCTTGAAGGCCACATGGGATGAGTCTTCTTCTAGTTCATTCGAAGAAGAAAAGGAGGAGAAGAGTACTCGCCATGTAGCTCTCATGGCCATTGAAGATGTGGAGAGCTGTGAGGAATCTATGGACTCCTCAACTGCAGCTTCATCATCTTCGGATGATGAAGAGGTAATTTCTCCTGAATTAGACAAATGCTATAGGACTATTGCATGCTTAACCGAATTGTTAAAGAAGTCTAAAGAAAAAGTTAAATCATTAAAAGTAGAAGTAGAACAACTAAAATCCTCTAAGGATGAGGATATTGATGACTTGCATGTGGAAGTTCTAGAGGATGAGAACAAAGCCTTGAAGAGTGAGGTTGAGAAACTCAAGAGTCTTCTTGAGAAATTCTCAACTAGCTCCAAGACTTTGGACATGATCTTAAACGCTCAAAGAGCGGTTTACAATAAGGCCGGTATAGGTTACCGACCTAAAGAACCAACTTTTATTTCATTGATGTCTAGGACCCATGTTAGATCATCTAAGGTCTCTAGGGTTCAAAAGAAAGTGATCAAGGCATGGGTGCCTAAGTCATGCATTGTAGGTACATTAGGTCCCAAGATTTGGGTACCTAAATCTTCCATTTTCTTATTGTGTAGGCATTGATTGAGGGGGAGCATCTATCAACTTGGTTCGTTGATAGTGGGTGCTCCAAACATATGACTGGGGATAGATATTTGTTCACTACCCTACAAAGCAAAAGTAGAGGTAATGTATCTTTTGGTAACAATGGTAGCCTTAAGGTTGTAGGGATAGGAGACATTCAAATATCCAAATGTCTTAGAATCAAAAATGTCCTTCTAGTCAAGGGGATGACTTTCAATCTCCTAAGTGTTAGTCAATTGTGTGATGCGGGTTACACAATTGAATTACATCCAAGTCAATGTCTAGTTAGACAAAATGACACACTTGACACGGTACTAGTAGGCACAAGGATAGATAATATTTATCAAGTTTCATTTAAAAGTGCTATTAATGCTTCTATTAAGTGTTTCATGTCAAAAGAAGATGAGTCTACACTTTGGCACCGGAGATTGGCACATGTGAACATGAAGAACATCCGGAAATTGGCCAACAATGGACTTGTTTGTGGCTTACCAAGCATCAAATATGAAAAGGAAAAGCTTTGTGATGCATGTCAAATGGGTAAGCAAACGAAATCTTCTCACAAAGGTAAAAGTGCTGTAAGTACCTCTACTGCCTTAGATTTACTACACATGGATCTATTTGATTGTAGTACAATTATTTCATTGAATGGTAGTAGGCATTGCTTTGTGATCATTGATGATTATACGAGATATACTTGGACTTACTTTCTAAAACATAAGGATCAAACTCTAGATGTTTTTATTTCATTTTGTAGAAGAATTGAAAATGAAAAATCTACAATAATTAAAACAATTAGGAGTGATCATGGAAGAGAATTTCAAAACCATAGATTTTTAGAATTTTGCCAAGAGAGAGGATATAGACACGAGTTCTCCACTCCTAGAACACCACAACAAAATGGTGTCGTAGAGAGGAAGAACCGAGTCTTACAAGAGGCTGCACGAAGCATGCTCAATGAGTACTCCTTACCGAGTTACTTATAGGCTGAAGTTGTGAACACAACTTGCTATGTGCAAAACCGAGTCCTCATTCATAGATTTTTAGGGAAGACTCCTCACGAACTTTGGTTTGGAAAACCACCTACAGTTAAACATCTTCGGGTGTTTGGGTGTAAGGTATTTATTTTAAACACCAAGGACCATCTTGGAAAGTTCACAGCGAAAGCTGATGAAGGGATACTGGTCGGGTATTCCCTTGTCAGCAAAGCTTACTGAGTCTACAACAAAAAGTCTAGATTGGTCGAAGAATCTTTTGATGTCGTTTTTGATGAGATCTCAAAAGCAATTGATCAATCAGAAGAAGTAGAGGGAGTTCAATTCGAACTTAGGAAACTAGGTTTGGATGAGAGTCCGAGTGTTGGAGATGGTGCTGATGAATCTGATGACGGTGAGCCTAGACAACATGTAGCTCAGCTGGACCCTGAGGCTGAGCCTGTGTCTAGTGACACCATCCAAGAAGCGCCTCCAACACCAAGGCAAACTAGGTTAGCCTCTAGTCATCCCCAAGACCAAATTGTTGGAGATATCCATCATGAGGTTAGAACTAGATCATTCTTTAGGAATGAGGCTAATGAGGTTGCCTTAATTTTAGAAATTGAACCTAGGAAAATTGACGAGGCATTGCATGATCTAGATTGGATTATCGTTATGCAAGACAAATTAGGTCAATTTGAGAGAAGTCAAGTTTGAGACTTAGTTCCTAGACCTAAGAAGACCACAATTATTGGAACCAAATGGGTCTTCAAGAATAAATTGAATCATAAGGGAGAAATCATAAGAAATAAGACACGCATAGTAGCCAAGGGCTATAGTCAAGTTGAAGGTCTTGATTACGATGAGACCTATGCTCCCGTGGTACGATTAGAATCCATTCGATTAATGCTTGCATTTGCAGCACATTGAGGTTTCAAACTCTATCAAATGGATGTTAAATCGGCCTTCCTAAATGGTTTCATAAGAGAAGAGGTCTATGTTGAACAACCTCCGGGGTTTGAAAATTTCGAATTTCCAAACCACGTGTTCAAGCTCAAGAAGGCTCTTTACGGCCTAAAACAAGCACCTCGGGCTTGGTATGAGCGGTTGTCGACATTTCTCATTGAAAAATGCTTCGTGAGAGGACAAGTAGACCCTACACTATTTCTACGAAGAGATGGTGACAACATATTTGTAGCTCAAGTATATGTCGATGACATAATTTGTGGCTCCAACAATAAGGGCTATTTGAATGAGTTTATTGGACACATGGAGAGTGAATTTGAGATGAGTCTAGTGGGAGAATTGACTTTCTTCCTTGGACTCGAGATCAAACAAACTCGAGATGGAATCGATGTGCATCAATCCAAATACACTCAAGAGATGCTCAAGAAATTTAATATGAGTGACTCTAAAGAGGTAACTACTCCCATGGCGACAAATACTAGGTTAGACAATGATGAGAGTGGGAAGCCCGTTGATCTAACACAATATCGAAGTATGATAGGTAGTTTGCTATACCTCACAGCTAGTCACCCTGATATTCTTTTTGCTGTGGGTATGTGCGCTAGGTACCAAGTCTGTGCCAAGGAATCTCACTTGATCGCCGTTAAGAGAATTTTGAGATATCTTAAGGGCACACTTGGAGTCGGTCTTTGGTACCTCCATACCGAGTCATTTGACTTGATTGGCTTTACCGATTCCGACTATGCTGGGTGCAAGTTAGATCGGAAGAGCATGAGTGGGGGTTGCCAATTCTTAGGATCATCATTGGTAAGTTGGTCAAGTCGGAAGCAACATTGTGTTGCTCTCTCCACGACCGAGGCAGAATATATCGTCTAGGAGAGAGTGTATCACAATTGTTGTGGATGATACACACACTAGAGGACTATGGAGTATCCTACAAGGGTGTGCAAGTGTTGTGTGACAACATAAGCACGATAAACTTTACAAAAAATCCAGTCCATCATTCAAGGACTAAACACATTGAAGTGCGTCACCACTTTATTAGGGATCATGTTGCTAGAGGAGATATTGTGCTCTCGCATGTAGAGTCAAAATCAAACCTAGCAGACATTTTCACTAAACCACTCCCCGAAAATGAATTTAGTTTCTTAAGGAGGGAGTTGGGAATGTGCCGTGCTTCATAGGATTGAAAAAAAACCCTTCATGATCATTTCAAATTGTTGGGCAACAATTATTGGGCAACTTGGGGATATCTCATAAACACTATAAGGTTTAACAAAATATTTTTTGTTTGCTAGAAATGGGGTGAGATGTTAGGATCAACCTGATTACTCAAAATGTTCATGCAACCCTTGAGAAATTAAGTTGACGAGATAAAAATAATTAAGTTGACCAAGTATGGGGAAAACCAATGCATAATATATGTGTATTTGGTTCCAAGAACATACTTGGACATTCCAATCTAGGAAACTTGATTGGAGATTTGTTTGTGATACAAATTTGATTTCAATTGTTTGAAGATGCAAATTCGTTTCGAAATTTTTCTTTTAAATCATAAGGTTTCTTGATTCTTGTTGGGGGATAAACTCTAGTCAAGAGAACACCTAGAGGATCATTAAAATTAGATCTGATCGTATGATTTTGAATGGAGGTTGAAACGAAAGTTTCTGAAAAGTATCAGACAATTTCTGATATCTGATCGGTACACCGACCGATCAGGAGTTGGGCTGATCGGTCCCCAGACCGATCAGTGAGCTCACAGAACCATTTTTCCGATTCTGTTAGGTTCCCTGACCGATCAGCAGACCGATTAGGGACCTCCCTGATCGGTCATGGTGACCGATCAGGAGTTGGACTGATTGGTCCTATAGACCGATCAGGCTATTCCTGCGAGAAATCCACAAAAGGCCTTTGGCTGGGACCTGATCGGTCCACCGACCGATCAGGCTATTCCTGATCGGTCAGGCTGACCGATCAGGAAGTTTACTGACCAATCAGGAAGCCCAAAGAAGCATCTATCCAATCTAATTGGATCGATCTGCGGACCGATCAGGGACTTCCTTGATCGGTCACACAAACCAATCAGAACTCAGCTAGACCGATCAGGAGGTTCCCTAATCGGTCTGGGTATCCAGGGATCGGACGGTGGATCCGATCTACCGCATTAACTTCGGTTGGTGATCGGTCCACCAACCGATTTAATCACCCTTCTCCCCATATCCTCCAAACCCTAGCGTTGAAAACCTCCCATCTTCTTCTTCGTGCGCAACCTATGAGAGTCTCCTTCTCTGTGACGTTTTTTTTCAAGCCCCCCTGTGAATTCTCTGTGAGGCACGCCTGACCTACACAAGCTTTCTGTTGGTGCAGGAAGCACCTAAGTCAAACCTGGGTTTTCATAATGGCAAAGGGTTCAGAAGTTAAAATGTTATTGGTGTCTAATGTGTTTACTAAGTGTGCAGGAAAGAAGCCCTAGGTACACTAGGCAAAGAAGTCCTAGTCAAGGACTAGGCAAGAAGTCCTGGCAAAGGGCTGGGCAAAGAAGTCCTGGTCAAGGACTGGGCAAGAAGACCTGACCGGAAGTCAGGCAAAGAAGTCCTGGTCGAGGACTGGGCACGAAGTCCTGGCAAAGGGCTGGGCACCGAAGACCTGACCGGAAGTTGGGCATGAAGACCTGGTCAGGTGGATCGGGCAAAAGTCCAACCGGAGGAGTCAGTTGGCAAAAGGTAAACTCTCCTGAAAGGAGTAGGTGAGGACGCGTTCCCCATCGAGGGAACAGTAGGCATCGGTTCGACCTAGGGTTCCATTTGGGAGACCCAAAGTCAGAACCAAGACAGCTACAGTTGTAAATATTGACTAATATTCTTGCTTTGGTTGTTTTGGAACTAACCTTGGTTGCAGGACTGAAGGAGTGTGTGTCTGCAGCTCAGAATGCCCCAAAGGAAGGGGGTAAGAAGTTGGGCTAGGCGCCCGGGAGGTCCCGGGCGCCCAAGGTCAAAGCCAAACAAGCAAAGAAGCAAGAACGCTTCGAAATCACACTGGGCTAGGCGCCCCGGCGGTCCCGGGCGCCCAAGGTCAAAGCCAAAGAGTAATCGAAGCAAAATCAGCCACGAAGCCAGCGGACTAAGTCAAGCTAGGTGCCCAGGAGGTCCCGGGCGCCCCAGTCAGCTCCAGAGGCCGATTCGAAGGGGATAAGCACTGACCGAGCTGCGGATGAAGGTTCTCCGTTCTGAAGGCACGTGTCAGGCGCCCCCAGCGAATCAGGCCCCCTAGGAGCACTATAAAAGGGGCTCGACCCCAAGGCTTCAACAACACAACTTTCTAACGCCTCCAAACTTTTCATTCAAGCGCTCTGCTCCGGCAAACTCCGATCTCGAGATTCCAGCGCCGACGACGACCCTCTGCTCCAAAGTACGATCCATATCAGGCGTCGGTAACGAAAAGTGTAACTCTTTTATTTACTGCAATATTCTTGTACCAAAATCTGTAAACCTTTGCACGATTATAGAATTGCCCGCAATAAACGGTCAAGGACTATGGGCCTTGGAGTAGGAGCCGACCGTGACTCCGAACCAAGTAAAAGACTTGTGTTCTTTGTGTGATTGTTTTGCTTTTTGCTGCATTTACTCTTTCCTTAATCCGAAGAGAAAGTTTTTGTTGGTGCAGGAAGCACCATATCGAACCTTGTTTTGATATTGGCAAAGGATTCAAAGTTAAGTACTATTTGTGATCTAACGATGTTCACTAAGTGTGCAGAAACAAAGTCCTAGCGAAGGGCTGCTAGGCACCTAGCGAAGGGCTGCTAGGCACCTGTCGAAGGACTGCCAGGAAATAAAGCCCTAGAGAAGTTCTGCTAGGCACCTGGCGAAGGATTGCCAGGATACAAAGCCCTAGTAAAGGACTGCTAGGCACCTGACGAAGGACTGCCAGGATACAAAGCCCTAGCAAAGGACTGCTAGGCACCTGACGAAGGACTGCCAGGATACAAAGCCCTAGCAAAGGATAGCTGGGCACCTAGCGAAGGACTGCTAGGCACTAGGCGAAGGGCTGCCAGGAATCGAAGACCCAGCGAAGGGCTGCTGGGCACCTAGCGAAGGGTTGCTAGGAGTCGAAGACCTAGCGAAGGACTGCTAGGCACCAGGCGAAGGGCTGCCTGGAACTGAAGACCTGGCGAAGGACAGCTAGGCACCTGGCGAAGGACTGCTGGGCAAAAGTCCAACCAGAGGAGCCGGTTGGCAACAGGTAAATTCTCCTGAGAGGAGTAGGTGAGGACGCGCTCCTCGTCGAGGGAACAGTAGGCGTCGGTTTGACCTAGGGTTCCATTTTGGAGACCCAAAGTCAGAACCAAGACAGCTAAGGCTGTATAAACCTAATACTTGATTGCTTTGTATTGTTTTGGAATAACTCTGGATGCAGGACCGAAGGAATAAGTTTCTGCAGCTCAGAACGCCTCAAAGGAGAGAGGCAACAGCTGAGTAGGGCGCCCCTAGTGTCCCGGGCGCCCCCAAGGTTAAGGCAAAATAAGTTAAGCAAACATGTGCTTCGGCAGTTCACTGGGCGGGGCGCCCCCATGCTCCCGGGCGCCCCCGTACTCCCGGGCGCCCCGGATGCCTTGGGCGCCCCCATGCTCCCGGGCGCCCCCGTACTCCCGGGCGCCCCGGATGCCTTGGGCGCCCCGGGCTTAAGCCAACGAAGCGGATAAAGATCATCCAGCCGAGAAGGCCGCTGAAAGAGTCAACCAGGGCGCCCCCTGCGTCCCGGGCGCCCCCAGTCAAACCTCAGCCCGATCCTTGAGGGATAAAGGCTGACCGAGACTATTGCGGATCGAAGGCCACATAGAGGGCGCCCCCAACGTCCAGGGCGCCCCCAGGACTGCTATAAATAGCCCTCGACCCCCAAGGCTTCAAATCACTTCTTCCAACGCCAATATGATCTTCTACTCAAGCGCTCTACTCCGGAAACCTCCCAACTCGAGATACAAGCGCCGACGACGTCCTGCTGCTCCGAAGTACAATCCACACCGGACGTCGGTAACGAAGAGCTGACTTTTTAAGTTTACTGTACTACTATTGTAACATCCTTCTGTAAACCCTTTTTCCGCACATATAGAATTGCCCGCAGTAAACGGTCAACGACCGTGGGCCTTGGAGTAGGAGCCGACCGCGACTCCGAACCAAGCAAAACCACTTGAGTCTTTGTGTTGTGTTTTGTTTATTCCGCTGCGTATTTGCTCTTTTCTCAATCCGAAATGATTTACGATATTCACCCCCCTCTATCGTTCTTCTCGATCCAACAAGTGGTATCAGAGGGGGGAAGCTCAAATTTGGAGCAACCACCAATTTGAGATTTATTTTCGGATTTACGAAAATTTTCATTTCATTTCTTTTCTTTTTGTTAATCGAGATTGGTGCAACACCACTCGATCTTATTCGCCTTTTATTTCAAATAAAAAATATCTGTAGGTGGATTTAAAATATTCAATTTTCAATTTTTTATCATAAGTCAGAATTGATAAAACGATCAATTTTTGAAAATTTGTCATAATTTTTTTTACCATTATTTTAATTTTTTTTTCGAAATTCATGCCACCTTAATTCGAGCAACCTTTTTTTTAACTCCTATTTTTTCATTAATCAGAATATTCATTTTCTAAAAATTTATCTCAAAAGTTTTTATTATTATTTTATTATTCTACCTCGAAATTCGTGTAATATTTTTGTTGGGCTATTTTTTCTCTCACTCCCGCACTACTAATCCAAGACCAAGTCTTGGTACATTTCTATTTCTTCTCTTTGTGTCAAGAATTATCCTTAATGGCCAATCAAGAATGGAACAGTGTTCGTCCGCCTCTATTCTCTGGCGAGAACTTCAGAACCTGGAAGGGGCTAATGGAATCCCACCTAAAGGCCCATCTAGAGCTATGGATGATAATCCAAACGGGGTTTACAGTACCTACAGAAGATGGAATGTCGATCGCCTAGGATAAAATGGACGAACCAACTCTGAGGAAGATCGAGACAGATGCAAAGGCGACTGCAATCCTACAATGTGGCCTAGCCAAGGAGCAACTCGAACTAGTAGGTCCATTCAGATGTGCGAGAGAAATTTGGGAAAAATTGATTAACCTTCATCAAGAGATCTCAAAAGAAGAAGAAGATCAAGTAAGCTGTCTTGCACACTCGGTCCAAGCACAAACAGCCGAGTCAGAGTCTGAACACGAATCCAAACCAGAGTCAGAAGACAAAGTGACTGAGACAAAAATGGTAACCAATTTTGAATTTGTTCCAGAATTACAATTATATAATCAGACTGATACTATAATGGTCGAGGAAGGTATAATTTCAAGTGCAGGGAAAACTCCAAAGAAGAAGCTTCAACCGGTACCCGAGTTCGACTCAGACTCGGAATCAGAAGACAATGGAGGAGATCAACCCAAACTGGTCCGGTTGACTCGCGACCACTACAAAATACTGAAGAAACAATCAAGCAAAAGAAAGATGACTAAAATCAAGGGGGAGACCTCCAAAAAGAAATCTAAAGGTAAATTTACAGTATTTGAAAATCCATTATTTACCTTGAACAATATGATTGAACCTTATAAATTAGTTAAAGCAAACATTAGTAAATTGGAACAAGAAGATGAAATATTGAAACATAAGGTCAAAATGATAGAAAGTCTAATTCACAATCTTGCTAATTCTAAAAACCCAGAATATCATTACAATTATGACGTGACTTAGTTGATTGCTTTTCTTGCTTGTTTATTTTATTATGCTTTGAATTAGGATTGGTTAGTTTAAGGACTGAACCAACTTAACTGAAATTTGAACAACATAGTATTGGGTGGAGGTGAGATGATAGTACGTTAGGGAAGCCTTTTCTAATAAGGTTAAGTATACACTACTTGATCTCTTTAGACTGGTGAAACTAGCAGAAGCTACCGATCCAAGACCCAAACTAGTTAGACCAGAATTTACCAAAAAGTAATTTTGAAGATGAAATTTTAATAAAAGGCTTTGTCTAGGAAAGGGTTGATGATCCAATAAGGCTACGGCCAAAGAAGGCCTTGTGCCTCGCCAAGACCTGGAAGCCAATTTTTGAAATTCAAATTCAATTTACTCTTTGTTAAATTCGAATCTAACACAAATTTTCAGTTAATTTTAGATTCAAATATCTCTTTTCAAAATAAATTTAAATTGGGTTTAAAAATTAATTTAACTTTTCAAAATTAATCATGGCCTTTTCAAAATAAATCTTTCAATTAAAATATCCATCTCACAAAACAATTAAGGATATCCTGTTTTGTCACTTAGAAATGGGTGAGATGCTTAGGACCTAAAAGTTGAGTCCAAGCCAAAACAACTAATTCAAATTAATCAAACTAAAATTAATTCAATTAAATCAAAATCAAATCTTAATTAAATCAATTAAATTCATTTAGATCTTAATTAAATCAATTAAATTAAATCTTAATAAATTAAATTTAATTCATCTAACTTTTAAAATTCAAATTTAATACATCTGACTTTTAAAATTCAAATTTAATTCATCTGACTTTTAAAATTCAAATTTAATTCAACTGACTTTTAAAATTCAAATTTAATTCAACAACCTTTAAAATTCAAATTTAATTCAACCGAACAACTTTCAAAATTAAAATTTAATTCAACTAAACAAACTTAACCCTCTAAATTTTAATTTTCTCAAAAATCAAATTTAACTTTTTAACTAAGAGTTAATGTTTCAAATCATTGTAATTAAAATCAAGTCTCTTTTGTTCACTAACCTGAAATTTATTTCATAACATTTATTTCTTTCTTTTACTATTATACAAACATTTCTTTCAGACATTCAGTTTATTCTTGTATGGTAAAAAGTCACCTTGGGATTACTTAGGATATTTTTTTTTGTCTGCAGTCCGGGCTTAGATATTTATATTTTTTGGGACTTAAAAAAAAACTTCTATTTTTTTTCTTTCCCCTTTTCAATTTTCTATATTCATTTTCTCAAATAGGAGAATGAAATTATGTTTCAAATCATTAAAACAAAATACTTTTTTAAACTTAGTTTTCTTCTCTTTTTGTTTGAATCAACCCCTAAGACTAAGAGGAGGATTAACTTGTGGTCAACAAACCTCCTAGGACTGTGTCAGGTTTAGGGGGAGTTCAAATTAAAAGAAGAAGTTTAAAAATACTATGTTTTCAAACTATCACTCATGTTTTTCGAAAACTATGCTATCATATGTCTTTCAAACAATCATTTTTTCCAAAATGTTAATACTTCAAAATTCATTTTAAGAATTGTGCTTTTAATTTTGACAAACCCTAAAGACACAGAGGAAGGTCCACTTCATGACCTACAAGGACTCCGAGGATGTGTCAAATTTAGGGGGAGGTTAAATTAAAAGAACTATTGAACATTTCAAAATAAGTTATTTTAATACACAAGTTTTCAAAGTTCTTTTGAAAATACAACTAATTTGCCTTTAAAAATACCAATATTCTATTTCTCAAAATGTTTTTCTGGCTTAGTAAATCCTTTTTGAAATACTTTTTGAAATTTTCTTGAGTTTGGAGAATTTCTAGGACACTTAGGGAAATGCCCTTGTAGTTAACAAGGTTTCCTAGGATTCTGTCAGACTGGAAAGGAAACCATGCCAAGTAAAGTATTATGTTTCCAAAATAACATTAAATTTTTTCTTAAAATATTATGTTCAAAAGTATTTATTAGTACTTATATTTGTCAAAAATGCATAACATCCTGCAAAAGTACTAATACTTTTTCAAAGCACTAATATTTACAAAGTACGAATAATTTTTTAAAGTGCAATACTAAACATGTTTAAAAAAATATAATTTTTTTCAATCTTTTTCAAAGTGAAAATGGGTTTCAAATTTTCTTTTGCATAACATTTTTTTTGTATTCTTCCAAATGTACTATCTGTTAAATGAAAATATTTTTTTGAAAAATCTTTTCCAAATAAAAGTTTTTCTAAGGCAATAGTGTCCTAAGTGCGTGAATTTTCTAAAGACTTGCCTACAAATACAAAATTTTTTTAAATTTCACAATACTTTTCAAAGTAAAGTTTTTCTTTAGTACAATTTAAGCTTTTTGCTAGGCTTTCAAGAGTTATACTAAGTATTTTTATGTTTTCAAAACTCATAGGCTCTGACACATAATTTTTTTTAAGACTTCTTTCAAAATATATTTCTTTATTAATAAACAGCTAAGGAGAGAAAAAGCTCAAATTGTTCAAAATCAAAATATTTTTCAAAAACCTTCTCTTATTCAAAAAGCAAAGTTGAATTTCTAAGTGTGCTTTCAAAAATTTCTAAGAGCATCTTTTTGCAAATATTTCTAAGTAGATTTTTCCTTAGTAAACAAAGTTTGTCTGAGCAAAATCTTTGGAAATTTTTGGGCAAATTTTTCTAAGTAAAGTTTTCTTAGTAAACAAATCTTTGTTTTGGCAAAAACTTGTCCATTTAAAGATTTTTTTTTTGTGTTAAATACACAAAATATGGTTCAAGGAAATTTTTCTACGTGTGCAAAAGTTGAAATTTTTTAAAGAAAATTTGTTTTCAAAATATTGGCTAAGTAAGTTACTGTTAAGTTTTTCTTGAAAATTATATTGTAAGGTTTTTAAATATCCTAAAATATAAGGAGAAGAGTTGTCACATTAAGGGGGAGCTTCATGCATTTTCAAAACATTCATTACTTTGAACATCATTTTTTTGAAAAATTATGAAATCCATTACTTAAAGTTTTTCTTGACAACTATGTTTTTGGGAAATTGTGAAATCCATTACTTAAAGTTATTTTGGAAAATGTCAAAAATCCCTCTTAGATATTTTGTTCATCCATGAATATCTTTTTTGATATATGTCAAAGGGGGAGGAAAGGTCAAAGTTAGGTGTTTTATAACACAATACTTCTGGGTTGCAGGGAAAAGGGAAAGTCTACGATTTTCTTATGAAGGTTTTCACGGTCGATATTCACCCCCCTCTATCGACGACACCGGTCCTACAATTGGTATCAGAGCTGAGCCACTCTTCACCGGACTAACCGCCGACGGAGCAACGACGCTAGGAGTTGAGGGGGAGCCCAGGGGTGAATCAGGTACATTTTTTTAATGTCTATTTTTAAGTTCCATATTATCTGTTTCACGTGCAGGGAGAGAGGGCACTACAAAAATCAGTGCCCTACTTGTAAGACTCGATCTACACCACCAGCGGCAAAAGAGACACTGGCGCCAGGAGTCCAGAAAAACAAAGATCATGTACAATGATTCAAGTGCGGAAAATACGGACACTACAAGAACAAATGTCCGACAAAGGTACGTAAAATTTACGTTCCGAAAAGTTTCAAAATTCCTGCACTATCTTTAGATAATTTAGTTAATTTTTCGGATAAATTAGATTTACTGCATAGTAAAATTAATATCTTGCATGACAAATTAGAAAATGCAGATATGACTAAAATATCTGAAATTAATTATTTAATTCAGAACATTAATTCAGTAATCACTAGAATAAATTATCATAACGTTAATTCTGATAATTTTAAACTTAATTCTGATAATTTTGATTTGGATAAATTTAATCCTAAGGATAAATCCGAATTCAAATTTGAAAATCCTAAAGATAAATCCGAATTTAAATTTGAAAATCCTAAGGATAAATCCGAATTCAAATTTGAAAAATCCTAAGGATAAATCCGAATTCAAATTTGAAAATCCTAAGGATAAATCCGAATTCAAATTTGAAAATCCGTTGTATAACTCTGAATTTAAATTCAAGAATTCTAAAGATAACTCTGAAGTCACTAAAGATAATTCTGGAGATAATCCTGAAATTATTTTTGAGGATAAAAATGATTTTATTAAAAATCTTGAGGATAATGAAGATAAAATTCTCCTAGATAATAACTTAATCATAGATAATCTTGAAAACTATTATAAAACCTTAACTAGTGGCCCAAATTACTCCTCCTAGAGGATGAGGAGGATATGGAACTATCTAAGATAAAGGCCATAATTAATAAAGTTCACAAAGATTCAAATAAATCAGAATTATTAGAAAAACTTGAAAAGATAGATAAAGATGAAGAAGAAATTTTCGAAATAATGAAAATGATGAATTTAAACCCACAATTATTAATTAATCATTTCAACCTTAATTATTCAAATCAAATTAATTAAATTAATTCAAATAAATTCTATTAATTCAAATAAATTCTATTAATTCAAATTAATTCAAATAAATTCTATTAATTCAAATAACTTCAATTAATTCAAATTAATTAAATTAATTCATATAAAATCAATTAATTCAAATAAATTCAATTAATTCAAATTAATTCAATTAATTCAAACTAATTCAAATAACTTCAATTAATTCAAATTAAGTCAAATTAATTCAATTAATTCAAATTAATTCAAATAAACTTCAATTAATTCAATTAATTCAAATTAAATTAAATTCAAATTAAATATTAATTAAATTCAAATTAAATCTTAATCAAATTCAAATTAAGTCTTAATTAATTCAAATTAAAATAAATTTAATTCAAATTAAATCTTAATTAATTGAAATTAAATCTAAATTAAATTCAAATTAAATCTTTATTAATTCAAATTCAATCTAAATTTAATTCAAATTAAATCTTTATTCATTCAAATTCAAATTAAATTAAATTCAAAATTAAATTAAATTAAATTTAAATTAAATTAAATTAAATTAAATTAAATTAAATTAAATTCAAATTAAATTAAATTCAAAAATAAATTAAATTAAAATTAAATTAAATTCAAATTAAATTAAATTCAAAATTAAATTAAATTCAAATTAATTTAAATTCAAAATTAAATTATATTCAAAATTCAATTAAATTCAAATTAAATCTTAATTAAATTCAAAATTGAATTAAATTCTACTTAAATTAAATCTAAATTAAATTCAAATTAAATATTAATTATTCAAATTCAAATTAATTAAATTTTAATTATTCAAACTCAAATTAATTCAATTAAATCTTAATTAAGTCAACTAAATTCAAATTAAATCCTAATTAATTTAAAATTAAATTAATTCAAATTAATCCTAATTAATTCGAACTTAAATTAATTCAAATTAAATTAACTCAAACTTAAATTAATTCAATCTAAATAAATTAAAACTTAAATTAATTCACTTAAATCTCAATTAATTAATTAATTTCTAATTAAGTTAACTTCAATTAATTCTTAATCCAACCAAATATAAATTTAACTCGAACTAAACTAAAACCTTACCCAAACCACAACATTTAATTTAATAAAATTAAATATGTCAAAGTGGGTTGACATATTTGCAGGTTCACACGACATGTATCAAATCGGGAATTTGATACATCTTTAGAAACGTAATTAAAATGCTTTGGACTTGTTTGACTCATGCATAATTGCCATGTCATGCATTTACTACTTCTTTTAAATATATGTCATGTCATTCATATTTAAATTTTATGCATATATTAGAACGGCTATAGGAAAAAGAATAATTGAAACTTGATCAACCTAGTATTGGGTGGCGGTGAGATGATAGTACGTTAGGGAAGCCTCTTCTAATAAGGTCAAGTATACACTACTTGGTCTCTTTAGACTGATGAAACTAGCCGAAGCTACCGATCCAAAACCCAAACTAGTTAGACCAAAATTTTTCAAAAAGTAATTTTGAAAATGAAATTTCATTAAAAGGCTTTGTCAAGGAAAGGGTTGATGATCCAATAAGGCTACGGCCAAAGAAGGCCTAGTGCCTCGCCAAGACCTGGAAGCCAATTTTTGAAATTCAAATTTAAGTTACTTCTTGTCAAATTCAAATCTAACACAAGCTTCAATTAAATCTTAGAGTTAATAATAAATTAAGAAAAATGATTCAAGCATCTCACAATACATCTATAAGGCAACCATGCTTGTTGTATTGATACATCTAAAATGGGTGAGATGTTAAGGACTAATAAATTGAAAAATATTTTTCAAAATTGTTTTTCAAAATTGTTAGAATATTTTCCTAAAAATATATTTTCAAAATAGTGCTTCAACATAATAATGTTTTTATGGAATTCATGCTTGTCTGATTGATTATACAAATTATACATTTTTCAAAAGTATATCTTTTCAAAAATTGTTTGACTCACTCAATTAGACACAAGCCTCTTAGGACAACACTAAAGTTCCTTAAGGCACTTAGATAGAGTCAAACGATGTTGGGTACAGGGGGAGTGGTTTATTCTTTTTCAAAAATTGTCCTTGAAAAATCACTGTCTTTTAAAACGGTTTTCGAAAACTGGGCTTTAAACACTATTACTTATGTTTTTCGAAAACAATGTCGGATAAATTACCTTAATTTCAAAATATGTTTCGAAATTTCAAAATACATTCTAAGAGTGTGCTTTGTCTTGTTTGATTTTGATAAACCCTAATGACACAGAGGAAGGTCCACTTCATAATCTACAAGGACTCCTAGGATGTGTCAGATTTAGGGGGAGTCTGAATCAAACTTCTGAATAAGTTTTTTTGTGTAATTAATTGTTTTGAAATTATTAGATAATTCCTTTGATTTGAATCAAACCTTAAGACTCAGAGGAAGAGTACTTGTGGTCAACAAGCTTCCTAGGACTGGGTCAAGTTTAGGGGGAGGTCAAATTAAAAGAATTATTGAATTTTTCAAATGTTTTCATGCACGGTATTTTCAAATCCTGTTGAAAACATAAGTATTCTTTCAAAATACTATCAATTTTTTTAAAAATACTATTATTTTCAAAAATTCATCTAGTTTTTGATCAATTTAAAATAATGTTTATCTTGAGTTTGGAAAATCTTCCAGGACACTTAGGAAAATGTCCCTGTAGTCAACAAGGTTTCCTATGATTGTATCAGACTGGAAGATAAACCAAGTCAAGTACTATGACTTCAAAACTTCATACATTTTTCAAAATGTGTTTACATCCTATTATTCTATTTTTCAGAAGTTGTGTGACTTATGAAATTATTTTGTTATTTACTTGAGTTTGAAAAATTTTCAGGACACTTAGGAAAATGTCCTTATAGTTAACAAGGTTTCCTAGGATTGTGTCAGACTGGAAAAGAAACTTAGTCAGGTAAAAATATTATGTTTTCAAAATGCATCATACTTTTCAAAAATTATACTTATATTTTTCAAAGTCTAATCTTTTTCAAAAGTACTTAATTTTTTGAAAAGTACTTGCAAAATATGTATAATATTTTTCAGAAAAATTTATATTTTTCAAAATATCTTTCAAAAATGCATCAAATCTTTCAAAGTACTTGCACCTTTCAAAACTCACAGTATTCTTTCAAAAATACAGTATTTTTTCTCAAATGCAATATTGTTTATGTTTTCTAAGATCAAAATACGTAAATACTGAGTTTTATGCTATGCCTTCAAAAATTTATACTAAGTATTTTCAAAAAGACCCAAATATTCTCATTGTTGGCGCAAGTATTTCTGGTGGTTTTTTTTTATGTATGACAAAGGGGGAGAGGTGTGCTTAAGTTAGAAATTTTTTTTTGATTCTTACCAAAGGACCATTTAATCAAAATGTTTTTCAAAATGGGAGAGAATTCCCAGAGGATCAAAAATATATTTTCAAAACTAAGGTCATTTTTTAGTTTGATCCCCAGGATAGTAAGTTAGCCCCTTCAACCAATCTAACTTAAGTTATTGCCAAACATCAAAAAGGGGGAGATTGTTGGTGCAAGTTGCATTAATGATGTTCTCCTCTAGGTGTTTTAATGTTTGACAATTTACTTAAGTCAGTGACACATTGAACAGACAAAGGGGAGTTAAGAAAGTGGAAGGAAGTCCTAGTAAACCTAGGCAATAACTCTTGGTTCAGGGAATTGGGCACTAAGTCCTGATCGAGGATTGGGCACTAAGTCCTGGCAAAGGGCTGGGCACCGAAGACCTGCTCGGAAGGTGGGCACTAAGTCCTGGTCGGGGACTGGGCAAGAAGACCTGGCCGAGGGTTGGGCACCGAAGACATGGTTCGGGGAATTGGGCACGAAAACCTGGCCGAGGGTTGGGCACCGAAGTCTTGGACTTAGGGTTTGGGCATGAAATCTTGGCCCGAGGGACTGAGCAACTTAGCTGAGCGATGACTAAGGACAGGAGTAGAGATGGGTCAGGGTTTGAGTGTCTCGAGGTCCAGAAGTATCGGAAGCTAAGCAAAAGTCCACCCGAAGGACTGGGTGGCAACCGTCTCCTGAAAGGAGTAGGTGAGAGGCGCGTTCTCGGGGGTGAGAACTTGCGTCGGTTCGACCTAGGGTTTCGTGAAAATCCGAAGTCAGAACCAAGTCCTTATGGTTAAGATTATATGTATATGGGCTTTGTGTTTGTGTATCTTGTAGGTACCAAGATTGGAAGATAAAGCAGGTGAAAAAACAAGGGCTGGAGGCTGTGAAGCAGGGCGCCCCCATCAGTGGGGGCACCCCCATGCATCTAGGGTGCCCCCATTAATGGGGGCGCTCAAGCCAAAGGAGAAAAATGCAGTTTATGTGAAGCAGGCAGAATAGGCTTCAAGTAGGGCGCCCGGGAGGTCCGGGGCGCCCTGTTCAAAGGTTTTATCAGCTGCGGCGAGGTCGACGCGGGGATAAGATTTGACCGAGTTTATCGGGGTGCCCCCGACGTCCAGGGCGCCCCCAGGAGTGCTATAAAAGGGGCTTCGACCCCTCTGCTTCAAACACAACTGCTAAGTGTCATTCTGATCACTCTGACTGACGACAACGCGCTAAAGACAAGGCTCTACGACCGGGAGGCTCCAGGAGGAAGTGCGCGACACTTCGGAGGTCCAGATCGGCCGAGTTTCAGATCTTGTTTGTTCGGTTTGATTAAATTTGAAAGTTGTTCGGTTGAATTAAATTTGAATTTTAAAGGTTGTTCGGTTGAATTAAATTTGAATTTTAAAGGTTGTTGAATTCAATTTGAATTTGATTTAATTGAATTAATTTGAATTAATTTGAATTTGAATGAATTAAATTTAATTGATTTAATTAAGATTTAATTGAATTTAATTGATTTAATTAAGATTTAATTTAATTTAATTGACTTAATTAAGATTTAATTGAATTTAATTAATTTAATTAAGATTTAATTTTGATTTAGTTGGTTGGGTTGGACTCAACTTTTAGGTCCTAAGCATCTCACCCATTTCTAAGTGACAAAACAAGATATCCTTAACTGTTTTGTGAGATGCATTAAAAACCCATTTCTAAGTGACAAAACAGGATATCCTTAACTGTCTCACAAAACCCATAAGGTTAACATGTTTGATCACGTAGAACTGGGTGAGATATCTAGGACCTAAAAGCATAATTCACTATCCTTTTAAATAAAAAGGTTTGCAAAAGTTATTCAAACTTATCTATATTTTGTTATGTCAATTTATTATACTGTACCCTACTTTTTCATTTCTAACATTTTTTTTAATTTCATGTCAAATATCACAATAAATAGAGTCTAGGGCTTATTTTGATTTAGTCATTGATTAGTTAAACCCTAGTCAACATAGTCAAACCTGGTCAACATTGAAGTTCCTTAAGGTACCTAGATAAAGTCAGACAGTGTCAGATACAGGGGGAGTTTTTTCTCGAAAAATTTAGATTTTTCAAAAACCTTATGCTCTAAAACTTATTAACATTTCAAAATAAGGTTTTCAAAAATTGGTTCAAAAACCTTGGTATATTACTATCTCTTTGAAGAATTAATATCATTTCAAAATATTTTTTTTTGAAAACTTTGTTATTATTCCAAAATTGAGTTTTCAAAAATTTATCTCCTTGAAAATTATCATACTCAAAAAGTTGTTCAAAAGTGTTCTTTTAATATTGATAAACCCTAATGACATAGAGGAGATCTTCTTCATGATCAACAAGGACTCCTAGGATGTGTCAAACTTAGGGGGAGTCTAATTCAAAAAGAAAACTATCTGAATATTATTTTTCAAAAATTTTCTTTACAATTACTTTTATCAGATAATTCTTTTGATCTGAACCAATTCCTAAGGACTTAGAGGAAGAGAACTTGTGGTCAACAAGCTTCCTAGGACTGGGTCAAGTTTAGGGGGAGGTTATATTAAAAGAGTTATTAAACATTTCAAAATAATTTGTTTTCATGCACTATATTGAAAGTATAAGTAATTTATCTTTCAAAATACTATTCTTCAAAACTTTTGTGGCCTAAAAAATTGTTTTGAAATACTCTTTGAAATTATATTTACTTGAGTTTGGAAAATTTCCAGGACACTTAAGGAAATGTCCTTGTAGTTAACAAGGTTTTCTAGGATTGTGTCAGACTGGAAAAGAAACCAAGTCAAGTAGAGTATTATGTTTTCAAAATAACATTGTTCAAAAGTACTAATACTTTTTCAAAGCACTTATGTTTTTAATCTCATGATATTTTTTCAAAAAAAAACAATTACTTATATTTTCAAAAATGCATATTATGTCTAAAAAGTCTTATACTTCTCAAAAAGTACTTGCATTTCTCAAAGGCTTAATTTTTCAAAATTTTTCAAAAATTTTATCCTTTACCTAAGAAATTCTATTTCTCTTTATCTTGAGGATTAACAATAAGTGGCTAAAAGTTCGAAACTTGGACTTAAATCATGCTTAGAATCAAATATAGTTCTGAACTTAGACTTATTGATTAAATGCTTTAAATTTTACATATCAAGCTTGGACTTAATAGAAATGTCAACTTGGTTTAACAAACTGTTCTTTAGCATTAATCCTTGCTTAATAAGTTAATAATGTGTTACTTGCTCCCTATCATTTAGTTTTTTTAAGTAACACTTGATATTTTGAAAAAAAAAACTATTTCAATATTGATTTATGATTTTGCAAAACTAATAGGCTCTGATACACAATCTTTTTTTTTCCTTAAACCTTTGTCAAAATATATTTTTCAGAGTATTTTTAAGGGGGAAAGCAGACTTAAACAAAATTAAATTTTTCCTTAAATTTCTTCCCTTCTTCAAAGAAACTTTATTGAAAACTTCGAGTTGCTCTTAACTAAGAATTTCCTTTGTGATACTCAGAAGTTTTTATATTTTTTCAAAACTGAACTTAGAATTGTTTCTTTTTAAAGTAATGAACGTTTTCATACCTAGTACCTTTTTCAAGACCTAAACTAGGCTTAGAACCTTTTTCAAACTGAAAAATTGCATGTTTTTAAAAACTTCAAGGGGGAAGAGTCTCATATTAAGGGGGAGCTTCATGAAAACTTCTTGTTTTTCAAAACATAATTTTCAAAACGTCCAATCAAAAGTACTTTTTCAAAAAGTTTTGTAACATGTTTTGTTTTTTGAAAAAGTTATGAACTCCTTCACTTAAATTTATTTTGGTAAAACTCAAAACTCTCTATTAGAAACCCTGTTCGCCCATGTATGTTTTTGATATATGTCAAAGGGGAGGAAAGGTCAAAGTTAAGGATTTTATAACACAAGTATTCAGGGTTTTAGGGGGAGTATGAGGAATAATAGATTTTTTTCAAATCTAGTCTATTCATAACTGCTATAACTGCTATACTTCATTGATTTTACCTTATGTTCTTAAACTGTTATAAGTTTTTACTTAACTATGAATTGTGTTGCCATAAATCAAAAAGGGGGAGATTGTTGCTGCAGGTAGCACCATATCGAACCTTGTTTTGATATTGGCAAAGGGTTCAAAGTTAAGTATCATTTGTGATCTAATAAAGTTACTCAAGTGTGCAGGAAAGTCCTAGGTAATCTAGGCAATAAGTCCTAGCCGTGGGCTGGGAAACTAAGTCCTAACATAAGGTTGGGCAATAAGTCCTAGTCGTGGACTGGGCACTAAGACCTGGCTGAGCGCTGGGCACCGAAGACCTGGTTCGAGGAATCGGGCACTAAGACCTGGTTCGAGGAATTGGGCACTAAGACCTGGCCGGGGGCTGGGCACCGAAGACCTGCTCGCAAGGTGGGCACTAAGACCTGGTCGCGGATTGGGCACGAAGACCTGGTGAGTAAAGCTGGGCAAAAGTCCAACTGGAGGAGCCGATTGACAAAAGGTAAATTCTCCTGAGAGGAGTAGGTGATGACGCGTTCCCCGTCGAGGGAACATAGGCGTCAGCTCGACCTAGGGCTCCATTTTGGAGACCCAAAGTCAGAACCAAGACAGCTAAGGCTGTATAAACCTAATACTTGATTGCTTTGTGTTGTTTTGGACTAACCCTAGATGCAGGACCGAAGGAATGAGTTTCTGCAGCTCAGAACGCTTCAAAGGAGAGAAGCAACAGCTGAGTAGGGCGCCCCCAGTGTCTCGGGCGCCCCCAAGGGCAAGGCAAAATAAGTTAAGCAAACATGTTCTTCGGCAGTTCACTAGGCGGGGCGCCCCCGTGCTCCCGGGCGCCCCCGTTCTCCCGGGCGCCCCCGTGCTCCCGGGCGCCCTGGATGCTCATGGCGCCCTGGGCTCAAGCCAACGAAGCGGATAGAATCAAGCCAGCGAGAAGCCAGCGGAACGAGTCCACCTGGGCGCCCCCTGCATCCCGGGCGCCCCCGGTCAAACCTTAGCCCGATCCTGGAGGGATAACGGCTGACCGAGCCATGTCTGGATCGATTGACACGTGGGGGGGGGGGGGGAGGCGCCCCCAACGTTCAGGGCGCCCCGGGAGGCTATAAAAAGCCCCTCAACCCCAAGGCTTCAAACATCACAGTTTTCCAACGCCAATACGCTCTTCAACTCAGGCGCTCTGCTCCAGAAATCCTCCATCTCGAGATTCTAGCGCCGATGACGACCCTACGTACCGAAGAACGATCTACACCGGGCGTCGATAACGAAGAGTCAATTCTTAATTGTATTCTTACTGCTCTTACTACTGTATAACTGTTTGTAAGATTTTGCGCGATTATAGTATTGCCCGCAGTAAATGGTCAAGGACCGTGGGCCTTGGAGTAGGAGCCGACCGCGACTCCGAACCAAGTAAATCGTGGTGTTTGCATTTGGTTTTTGTGTTAAAATTCCGCTGTGCATACTCTCTTTAAAATTCGAAATGCTTTACGATATTCACCCCCCCCCCCCCCTCTATCATATTCTCTAGATCCAACAAGTGGTAAATTGTTTACGGAAAATAAATTTTTTTATATAGTTCAAAAATACACTGGTTCTTGTACTCTGCTCAAATTCATTTGGTCTTGACTGTCTTACTTAAACTGTTATAATTTTTACTTAACTTTGAATTGTGTTGCCATAAATCAAAAAGGGGGAGATTATTGGTGCAGGAAGCACCATATCGAACCTTGTTTTGATATTGGTAAAGGATTCAAAGTTAAGTACTATTTGTGATCTAACGATGTTCACTGAGTGTGCAGAAACAAAGTCCTAGAGAAGGGCTGCTAGGCACCTAGCGAAGGGCTGCTAGGCACCTTGTGAAGGACTGCCAGGAAACAAAGCCCTAGCGAAGGACTGCTAGGCACCTGGCGAAGGACTACCAGGATACAAAGCCCTAGCAAAGGACTGCTAGGCACCTGGCGAAGGACTGCCAGGATACAAAGCCCTAGCAAAGGACAGCTAGGCACCTGGCGAAGGAATGCCAGGATACGAAGACCTGGCGAAGGACAGTTGGGCACCTAGCGAAGGACTGCTAGGCACTAGGCGAAGGGCTGCCTGGAACCGAAGACCCAACGAAGGGCTGCTGGGCACCTAGCGAAGGGCTGCTAGGAGTCGAAGACCTAGCGAAGGACTGCTAGGCACCAGGCGAAGGGTTGCCTGGAACTGAAGACCTGGCGAAGGACAGCTAGGCACCTGGCGAAGGACTGCTGGGCAAAAGTCCAACTGGAGGAGCCGGTTGGCAATAGGTAAATTCTCCTGAGAGGAGTAGGTGAGGACGCGCTCCCCGTCGAGGGAACAGTAGGCGTCGGTTCGACCTAGGGTTCCATTTTGGAGACCCAAAGTCAGAACCAAGACAGCTAAGGCTGTATAAACATAATACTTGATTGCTTTGTGTTGTTTTGGACTAACCCTGGATGCAGGACCGAAGGAATGAGTTTCTGCAGCTCAGAACGCCTCAAAGGAGAGAGGCAACAACTGAGTAGGGCGCCCCCAGTCTCCCGGGCACCCCCAAGGTCAAGGCAAAACAAGTTAAGCAAACATGTGCTTCGGCAGTTCACTGGGCGGGGTGCCCCCATGCTCCCGGGCGCCCCTGTGCTCCCAGGCACCCCGGATGCCTTGGGCGCCCCGGGCATAAGCCAACGAAGTGGATAAAGATCATCCAGCCGAGAAGCCCGCTGAAAGAGTCAACCAAGGCGCCCTCTGCGTCCCGGGCGCCCCCAGTCAAACCTCAGCCCGATCCTTGAGAGATAAAGGCTAACCGAGACTATTGCGGATCAAAGGCCACATAGAGGGCTCCCCCAACGTCCAGGGTGCCCCAGGACTGCTATAAATTGTTGGGACCAGGTGCATGTCGACAAGGACACGGGTTCGTAATATTTTAAAATTTTACGTACAGCGGAAGAATTAACATAAAATAATTTCTTAAATTATTTTAACCTCGTATCTAGCATGCAACCTTATGATGTGTGGACATGATCATAAATTAAATCTTTGCGGAAAAGTAAACTAATTTACTTCAATACCTCGCGTAACTCAAAGTAAGGGACGAGATCCAACCGTAGCGTCCCTTGGAAGCTCCGCCTCTATTCGCGTCCACGCCGAGTTCTCTTCGGGATGACTTCGCAAAGTCACGAGTTTTGTGCCGACGAGAACTACTAGATTCTCGGAAGGCACAACTAGAAGAACAAGAGAAAAGAATGGAAACTTACCAACAAGAAACGGAATCTAAATTCCGAGAAGGAAGGAGATGCGTCCCGCTTCTTCTTCTTCTTGTTTGGCTCCTTCTTGATGATGGTTGCTCACGCCAATCTCAAGGTGATGTGAGGGAGGTGCGCCGGCCCTAAGGGGAGGAGGCGCCGGCCCTAGGGTTGAGGTGCGCCGGCTCTTGCAAGAAGAAGTGGGCGCCGGCCCTAGGAGAAGAGAGAAGGAGAGGGAGAGATTAAGAGAGAGAGAGAGAATTAATCTCTTGATTACTCTATTGATTAAAAAATTCAAGCCTAGCCTTGGTTCTTTTATATAGTAACCTCTCCCTTGCCAAGTCTCCCTCTTAATGGAATTTTCATAAGAAATTTATCCTATAAATTCTCTTATTAATTATTCCGTTTAAGCTAAGTTTTATTATAACTAACTTTATAATAAAACAAATACCTTCTCTCCTTTTATTATAGAATAAATTTTATAAGAAATTTATAAACTTTCTTTTTATGAAAAAATCAATTCATAATTGATTTTATAAAATTAAAATAAACCATTCCATGGATCATTTTAATTTCCATAAAAGAATAAATTTCTATAAATTAAATTTATTTATATAAATTTCTCTACACAAATTTATTTATCCATAATTTATAAAACAAATCGCGCTAGATTTATTTTATTAATTAAACCAAATAAATTGGTTTCTTCCCCTTGTTGTGGCCGGCCAAACCAAAGGGGGTTAGCACCCTCTTTGGCCGGCCAAACCAAACCGAACCGATCGCGAATTAAACTCATTTAATTCGCCCAATAAGCCTTCAAAAGACTTAGCCATTTTAAGTTTCCGTTGCGCCTCTGATTAACTCAGATTCGACTTATTTCTCTTGATTGGAAAATCTAATTTTCAACTCGTTTTAAATCCCTCGGATTACTCATAGTGCGTGTGACTAAATAGGCTTTCGATTTATGTTGGCCGTCTATAATCAACTAATTATAGAACGATCATGAGTGGCACCTAGTAGTACATCATGACCCCCAATTAATCGAAAGATCAACGGTTTGACCTCAGAAGTAATTCTGAAACCCTTCAGCAGCTCTAATGAATCGTGCCCCATTCCCTTCACCATCTTATACCCACTTGGTTTAGGACACGGTCTATTTGTGTCAGTCCCCACTAGGCTGACTACGTCACACCTAGCCCAAGTAGTGTCTTTCTCGTCCTTTGGATTTCTAATTACTCTCATGTATTTAAGAGACTCACACTCTAAACATGATATGCTCTGGCCAGAGGCTTTGAGTAACAATCCGACGATAGGCCTGGGTATACATCTCCTCGCAAGGAGTGGTGAATCCTTTGTAGGCTGCTCAAACATCTTCGGGCACTTCGGCTTATACCCAATCATCCTGGGTCCACACCTCCTAGGAGATGCTTGCTTAAGATGTTAAAGTATAAGTCTCCATGACCAAGAACTTGAACACCGCAAGTCAAAGGAACATCGCACTTAAGCTGCAGTAAGAACTTCATTGACATATCTATATAGATTACCATATGAAGTTTTACAGCTAGTCACTCCAATGAACTAGTTCCCTTAACTAGCATCCATGTTTATCTCCGGACATTCCAATGTCACCAGCTAGTGAGAATCAGCTGATTAGAGAATAACCCATGCTAGTCTCAACAGAATTGATAATGTCCGTTTTTATCAATTCATCGACTAGGGATATTTTCAATACTTCACAATTGCACATTTAGAGATAATCACTAGTTGTGATCCCATCACAAATTCTCTTATGCTGTGAATTATATTGCGGACATTCAGTAGATGAGTTTAAGATCCCAATCAAATACACAAACATGTATACTCAAATAGTGAATTATCATTTATTAAAATGAATATTTACAATCATAAGGCGATTGCCTTAGGACACTTCTCTCATATCACTAACATAAATAGCCCTCGACCCCCAAGGCTTCAAATCACTTCTTCCAACGCCAATACGCTCTTCTACTCAAGCGCTCTACTCCGGAAACCTCCCAACTCGAGATACAAGCACCGACGACGCCCCGCTGCTCCGAAGTACAATCCACACCGGACGTCGATAACGAAGAGCTGACTTTTTAAGTTTACTGTACTACTATTGTTACATCCTTCTGTAAACCCTTTTTGCGCACATATAGAATTGCCCGCAGTAAACGGTCAACGACCGTGGGCCTTGGAGTAGGAGCCGACCGTGACTCCGAACCAAGTAAAACCACTTGAGTCTTTGTATTGTGTTTTGTTTATTCCGCTGCGTATTTGCTCTTTTCTCAATCCGAAACGATTTACGATATTCAGCCCCCCCCTCTATCGTTCTTCTCGATCCAACAGTTTTAACGATATTCACCCCCCCTCTATCGTTCTTCTCGATCCAACAGTTTTAACGATATTCACCCCCCTCTATCATTTCTCTCGATCCAATGAGTGGTATCAGAGCGGGGTAGCTCAAATTTGGTGCAACCACCAATTTGAGAGTTTTTTTGGATTTTTACGAAATTTTTAATTTCTTTTTCGATCGAATCTTTATCGTTAATCGAGGTTGGTGCAACACCACTCGATTGTTTCGTTTTAACTATTTTATTCCCGCACTACTAATTCAAGACCAAGTCTTGGGACCGTTTTTTTTTGTTATTACTTCAGAAATTCAAAATGGCCATGCAAGAGGGTTTCAGTACAGCCATACCACCACTCTTCAATGGGGAGGACTTCTACTACTGGGAGAGTTGGATGGAAGTCCACCTGAAAACTCAGGTGGACATGTAGATCATAATCCAATCTGGTCTGAAAATCCCAAAAAATGCTGAAGGAGTGGCACAACCTTACACAGAATGGGATGCCTCGTTGAAAAAGAAAATCGAGGCTGATGCTAAAGCAACCTAGACACTCCAATGCGTTCTAACCAAAGAAGAGCTGAACCGAGTGGGACCATTCAATGATGCAAAGGAACTCTGGGGTAAGTTGATCGAATTGCACGAAGGAACCTCTGACACCCGAATTAGCAAGAGGGACCTACTACTGAACAAGTTATACACAATCAAAATGAACAACGGCGAGTCAGCAGCCCAGCTCCACGCCAGAATCCAGGAGTTGATGAACGGTCTACATACAATCGGTCACAAGGTAGAAAACCGTGACCTGATCAGGTATACCCTAAACGCCTTCCCGAGAAATACTTTGTGGGCATCTATGGTAGATGCGTACAAAGTTTCAAGGGATCTTTCCAAAATCATATTAGACGAGTTATTTTCTGAACTTGAATTACATGAGCAAACTAACTACACCTTAGCCAAGAAAGGCATTGCTTTTGTTGCAGGCAAAACAGGAAAGGTGGCCAAGAAGAAGCCTCAATCTGCACCCGAGTCTGACTCAGACTCAGACTCAGAAGATAGCGAAGGGGATCGACCCAAGCTGGTGCGGCTAGCCCGGGACTACTACAAGGAACTAAAGCATCAGACCAACAGAAGAAAAGACAGCCGAAAGAAGGATGTGTTGGTGCAAAAAGCACCATATCGAACCTTGTTTTGATATTGGCAAAGGATTCAAAGTTAAGTACTATTTGTGATCTAACGTTGTTCACTGAGTGTGCAGAAAAAGCCCTAGCGAAGGACTGCTAGGCACCTGGCGAAGGAATGCCAGGATACAAAGCCCTAGCGAAGGACTGCTAGGCAACTAGCGAAGGGCTGCTAGTCACCAAGTCCTAGCGAAGGACTGCTAGGCAACTAGCGAAGGGCTGCTAGTCATCAAGTCCTAGCGAAGGACTGCTAGGCAACTAGCGAAGGAATGCTAGGCACTGGCGAAGGAATGCCAGGGTAAAAAGCCCTAGCGAAGGAATGCTAGGCACTGGCGAAGGAATGCCAGAGTGAAAAGCCCTAGCGAAGGACTGCTAGGCGCCAGGCGAAGGATAGCTTAGGACTGAAGCCCTAGCAAAGGAATGCTAGGCACCGGGCGAAGGACAGCTCGGTATCCAAGACCTGGCAAAGGACCGCCAGGCAAAAGTCCAACCAAAGGAGCGGTTGGCATCAGGTACATTCTCCCGAGAGGAGTAGGTGAGGACGCGTTCCCCGTCGAGGGAACAGTAGGCGTCGGTTCAACCTAGGGTTCCATTTTGGAGACCCAAAGTCAGAACCAAGACAGCTAAGGTTGTATAAACTAACAATTTATTGTTTCATTGTGTTTTGGACTAACCCTGGATGCAGGACCGAAGGAACGTATGTCTGCAGCTCAGAGAGCCTCAAAGGAATGAGGCAATAGCTGACCAGGGTGCCCGGAGTGTCCCGGGCGCCCCCAAGGTGAACACAAAACACAAGAAAGCAAAGCAAGCTTCTACAGTTCAACTCCCGGGCGCCCCGTGCTCCCGGGCGCCCCCGCTGCTCCCGGGCGCCCCCAGCGCTCCGGGCGCCCCGCCTGACGCGGGCGCCCCCAGTGCCAGCTGCCGAAGCACTCCCTCGCGAAGCCAAGAGGATGAAGGCTTGACCCGGTCAACCCGGGCGCCCCAAGCGCTCCGGGCGCCCCGGTCAAAACTAATCCCGATTTTGAAGGGATCAGATGTTGACCGCGCTGGAGACGAATCGACCGCCACGTGGGGGGGGGGGCGCCCCCGACGTCCCGGGCGCCCCCAGGCCCTATATAAAGGGCCCTCGACCCCAAGCTTCAGACAACACTTTCAATCAACGCTTCTACGCTCTTCTGCTCCCGCGCTCTGCTTCGGAAACCTCCCGACACGAGACTCAAGCACCGACGACGTCCTCCCACTCCGAAAATACCATCTACTCCGGACGTCGGTAACGAAGAGCTATTTTAGTTTACTGTACTGAATTCTGTAAAATCAATCTTTGTAAACTGCTTTTGCGCCTCATATAGAATTGCCCAAAGTAAACGATCAACGATCGTGGGCCTTGGAGTAGGAGTCGACCTAGGCTCTGAACCAAGTAAAAATCACTGTGTCTGCGTGTTTTATTTTTTATCTTCCGCTGTGCAAATTCTCTATCTTAAATCCGAACGTTTTCCGATATTCACCCCCCTCTATCGGTTCTCTCGATATTTTGAATTTTGAATTTTTTGTCTGCGTGTCTACGCCTTTTTCAATTTTGAATTTTCATATTTTCACCATAAGTCTGAATTGATAAAACAAACAATTTTTAAAAATTTGTCATAAAATTTTTTATTATTATTTTAATATTTTTCTCAAAATTCGTGCTACTTTAATTCGAGCAAAATTTTTCCCAAACATTAAAATCTTACTTTTTCATTATTAATCAGAATTGACAAAATCATCATTTTCAAAAATTTATCATAAAATTGTTTTTATTATTTTATTATTAGCCTCGAAATTCGTGTAATTTTTTTTTAGGGTTAGTTTTTTTTTTCTTCTCCCGCACTACTAATCCAAGACCAAGTCTTGGTACATTTCTGTTGTTTCTTTTGTGTGCAAGTGATCATTTTAAATGGCCAACCGAGAATGGAACAGTGCCCGTCCACCACTCTTCTCTGGCGAAAATTTCAACTCCTGGAGAAGTCTAATGGAATCCCACCTGAAGGCCAATCTGGATCTTTGGTTGTTAATCCAAACGGGGTTTAAATTCCCCACAGAAGATGGGATAGCACTCACTTGGGACAAATTGGACGAACCAACTTTGAGGAAGATCGAGACTGATGCCAGGGCAACAGTAATCTTACAATGTGGCCTGACCAAAGAAGAACTGAAGCGGGTCGGATCCTTCAACTGTGCCAAAGAAATGTGGGAAAAGCTAATCAGTCTACACGAAGAGAGCTCCGATGTTGAGATCTTAGAAGCTCAAGAACAAGTAGCTGAGACGGACTCGACACCCGACGACGAAAACGAACCAGAATCAGACGACGAGTTGACTGAGACAAAAATGGTAACCAATTTCAAATCTTCTTTTAAATTAAGGTTAAATAATTAAGTTGATACTGCAATGGTCGAGGAAGGTATAGTTTTTATTGCAGGGAAAACCCCAAGAGAACCACCAAAGAAGAAGATTCAACCTGTACCTGAGTCCGACTCAGACTCAGAATCTGACGACGAAGGAAGGGATCCTTGGAAACTGGTCTGGTTGGCTCGCGACCGCTACAAAATACCAAAGAAACAATCAAGCAAAAGAAAGATGGCTAGAATTAAGGGGGAGATTCTCAACCGGGAATCAAAAGATAAATTTACAGTATTTGAAAATCCATTATTTACCATGAATAATATGATTGAATCTTATAAGGCTAATGTGTTAGAAATTCATAATATTGCCGTTTTTGATAATCCAGAATATTATTACGATTATGATGTAACTTAGATAATTTTTTTTTGCTTTAATTGTATGTTTCTTTTTATTTCATTTTTATTTTTTTTGAATTAGGATTGATTAGTTTAAGGATAAAACAGTTTAACTGAAATTTGAACAACATAGTATTGGGTGGCGGTGAGATGATAGTACGTTAGGGAATCCATCTTGGCGGAACTAGCCGAAGCTACCGATCCAAGACCCAAACTAGTTAGACCAGAATTTATCAAAAAGTAATTTTTGAAGATGAAATTTCACTAAAAGGCTTTGTCTAGGAAAGGGTTGATGATCCAATAAGGCTACGGCCAAAGAAGGCCTAGTGTCTCGCCAAGACCTGGAAGCCAATTTTTGAAATTCAAATTCAAGTTACTTCTTGTCAAATTCAAATCTAACACAAATTTCAATTGATCTTAGACTCAACTACTTTTTCCAAAATAAAGTTAAAATTCATTAAAATGTTTTCAAAGTTGATTCAATTTTTCAAAATTAATCATGACTCTTCAAAGTAAAATCCTTACTTCTATTTAAATTTGTCTCACAAAACCCATAAGGTTAACATGCTTGATCATGTAGAACTGGGTGAGACATCTAGGACCTAAAAGCATAATTCACTATCCTTTTAAATAAATAAAAAGGTTTGCAAAAGTTATTCAAAATTTTTCAAATTAATTCAGTTTACTGTACTCTCCTTTTCATCTCTATTTTTTTTAAAATATTGAATTTCATGTTAAAATAGACCCATTTTAAATAGAATCTTGTTTGGTTTAGTTATTGATTGGTAAAACATAGTCAACTGAGTCAAGCTTGGGGAACACAGTCAAACCCTAGTCAACATAGTCAAACCTGGTCAATACTGAAGTTCCTTAAAGAACTTAAATAAAAGTCAGACTGTGTCAGATACAGGGGGAGTTTCTTTTAATACTTTTCAAAAAATTAAATTGTTTTTCAAAAACCTTATGCTCTAAATCTTATTATCAAGTCTATAAGGTTTTCAAAAATTGATTCAAAAACCTTCGTATACTACTATCTGTTTGAAAATTATCATCATTTCAAAATATTTTTCGAAAACTATTTTCAAAAATATATCTCCTTGAAAGTTATCATACTCAGAAGGTTATTCAAAATTATTCTTTTGATTTTAATAAACCCTAAAGACACAGAGGAAGGTCCACTTCATGATCTACAAGGACTCCTAGGATGTGTCAAATTTAGGGGGAGTTTGAGTCAAAAGAAGAATTTCTGAAATGTTTTTTTGGTAATTATTTGTTTTGAAATTGTTAGATAAATTCCTATGATCTGAACTGAACCCTAAAGACTTAGAGGAAGAATACTTGTGGTTAACAAGCTTCCGAGGACTATATTAAATTTAGGGGGAGGTTAAATTAAATGAATTATTGAACATTTCAAAATAATATGTTTTAATACATTAAGTTTTCAAAATTCTTTTGAAAATACAAGTAATTTGCCTTTAAAAATATGGTTTAGTAAATCATTTTTGAAATACCTTTAGAAGTAATATTTGCTTGAATCTTGAGAATTTCCAGGACACTTAGGAAAATATCCTTGTAGTTAACAAGGGTTCCTAGGATTGTGTCAGACTGGAAAAGAAACCTAGTCAAGCAAAATGTTAAATCTGACACATTTATTCCATTCTGGAAAATTCTTGGAGAATTACCGGGTAGATTCCAGGGTGTTAGAGACCTCGGAAACAAACTTAGGGATTAAGTTGTAATTAAAAGGAATAGTTACAAGGGCTAATATGCAAAGAAACTTTAAACATAAGGATGAAATTTTAAATAGTCGAAACTCATTTGGACTAAAGTGCAAAAGTCCACCTATAAGTCGATTAGGGCTCATTGGCCGTCACTCTTGCCTCGCCACAGCCGAAGACACCGCCTCCCTCTCCTCTTCACGCGTGCCCTAGCCGCGCCTCCTCCGATTGAGAGTCGACGACACCACCTGCCTTGCCACCGATCAACTCCCTTCGTCTCCTCACCTCCACTCCACCGCCCGACGCCGTTTCCCTCAGCGAGCGGCCGACGACAAGCCCTCTCCTCCACGTGAGGTCGACGAGTTCATCGTGCTATCGGAGCCCACCGGAGGGTTTTGGCCGGCGGTGTTCAGGTCAGTGGCTTGGAGCTGGGAAGGAGGTCTTGGCTTCAGATCTCCAGGGACCTAAGGTAAGGGATGGATTTGAGGGTATACACTATTGATACTTCTCTCGCGATGGGTTTGAGCTTGTAAGGTTCGGTTCTGCTCATTTCAGTTGGGTTCTGTTCAAGCTCCAGATCTGTGGTAAGTTTTGTTGTTTACATTAGATTCGGAAGCTGAAGGAATAGAGCTAAGGAGTGGAGCACGACATTGACTCTAGTGTGTGGAGATAGATCCAACTCGAAATTGAATTTGGGTTTCATTGCTTGCTCCTTGTTCAGCTTGCTGTGTGGTTCTGTTGTGGAGTTGTGGAAGATCCCTGTCGTGAGCTTCTTGAGGTGAGCTCTTCTTGTTCAGATTTAGTTTTCTGCACCCATGATACTATGTGAGCTAAATTGAGATTTGGATGGATTTAGTTAGGATTCTTGTTTCATGAATAGTCCTAGAGATAGTTAGAGGTTAACCCTAATAAATCTAATCGGGGTAATTTGGGATACTTAAAAGTCAATCGTCTAATTATGGTTAATTAGATGACACAAGGATAATTAGAATGATCCTAATTAATTAAGAACTCAATCTTAATTTCATGGGGTAATTAGGAATCTTCCATTTAATTAAAGGTAATTAAATGGAAAGTGATGGATTAGGTTAATCCTAAAATGGATTAGGGATTAATTAGCTAGTTGTTATTTGTGTAATAGCTAATTAAATACATCCTTGATACAGGAGCTTGATCGGATTATTATTTGACGGGTGGTTCTGTCTCGTTGATACGGACTTCACCTATTTGGAGGCGGGTACCCTTTGACTTATCTATCTTGATATTGTCATTTTGTTATGCATAGAATGTTATAGATAGCAGTAAGATTCAACGCTATCCCTGGTTATTATGTCTGTTCTGGATATTGTTGTTTATCCCTATTTATTATGCCAGTTCTGGATACTTGTTGTTCATCCCTGAGTTATTCTGCTATTAGTTCCATACAGTCTCAGGTATTGTCATATCCATTTGTATGCTAGAGAGCGTGGTATTGTCTCCTGCATTTGACCTTGAGGGATTGGTAGTTTTCCGGTCGGTATACCTTGTAGGTTACCTGTATTTCCTGTTATAGGATTTCAGACTGAGACTTAGTATACTGAGGACTTGGGGAGGGAGGTATGTGTATCTATCATACACCATCCTTGCACTGTTGCATGCCGGCGATCAGCGACTCCCTTGTGGTTGAGCCTAATCGTCTTCCGGTACATGACGGGCACACACGGCCACTCATGGGTTAGTGGATACCGTAGATGTGTGCATTTGCCCTGTATTGCTCCGTTCGACCACTATTTGGAGGGTGAGCGCGGGCGTGGTAGCAGCCAGGGATCCCTTCTCGTACTGAGCCACGAGGAGATGAGAGCTTGACTCCCCCATTGCTTGGGGTCGGAGCGGAGTCTCCACCAGCATCCTGTCCACCCGGTCACTCAGGAGCAGTGATGGCAGGGTGTACAGTTGTCATAGCCCTACCCGTTCAGACGTCCCTATGACAGGTGTACGTTGATCTGTCTGGTGTCAGGGGTGACACATGTCATTGCACCATGTGCATATTTTGCATCGTGCATTGTTTGCTGCACTTGATTCTTGCACTTGTTTGACATTGCATATTCTGGAGACTTGTTATCTGAGCTTATATGTCTGTTGGTTTTCCTCTGGTATTTCTTACCCTCTATACATGTTAGATGGATTCAGGTATATATCTACTTCGGTATGTTCAGTACTAGTCTTTCCCTACTGTTGCTATGAAACTGTAGTAGCTGAACTCTTATTGTTGGTATAACCTTCTATGCATATCTGTTGGGTATTCGCTGAGCTATGGACTCACCCCGTTGCCATATATGTTTATTTCAGGTTGATGCCTGCGAGGAGATCCCGAGCCGCCAGTCCCCAGCTCCAGCGGAGCTCTCTTTGGTTTTGGCTTTCCGTTGTTTCATTTATGGACCCTGTAGTATTTACTATGCTTCCGCTATTTTGTTTTGAACCTGTATGCACGTTTTATTTGATGGTACTGTACTTTTGAGTCCTATGTTGGACTTCGTTTGATTTTGGTTTTGTTCCTGCCCCCTGGCAGCTCAGGTGAGTTCGGATTTGGTTTTTCGATAGTTATAATCATATAACTGTTGTTTCTGCATATATCTGAGGCCTGAGGCCCTTTAAACTGCGTGGTTGTGTTATATTATCTGTGTGTATGTGTAAATTGTCCGCCGGACAGGGGAGGTGCTGTCCGACTTTCTATTGGATCAGCGGCTCCTGGGTCTCGGGGCGTGACACAAAATATTATGTTTTCAAAATGCATAACATTCTTCTCATAACATTTTGTTTCAAAAGTACTTCTATTTTCAAAAAGGCATACTATCTTTTAAAAGTACTTCTATATAATGTTTTCAAAAGTACTAATACTTTTCAAGGCAATAATGTTCTAAGCACGTGAATCTTCTCAAAGACTTGCCTACAAATATTTTTATGTTTTCAAAACTCATAGGCTCTGATACACAAACTTACTTCAAAATATATTCCAGGGGAAGAGCAAGAAAGAGAGAAAGGAATTTTTTTTCATTTAGACTTTTATCTCTTTTTCAAAAAAGTAAAGCAAAATTTTTAAGTACTTCAAATTGTTTTTAAGCGCTAAACTACTTCAAGTGCTTTCAAGTATTTCTAGTGCTTCAAATTTTTTAAGTATGTCTAAATCTTTCAAACGTTTTTAAGTACATGTTTTTTTCTAAGTAAAATTTTTTCTTAGTAAATTTGTCTGGGTAAAAACATTTTGAAAATTTTGACAAATGTCTCTAAGTAAATATTTTTTGAAAAACTACGTTGCAAGTTTTTGCAAGCTTTCTCTAAAATATAAGGAGAAGAGTTGTAACATTAAGGGGGAGCTTCATGTATTTTCAAAACATCTATTACTTTGAACATCATTTTTTTAAATTATGAAATCCATTACTTAAAGTTTTTCTTGAAAACTATGTTTTTAAACTCCTTTACTTAAATTTATTTTGGTAAAACTCAAAACTCCCTATTAGATACCTTGTTCGCCCATGTATGTTTTTAATATATGTCAAAGGCGGAGGAAAGGTCAGTCAAAGTTAAGTATGTTAAAGTTAAGTATGTTAATAAAAATTTTTTTCTGAATTTGTTAGGTCAAAACTACATTGGTTGTTTACTCTGCTCAAATTGATTAATTTTAACTGACTACATTGGTTGTTTACTTTGCTCAGATTGATTAATTTTAACTGTCGTGCTTAAATATTATAAGTTTTTTACTTAACTTTGAATTGTGTTGCCATAAATCAAAAAGGGGGAGATTGTTGGTGCAGAAAGCACCATATCGAACCTTGTTTTGATATTGGCAAAGGATTCAAAGTTAAGTACTATTTGTGATCTAACGTTGTTCACTGAGTGTGCAGAAAAAGCCCTAGCGAAGGACTGCTAGGCACCTGGCGAAGGAATGCCAGGATACAAAGCCCTAGCGAAGGACTGTTAGGCAACTAGCGAAGGGCTGCTAGTCACCAAGTCCTAGCGAAGGACTGCTAGGCAACTAGCGAAGGGTTGCTAGTCATCAAGTCCTAGCGAAGGACTGCTAGGCAACTAGCGAAGGAATGCTAGGCACTGGCGAAGGAATGCCAGGGTAAAAAGCCCTAGCGAAGGAATGCTAGGCACTGGCGAAGGAATGCTAGAGTGAAAAGCCCTAGCAAAGGACTGCTAGGCGCCAGGCGAAGGATAGCTTGGGACTGAAGCCCTAGCAAAGGAATGCTAGGCACCGGGCGAAGGACAGCTCGGTATCCAAGACCTGGCAAAGGACCGCCAGGCAAAAGTCCAACCAAAGGAGCAGTTGGCATCAGATACATTCTCCTGAGAGGAGTAGGTGAGGACGCGTTCCCCGTCGAGGGAACAGTAGGCGTCGGTTCGACCTAGGATTCCATTTTGGAGACCCAAAGTCAGAACCAAGACAGCTAAGGCTGTATAAACTAACAATTTATTATTTCATTGTGTTTTGGACTAACCCTGGATGCAGGACCGAAGGAACGTGTGTCTGCAGCTCAGAGAGCCTCAAAGGAATGAGGCAATAGCTGACCAGGGCGCCCGGAGTGTCCCAGGCGCCCCCAAGGTGAACACAAAACACAAGAAAGCAAAGCAAGCTTCGACAGTTCAACTCCCGAGCGCCCCCGTGCTCCCGGGCACCCCCGCTGCTCCCGGGCGCCCCCAGCGCTCCGGGCGCCCCGCCTGACGCGGGCGCCCCCAGTGCCAGCTGCCGAAGCACTCCCTCGCGAAGCCAAGAGGATGAAGGCTTGACCCGGTCAACCCGGGCGCCCCGAGCGCTCCGGGCGCCCCGGTCAAAACTAATCCCGATTTTGAAGGGATCAGATGTTGACCGCGCTGGAGATGGATCGACCGCCACGTTGGGGGGCGCCCCCGATGTCCCGGGCGCCCCCAGACCCTATATAAAGGGCCCTCGACCCCAAGCTTCAGACAACACTTTCAATCAACGCTTCTAAGCTCTTCTGCTCCCGCGCTCTGCTTCGGAAACCTCCCGACACGAGACTCAAGCGCCGACGACGTCCTCCCGCTCTGAAAATACCATCTACTCCGGACGTCGGTAACGAAGAGCTATTTTAGTTTACTGTACTGAATTCTGTAAAATCAATCTTTGTAAACTGCTTTTGCGCCTCATATAGAATTGCCCAAAGTAAACGATCAACGATCGTGGGCCTTGGAGTAGGAGTTGACCTAGGCTCCGAACCAAGTAAAAATCACTGTGTCTGCGTGTTTTATTTTTTATCTTCCGCTGTGCAAATTTTCTATCTTAAATCCGAACGTTTTCCGATATTCACCCCCCCCTCTATCGGTTCTCTCGATCCAACAGGATGATCCAATTGAACCATCCAAGACCAAATCCAACGTAACGTGCTACGAATGCAACAAGAAGGGACATTACAAGTCGGAGTGCCCTAATCTGAAAGAAGCCAAGAAGATAAGAAGGAAGGAGGCCCTTCAAGCAATATGGGACGAGTCTTCATCCGAAGAAGAAGAAGAGGCCCCACAATCTAACCTGCTCGCCCTGACTGCTTCGGAAGAAATCGACATCGGATCAGAATCAGAACTGGATGACGGAAAGCTCACCATTTCGGAAGACGACAAAATAACTGTAAGTGGTTATTCAAAAGCTGAATTAGCAGAATTAATTGCTTACCTATCTAGTAACTTGGCGAAAGCCAAAATTCGAGTCGAGTCTCTCCGACAGGAAGTAAAACTCTTGAAAGAGGACGCTGACTCTAGATCTTTGACTGAGAAGGTTCAAGAAGGAACCTCTACTAAAGTTGAAAAGCTTGAGAAAGAGAACTCCTCCTTGAAAACTCAAGTCAAGGACCTTAGACCAGCTTTGGAACGATTCACTTCGGGTTCCAAGGGTGTTGATATGATCCTTGGAAAACAGAAGTCCGTTCTAAATCGATCCGGGTTAGGGTATCGAACCAAGGCTAGACAAAGGTCATATTATGCTGTACTGAATCAGTCTAGACCCAAAGTTCAGGCATGGGTACCCAAACTTTGCCTGAGCAACCAAGCTGGACCAAACCAGTATTGGATCCCCAAGGACAAGATTCATATCTTGCCTAATCATTATCGTGGCTTTAGTCCAGGGGGAGCCAACTTAAAAACCATTTTTATAGTTAAATAAATTCTTTTTCTTATTGTAAAATTACATGCTTGCTTGTTTATTTATTTACTGCAATTTACCATGCTTAGACCTAGGACTGGTTAGATTAAGGACTAAACCGATTAACTGAAATTTGAACAACATAGTATTGGGTGGAGGTGAGATGATAATACGTTAGGGAAGCCATTTTGGCGGAACTAGCCGAAGCTACCGATCCAAGACCCAAACTAGTTAGACCAAAATCTTTCAAGGAGTAACTTGAAAATAGATTTTCAATAAAAGGCTTTGTCAAGGACAAGGTTGATGATCTAATAAGGCTACGGCCAAAGAAGGCCTAGTGCCTCGCCAAGACCTGGAAGCCGATTATTGAAAACCAAATTCACTTTACTATTGTCAGATTTGAATCTAACACAGATTTCAATTAATCATAGATTCAACCATTGTTTTCAAAAATAATTTTTAAAACATAATTAATTGGTTTTTCAAAATTAAGTTAATTTTTCAAAACTAATCATAGTTTTTCAAAATAAAATCTTTACTTCTATTAAATCCTGTCTCACAAAAACCCATAAGGTTAACGTGATTGATAACTCTAGATTAGGTGAGACAGACTAGGTTGTGAAAATCAATTTAGGCTATCCTTGATTCTAATTGGATCCAAATCAACAAACTCTTTATGTGTAGGAACATAAAGATTTGGACCAATGGATGTTGGATAGCGGGTGCTCCAGACACATGACTGGGGACAAATTGAAATTCACCAAACTTAAGTTCAAGAACCTAGGCTCAGTAGCATTTGGCAACAATGCTATACTCAAAGTCATTGGGTCAGGTAACATTGAACTCAAATATGATTTTGTCATTAAAAAGATACTTTTGGTTGAAAACTTTAAATTTAACTTGCTTAGTATAAGTCAATTATGTGATACTAGCTATGTAGTTACCTTTACCAACTCTAACTGCCTGATTAGAAACTTACAAGACTCAGAAATCATGCTTAAGGGCACTAGGAAAAATAATGTTTACACTATAAACCTACTCCTAGTACCTAAATGCATCTTAACTCAGTTAGAAGAATCAAACCTCTGACATAGGAGATTAGGTCACACTAATCTGAGATTAATTTCAAAAATCACCCAACTTGGCCTAATTAAAGGAATGCCTAAAATTAAGAACCATGAAAACATAATATGTGAATCATGCAACCAAGGTAAACAAACCAGGTCTAATCACAAACAAATTCAATCAGACTTAACTCAAACCGCACTTGAGCTCCTGCACCTTGACCTATTTGATTCACATGGAGCCAAGTCACTAAGCGGAAACCGGTAGTGCTTAGTAATTATTGATGATTACTCTAGGTTTACTTGGGTTAGATTCCTAAAAACTAAAGATGAAACCCTAAACCTATTTATTGAATTTTGTAAGTTAATTGAAAATCAAAACGATGCCAAAATCAAAAGACTTAGGAGTGATCATGGGGGAGAGTTTGAGAATCAACGGTTCGAGGAATTTTGTAGAATAAACGGGTATATACACGAATGTTCGTGTCCTAGAACACCCTAGCAAAATGGAATAGTAGAACGAAAAAATAGAACTCTACAGGAAGCCGCTAAGACTATGCTCATTGAATTCAACCTAGCTAACCAATTTTCGGCTGAAGCAATTAGCACGGCTTGCTATATCCAAAATAGGGTCCTAATTAACAAACGACATAATAAAACTCCCTATGAATTATACTACCATAGGCTTCCAAACCTACATTACCTAAGGGTCTTTGGGTGCAAAGTCCATATCCTAAACACCAAGGACTATCTAGGTAAATTCCAGTCTAAGTCAACCCCAGGGGTCTTCTTAGGATATTCGACAACAAGCAGGGCCTATAGGGTCTACAATAAACAAAATAACAAAATTGATGAAACAACAAATCAAATATTTGATAAGGAAACTAATTCAAAATCTAATTACCCAGATTTAAATCCATCAAATAGTGATCACGAAGATAATGAACAAATTATTGAACCACTAATTGAACCCCTAAATGAACTAACTATTGAATCAACTACTGAGTCAATTGAACCAATAATTGAACCAACCCAAGTAGTTGAACCAAATACTGAACCAAACCGTCCAGCCGGACCTGAGGCTGAACCAAGTTCTAGAAAAACCAAGAAACCCAGACTCAGTCACCCAACTGATCAAATTGTGGGTGATCCAACCATAGGAGTCAGAACTAGGTCTTCATATAGAAATCTTAGTCAGATTGTACTAATCTCGAAAATTAAACCTAGACTATAGAGGAAGCCTTACCTGATCCTGATTGGATCATAGTAATGCAAGAGGAGTTAGCCCAATTTGAAAGGAACCAAGTCTGGGAACTAGTACCTAAACCTGAGGGCAAATCCATTATTGACACTAAGTGGGGTTTTAGGAATAAGCTAAATGACCAAGGGGGAATAGTTAGAAATAAAGCCCACTTAGTAGCTAAAGGGTTCAGTCAAGTCGAAGGGTTAGACTATGACGAAACCTATGCCCCAGTAGCTAGACTTGAGTCCATTAGAACGTTGCTAGCCTTTGCAGCCCATAAAGGATTTAAACTCTACCAAATGGATGTAAAGTCAGCTTTTTTAAATGGATTTATTAGAGAAGAAGTCTATGTAGGACAACCCCCCGATTTTGAGGACTTAGAAAAGCCTGACCATGTTTACAGACTCAATAAGGCACTGTGTAGACTAAAACAAGCACCTAGGGCATGGTATGAATGCCTATTAACCTACCTCATTTCTGAGGAATTTAAACAAGGATAAATTGACTCAACTCTTTTCATTAAGACCTTAGAAAAAGACATCTTTATTGCCCAAATCTATGTTGTCGATATAACTTTTTGGATCCACCAACTCAAATTTCTTAAAAGAATTTGTAAAAATAATGGAAAACGAATTCGAAATGAGCTTAGTTGGTGAGCTCAACTTCTTTTTAGGATTACAAATCAAGCAAACTAGGGATGGAAATTATGTCCATCAATCCAAATATGCTAAGGAGTTAATAAAGAAATTCAAAATGGATAACTCCAAAAACATAAGTACCCCTATGACCACAAATGTAAAAATAGATAGTGACCCTGATGGTAAACTCGTAGACCTTAAACTATATAGAAGTATGATTGGTAGTCTACTTTACCTTACAGCCAACAGACCTAATATCCTTTTTGCTGTAGGAATGTGTGCCAGATACCAAACCTGTGCTAAGGAAACACACTTAGCAGCCCTAAAAAGAATACTTAGATACATCAAGGGCACCCTAAATGTAGGGATTTGGTATCCAAGGACCTCAACTTTTGACCTGTCAGGATACTCGGATTCTGACTATGCTGGTTGTAATCTAGATAGAAAGAGTACAAGTGGAAGCTGCCAACTTTTAGGAAATAGTCTAGTAAGTTGGTGTAGCAGAAAGCAACACTATGTAGCTCTATCCACAACTGAAGCTGAGTATGTTGCTTTAGGAGAGTGTGTAGCTCAACTCTTATGGATGATGCACACTCTTAAAGACTTCCAGCTTGACTACACCCAAACCCAAGTCTACATTGATAATATAAGTTCAATTAATCTAACTAAGAACCCAATCCAACACTCTAGAACTAAACACATAGAAGTGAAACACCACTTCGTAAGAGATCATGTAGCCAGGGGTGAGATAGTCCTTAAGCATGTAGACTCAAAATCTAACTTAGCTGATATATTCACCAAACCCCTACCTGAGTCTGAGTTCAGCTTACTAAGAAGGCAGTTAGGGTTATGCTTGGTAGAATAGGACTGCTCTAATTATATTTTTTCAAAAACTATTTTATTTTCTACAAAATTATTTCTTTATTTTTTTTATTTATTTAAAATGATTTTTCCGACTTAGTTTTTTTTAAAACTTACCCCCTTCAAAACTAGGGCTTTTTCGCAAAATGGACTTAGCCTAGGCCCTAACCCTAGAATTGCATGCACCTATAGATCTAGAAGCCAGCATCTCACAAGCATCTTAGGGTACTTTTGATTGATAACCTAGAATGGGTTGAGATGCTTCGGTCTATGCCTTGATTCAAGATGTTTTAAGTCAGTGCATCTACAGTAATTGGGGCACTTGGGTTAGACAGGACCTGAAAGCGAAAATTTAAATTAATTTGGTCTAGTTTAAATTTAGAATTGGTTTAGTACAACATCTTACTTTGATTACTCATTTTTTTGCTATATTTTTTTGATATATGGCAAAGGGGGAGAGATTGGAAAGGAGAGAAAAGAAGGTTTCAAAATTTAATTTTTTCTTCAAAATTAAATTTTTTTTTCCAAAAAAACTTTTATCTCCTTTTTTCAAAAAGTAAAGTTCTTTTTGAAAGTTAATTTTCTAAGTACTTATTCTGAAAATTTTCTGGAAATTTTTTCTAAGTTCTAAATTCAAAATTTTACTTGAAAAATAGTTCTAAGTATTTAAACTGCTTGAAAATTTTCTAAGTGTTAAAACTTTAGAATAAGTTTAGAAAATTTTCTAAAGTGCAAAAACTAAGTATTTTGGAAATTATTTTCGAAATTACTTACTTTCAAAAATTATTCTAAGTACTTACTCTAAATCTTTGGTGAAAATTTTTCTAAGTGCAAAGTTCAAAATTCTCCTGAAAATTTTCTAAGTGCCCAACTCAAAATATTTTTTGGAAAATGTTTTCTAGCTTAAAAACCTTTTCTTGAAAATTTTCTAAGTATTGAAAACCTGAAAAATATTTCACTTTTAGACTTAGAAACTTTTTCAAAAACCCCACGAACTTTTGAAAAACTCAGGGGTAGATTTCTTCCAAGGGGAGGAAATTAACTTTGGTACTTTACCTACTTATCTGTATGATTAACTTAACTTTTTGAACCGGGTTGCCATAAATCAAAAAGGGGAAGATTGTTGGTGCAGACAACATCTATGTCAAACCTGGGGTTTGATAATGGCAATGGGTTCAGAAGTTAAGATGTTATTGGTGTCTAATGTGTTTACTAAGTGTGCAAGAAAGAAGCCCTAGGTACACTAGTCAAAGAAGTCCTAGTCGAGGACTGGGCAAGAAGTCCTGGCAAACGGATGGACAAAGAAGTCCTAGTCAAGGATTAGGCAAGAATACCTGACCGGAAGTCGGGCAAAGATGTCCTGGTCGAGGACTGGGCACGAAGTCCTGGCAAAGGGCTGGGCACCGAAGACCTGACCGGAAGTTGGGCACGAAGACCTGGTCAGGTGGATCGGGCAAAAGTCCAACCGAAGGAGCCGGTTGGCAAAAGGTAAACTCTTCTGAGAGGAGTAGGTGAGGACGCGTTCCCCATCGAGGGAACAGTAGGCGTCGGTTCGACCTAGGGTTCCATTTGGGAGACCCGAAGTCAGAACCAAGATAGCTACGACTGTAAATATTGACTAATATTCTTGCTTTGGTTGTTTTGGAACTAACCTTGGTTGCAGGACCGAAGGAGTGTGTGTCTGCAGCTCAGAATGCCCCAAAGGAAGGGTGTAAGAAGCTGGGCTAGGCGCCCGGGAGGTCCCGGGTGCCCAAGGTCAAAGCCAAACAAGCAAAGAAGCAAGAACACTTCGAAATCACACTGGGCTAGGCGCCCCGGAGGTCCCGGGCGCCCAAGGTCAAAGCCAACGAGTAATCGAAGCAAAATCAGCCATGAAGTCAGCGGACCAAGTCAAGCTAGGCGCCCAGGAGGTCCCGGGCGCCCTAGTCAGCTCCAGAGGCCGATTTGAAGGGGATAAGCATTGACCGAGCTGCGGATGAAGGTTCTCCGATCTGAAGGCACGTGTCAGGTGCCCCCAGCGAATCAGGCGCCCCCAGGAGCACTATAAAAGGGGCTCGACCCTAAGGCTTCAACAACACAACTTTCTAACGCCTCCAAGCTTTTCGTTCAAGCACTCTGCTCCGGTAAACTCCGTTCTCGAGATTCCAGCGCCGACGATGACCCTCTGCTCCGAAGTACGATCCCATCGGGCGTCAATAACGAAAAGTGTAACTCTTTTATTTACTGCAATATTCTTGTACCAAAATCTGTAAACCTTTGCACGATTATAGAATTGTCCCTATAAACGGTCAATGACCGTGGGCCTTGGAGTAGGAGCCGACCGCGACTTCGAACCAAGTAAAAGACTTGTGTTCTTTGTGTGATTGTTTCGTTTTCCGCTGCATTTACTCTTTCCTTAATCCGAAGAAAAAGTTTTAACGATATTCACCCCCCCTCTATTGTTTCTCTCGATCCAACACTTTCTCCCTGAGCCAGAACTCCTCTGCATCCTCATCTCTTGCGCAAGTTCTTGCGAAGATCTGTAAGTTCTTCTCTTCCTCAAGCTATCAAGATCTTCTCCCATCATCTTCATGGCACCTAAGTAAGCCATTTTTGCGGTTTACTTTGCTATTTACTCCATAAGTTATGATGTTTGCACTAATCAGTTTTGTTCTAACTTGTTGTGTCGTGCCCTTCCCTCAACCCCACTCAACTTGGTCCTTTGGGTGTGTGGTTGCCGTGACCTTACTATTATTTGATCAAAGTTTTCTCTTTGTGTGTGTCGTGCACTTCACTTGATCCATTCCATCTTTATGCCGTGATCTTAATTTCATTTGATCATTGTTTTTGTGGTGAACTTCATTTGATCCATTCAAATGTCGTGACCAAAATGTCCAATCTTTAGAAAATCTTCGAAGGGGAAGGCTCCTGCGGAGGGAACCTCGAGGTCAAAAGCCCCCTCTTCATCTTCTAGGCCTCAACCATCCTCAAGTTCTCGATTCCCTAATGTTGCATTTGAACACGCCTTCCAAAATAGAACTTTTAAACTCCTCCCTTGTAGATCTATTGATAGACCTTTCTTATATGAGCACTATCCCTCTGTGCAAGAGGTTATTGATTTCTACAACCTTGAATTTTTCCTTTCTCTCGAGAGGACCATCAACTTTGATCTTGTGTCCGAATTCTATAACAATCTACAAATAGGACCGCGAAGGGGTTTAGAATTTACAACTCGGGTAGCCAAAACCAATCTTGACTTTACCTATGAAAATTTTTCTGAGTATCTTGGCTGTCGACGATCGCCAAATTTCTATTCTATCTACCCTGAGATTCTGGATCCTTTACTACCTCCCTTCGAGGGGGTCACCTCTGACTCCATCTATGAGTAATTCTTTGGACACCCTAGGCCGGATGGCCTCGATGAGTTAGGGTCTGATTTCCCCACTTTTGCTTCCCTTCACCTTTCTCCAGTCGATTATATCCTTTTCAAAATCATCACCAACTGTCTTCTGCCAATCACTTCAAAACCTCTCACTGAAATCTGCCCATATCATTGCTTGATGCTTTACGGGATGCATTGCCACCTTGATTTTGATATCATGTCATGCATTCTCTTTTCCATCATAGCCTATAGTGAGCCCGGGCGGCGCACAGTCTACATGCCTTTCAGACACGTTATCACTGACTAGCTTCAGTCAGTCGGTATCGATGTGTCCAAGGGCAGGACTGTGCCGCTGGTTCGGCAAGACTGCAGACTTGGGAAACGTGTGTTTGCCAAGTCTGGCATTATTGTTGGACCTCTTGGCCTTCAGTGGAAGGATGGGAGGGGTTTAGGGGAGCTACCACGGGCAGCCCACATTCAGGTACCAGCAGCTCCGGCTGTACATCAGGATGCGCCCGTTGCAGCGGCAGACGAGTATGAGGCAGACCCTGATCTCCGATGGCAGGTCGCGGAGCTGGAGCAGACTATGCAGCATGAGTTTCATATGTCAGAGCTCTGGCGACAGGAGATCCGCTCAGAGGTTTCTCAGCTACATGCCGGTCAGCAGACCATTCAGTCTGAGATTTCTGGGTGGCTTGCCAGTCAGGAGGAATTTCAGACTATTATCCGGTCAGAGGTTTCCGTGATGTTTAGTGAGTGGCGTGCTAGGATGGCGGGTCATCCGCCACAACCAACATTTCCCGGATTTGCGCCATCTAGCAGTACTGCTCCGGGGAGCTTCCTACCCATCGATGACACATCATACGACCCGATGCAGTCTGATGACCCTCAATCTCAGGATTGATTGTATTTGCTGTATTCTATTCCATGACTGTGTGTATGACATTATGATTCTGCCTATGACTGCTATCCTATGATTTTGCTATCTATGTTCCTTTTCATATAATGCATATGATTATCCTGTCTTGCTATCCTTATTTCATATGCTTATCATATGCTTCTTATTTAATCATCTCTTGTATGTTTTGGCACCTTGTTTAAGGGGGAGGTCTTTTAAACTTAATAACCAGTCTACACCCTTTTCGGTGTTTGACAAAGAGGGAGAGTTTGGTTAGTTAAGTTTAGGATGATCACAAGTATAACTATTGTAGGGGGAGGAATCTGATTCTCCTGCGATAGTGAAATTTGATACAATTGATTTCAAATACCTAAACTTAAAATCGGGTTGTCAAACAACAAAAATGGGGAGATTGTTGATGTAGTCTGACCCTGATTGTTGTTTTGGTGTTGATACTGATTTAAGTTTAGGTTAATAAGATAAGTTTGGCTTGAGTCCCGGTGAGTGAAGCCGGGTGATGGAAACCCCGATGAGTGAAGCCGAGTCCCGGTGAGTGAAGACGGGTGACTGAAACCCCGATGAGTGAAGCCGGGTGATGGAAATCTCGGTGAGTGAAGCCGGGTCCTGGTGAGTGAAGCCGGGTGACAGAAACCCCGGTGAGTGAAGTTAGGTCCTGGTGAGTGAAGTCAGGTGACTGAAACCCCAGTGAGTGAAGTCGGGTCCTGGTGAGTGAAGCCAGGTGATGGAAATCTTGGTGAGTGAAGCCGGGTGACTGAAACTCTGGTGAGTGAAGCCAGGTCCTAGCAAGGGAAGATAGGTTGAACAAAGTCCCGGTGAGTGAAGCTGGGCACGAAGTCTTGGTCCGGGGGACTGAGCATTGAGTATACTGGTCGGAGAGGGCACGTGGGCTCTTTCTCCGGGACCAGAATGAGTCAGAGAAGGCTAGGAAGGCTGTTCTCTGGACTTAGGGTTGAATTGGTCGAAGCTGGATCGGTCTGGAGACCGATCAGAGAGTTGGCACTAACTCCCTGTTGTGGATCGGTCTGGTGACCGATCCAGGGAAGTCTGACCATTCTGGTGAATGATCAGAAAGAGAACAGAATGTTTCTGTTTGGCTCCTGATCGTTCTGGTGAATGATCAGGGAGAGAACAAAATGTTTTTTTTTTGGTCTCTGATCATTCTAGTGAACGATCAGAGAAGAGACAGTAGGTTTCTGGAGAAACCCTTGATCAGTCTCCGTGACTGATCAAAGGCCTCCTGAACCGATCAGGCTGGGTCCTGATCGGTCCAGGAGTGACCTGATAGGTCACTGTGACCGATCAGGGCACACCCTGATCGGTCAGGTGACCGATCAGGCTAGGGATTCATAGGAAGTTGGAGTTTTCTCCAACAATGTGGTGGATCGTTCACTGTGACCGATCCACATCCCTGATCGGTCAGTGTGACCGATCAGGGAGACACTGGATCGATCAGGAGGGTACCTGATCGATCAGGGTCTTTGCTGATCGGTCTGTGGACCGATCAGTGTCTGATAACTTTAATTCAAATCTGCTGTCAGACTTCTGATTTCCCTCTGATCACTTCTATTTTCTCTGCTATTTCTCTGATTCACTTTTGATTTACTGTGCTAAGCGTCTGTTAAGTGTGCAGGTAATGCAGGGATGATTAAAACATCGGAGGAGGGTCAACTGGAGACTTTCTCTTCGTCAGGTTTGACTGTTTTCTCTTCTCAGGTTATAACTACTTCTGGCGCGGGCTAGTAACGGCTGGCGAAGCTGACGACTAACCTGGGGCTCGGCTGAAGAGGGTTCAGGGAGTCCAGAAGAGGTCAGTGGTAGCTGAGGTTGTTGCAGACGAGCTGGTGTGCTGCAGAGACGCGCTTGGTGACCTGGCCATGGGCAGAGGCTTAAGAGTTGGCTAGCGAAGAAGCCTCTGCATGACTTGAACTCTAGCAATCTCTTGCATACACTGAATACTCTTGAGCATCGTTTGAATCTTCTGCGACTTGAGCACCTTGAATCAGAGGAGAGCTTTGCGAGTCCATCAGTAAGCCGACATGAAGAGCGGGGAGTTCTTGCGTGAGAGTTGTGCTGGGTTGAGCTCGGTGAAGTGTTTCTGTCTGTGTGTTCATTCTGCTCTGTATGATTCTTTGTCTCTGTGCTTTTATTTCATATCATCTTGAGACTGCTGTGGAGAGGTTTCTCCACCGAGAAGGATGTTACATTCTATCCGGATTTCCCGGGGCTTGACCTGCCGATGATCAAGGGATCGCCCACCTCACGGGCACGCCAAGGAGTAGGGGCAAGTTATCCCCGAACCTTGTAAACCCTCCGTGTTAGTGTCTTTGATTTCCTGTTTCTGTTTCCTATTTGTTCTATCTTCTGCTTTTGTTCTTTCTGTTTGTTTTGCTTCCGCTACTAACCTGATCGCAGAAAGTTCAAAAAGAGCCAAAAGTTTGTGTCTAGCTATTCACACCCCCCTCTCTAGCCATACAAGATCCAACAAAGAATGCCAACTTTTTTCTACTCCTTGTGTCTTTGTGATGCTTAAGCGTCAAGAATCCGAGTGGCGTTGTTAACCCGAGTGAGGATACCCCAGCCTAGATCCGCCTTGCCGCATGTGTATGCGAAACATGCGAGTATAACGATTGCTACGTGATGGCCACCCGGGCAAGCATAAGCCATACTTGGCGATTGCCAGAGCGAAATACTTAAGCATAACAGCGGCTCGAGCAACGGCTAGTGATTCAGTATTTGGAGAGCCCATCAGAGCTAACCGAATGAAGTTGGCAATCCATAATGCTCTTGCCGAGCCATGTGCTTCATAGAGCTCCGCACTGGCATCTCCCCTCTGGTCCCGCTCAGGGGGCGACCAAGTCGAGGAGCGGTCTGGGAGATGTTCTTGATTTAGGACTTCGGGAATCTTGCGCACTCGGTCGAGCAAGACACAGGGAACGTGGATTGCCATGCGTCCTACTGAGGGTTGATCCAAGGGATAAATGTAACTCATGCCAAGACGAGAGTCGGGACATTGACTCAAGCTGATTCTCAGGAGCGTGGGCTGCCACGCGTCCGATCGGAGACACTGAACCGAGTGGGGCGCGGAAGCTAGTCCACTTATAACTTGCTAGTGAGCAAGAGTTTTGCGCACACGGTCGGGTAAGACTTAGGGAGCATGGTCCGCCACGCGTCCGACTGAGGGCCGATCCTCGGGATAAATGTAACTCGTTCGGAGACGAGAGTCTGGCTTCCCGGTCGGAGGCATCTCAGGGAGCGTGGATTGCCACGTGTCCGTCTGAGAGCTACGCCGAGGCTTCCCGGTCAGAGGCATCTCAGGGAGCGTGGATCGCCACGCGTCCGTCTGGGAGCTACGCCGAGACTACCCGGTCGGAGGCATCTCAGGGAGCGTGGATCGCCACGCGTCCGTCTGAGAGCTACGCTGAGGCTTCCCGGTTAGAGGCGTCTCAGGGAGTGTGGATCGCCACGCGTCCGTCTGAGAGCTACACCGAGGCTTCCCAGTCGGAGGCATCTCAGGGAGCGTGGATCGCCACACGTCCGCCTGAGAGCTACGCCGAGGCTTCCCGGTCGGAGGCATCTCAGGGAGCGTGGATCACCACGAGTTCGTCTGAGAGCTACGCCGAGGCTTCCCGGTCAGGGAGTGTGGATCGCCACGCGTCCGTCTGAGAGCTACGCCGAGGCTTCCCGGTCGGAGGCATCTCAGGGAGTGTGGATCGCCATGCGTCCGTCTGAGAGCTACGCCGAGGCTTCCCGGTCGGAGGCATCTCAGGGAGCGTGGATCGCCACGCGTCCGCCTGAGAGCTACGCCGAGGCTTCCCGGTCGGAGGCATCTCAGGGAGCGTGGATCGCCACGCGTCCGTTTGAGAGCTACGCCAAGGCTTCTCGGTCGGAGGCATCTCAGGGAGTGTGGATCGCCACGTGTCCGTCTGAGAGCTACGCCGAGGCTTCCCGGTCGGAGGCATCTCAGGGAGCGTGGATCGCCACGCGTCCGCCTGAGAGCTATGCCGAGGCTTCCCGGTCGGAGGCATCTCAGGGAGCGTGGATCGCCACGCGTCCGCCTGAGAGCTGCACCGAGGGTTTGTAGCTCATTCAGAGACGAGAGTTCGGCATACTTGCAAGTGGAGTGAGGACCACATCTTTACACTACCATGAGTATGTTTCATTCACATTACAAGCGCTCATTCAGCTACCCGGTAAGGTTGGAGGTGGATTGCACTCCAAGGTCGATCCAACCTTTTTCCTTTCTCATTTTCTAGATAGTAAGCCCCTGAGGCAAGTTTTTGAATGACCTTGAAGGGTCCTCCCTACTGCGGCTCTAGCTTGCTCACGTCTCCCACGGGCTTAATTCTTTTCCATACCAAATCCCCCACTTGGAACGTTCTGGGCAGTACTTTCCGATCATACTTCTGTTTCTTTTTCTGCCGATATGCGAACATCCGAGCGGCTGCTTTGTCTCGGATTTCATCAACTAAATCCAGCTCCAGTCGCCTCCTTTCCGAGTTATCTTCATCATAGGCCGCTCGCCGGTCTGATTCACACCCAACCTCGACCGGGACTACTGCTTCACTCCCATAGACTAGCTGGAATGGTGTGCACCCTGTGATTTCTTTGATCGTGGTCCGCAGGGCCCACAGGATGCTCGGGAGCTCATCTACCCATGTTCCGCCAACGTGATCGAGCTTAGTCTTTAACCCCTTAAGAATCTCTCGATTGGCCACTTTTGTTTGGCCATTGCTCTGGGGGTAGGCTACAGAGGTGAAGGCTTGCTTGATACCATACTTCGCGCACCATTCTTGTATCCTTCGACCCTGGAACTGCCTTCTATTATCAGAGACAAGCTTGTGTGGGATTCCATATCGGCATAATATGTCCCGCCACAAGAACCTTATCACCGCCTGCTCCGTGATACGCGATAGAGCCTCAACCTCTATCCATTTGGAAAAGTAGTCGACGACCACCAGTAGATATTTCTTCTGGGCTGCAGCAGTCGGGAATGGTCCCACAATGTCCATGCCCAATTGGTCAAAGGGGCAGGAGACTGCCGATGCTTTCAGTGCTTCTGCGGGTCGATGCGGTAGGCAGTGATGCTTCTGGCAAGATAGGCAGGTGGCGACCAGCTCGTTGGCGTCCTTCTGCAAGGTCGGCCAATAATATCCGGACATTAGCACCTTTCGAGCCGTCGCACGAGCCCCTGCGTGATTTCCACAGATCCCCAAGTGAATTTCTCGCAACACATAGTCTGCATCTTCCTCGCTCAGGCACCTGAGTAGGGGTCGTGAGAACGTTCTTTTATATAACACATCACCGACCATGGTATACCGAACTACATGCTTCTTGTGCCACCGAGCTTCTTCTCAATCGGCCAGCAAGACTCCCCTTGTGAGATAGGCAATGATTGGGGTTTGCCAGTCGGACTCCAACTCCAAGTCAGCTTGTCTCTCTATTTGCATGATTAGCAATGCTGGGCCGCCTGGCTGGGGAAGCACCCCAAGAGCCGACTGAGCTGACTAGCTTAGCCAATTCATCTGCCATGAAGTTATCTTCTCTTGGAATCTTCCGTACTTGCACTTATTTGAACTCGGCCTTCAACTTCTCATAGGCTTCGATGAAGGCCTACAGCCGGTCACTATTAACTTTGAATCGCCTGGTAACTTGCTGGGTGACCAGTTGGGAGTCGGAATAGAGCACCACCCGGGTTGCTCCTACATGCTTGGCAGCCTGCATCCTGGATATGAGGGCCTCATATTCTGCTTCATTGTTCGTGGCCCGATACTCCAGCCGGACGGATAGGTGCATTTGTTCCCCACTCGGGGAGATCATTAAGATACCAATCCCGCTTCCCGAACGAGCTGCTGAGCCATCCACATATATCTGCCACGCTTCTTCAACCTCGTCTGCATGTAACTCACTCAGGAAATCGGCGAGGGCCTGAGCCTTGATGGCCGGCCGAGGTAGGTACTGAATGTCGTACTCGCTCAGCTCAGTGGTCCATTTAATCAGCCGCCCGGATGCTTCAGGGTTAGAGGCAACTCGACCCAAGTTGTTGTTCATCAGCACCGCAATAGGGTGTGCTAGGAAATAAGGTCGGAGCCTCCGTGCGCCTAATAATAACACATACATCAACCTTTCGAGTGTCGTATAGCGACACTCGGTTCCTTTTAATAGATGGGCAAAGAAGTACACCGGGTGCTGCTCGGCTGCTTCTTGCATAACCAAGACCATGCTGACCGAGTTAGCCGACGCAGCCAAATAAACATACAGGGTCTCCCCGACCTCCGGCTTGGCCAATACGGGTAGCTCAGCGAGGTAGGCCTTCAATTCTTCAAACGCCTTATCACAGTCAACATCCAACTGGAATTTGGTGGCCTTGCGGAGGGTCTTGAAGAAAGGCAACCCTCGCTCAGCCGATCGGGAGATGAATCGAGACAGGGCTGTGATTTTCCCTGTGAGCCGCTATGCTTCTCTGAGATTTCTGGGCGGGGGCATATCTAGCAGAGCCTTGACCTTGCTGGGGTTGGCTTCGATGCCTCGCTCGGTTACTATGTATCCTAGGAATTTGCCGCTCTGAGCACCAAAGAGACACTTAGCAGGGTTCAGCTTGAGCCCGTATCTCCGCAGGGTCTGACATGTCTCCTCGACATCCACTACCAAGTCCTCACCTCGAGTGGACTTGATGAGGATGTCGTCCACATATACTTCAACATTTCTTTCGATCTGGGATCGGAAGACTTTATTCATCATGCGCTGGTAGGTGGCTCCAGCGTTCTTCAGCCCGAACGGCATGATGGTGTAACAGTAGGTACCGTCGGCCGTGATGAAGATGACATCTCTTGATCCTCAACGGCCAGGGGTACTTGATGATACCCCTGGTAGGCATCCAACATTGAAATGAACTCGCTGCCAGCTGTCGAGTCCACCATCTAGTCGATCCGAGGCAAGGGATAGCAGTCCTTCGGGCAAGCCCTGTTGAGGTCCCGAAAGTCAATGCAAATCCGCCACTTATTATCTGGCTTGGGCACCAACACCACATTGGCCAGTCATGCTGGGAATTGCACCTCCCGGATGTGCCCGGCCTCCATCAGTCTCTCGATTTCGGCTTGGACCGCTTTATTTTGCTCGATGCTAAAGTCTCGTTTCCTCTGTTTCATGGGCCGAGCATGGGGATATACATGGAGACGGTGTTCCTCCACCTCCGGTCGGACGTCCTTCAGTTCTTTGACTGACTAGGTGAAAACATCTTGGTTTCGAGCCAAGCATTCCACCAGGGGCTTCTTCAATTCCTCGGGCAACCCTGCGACGATCTTGACTCGAGCTTCCTCCCGATCTGGGGGGAGCTGCACCTCCTTATCTTCATGCAACTCATACCAGGGGGATGCTTGAACCATGTTGCAGTCAAAGAAGGGGCGCGGAGCCTTGCGGCTTTCTACCTGGACGTCATCCACGTAGCATCTTCGGGCTACTCTGTGGTCGCCCTTGACTTCTCCCACCTTGCCCCCGATAGGGAACTTGACCTTCAGGTAAAAGGTGGAGGCGACGGCCTGGAACTCGTTGAGGGTCGGTCGGCCCAAAATGGCATTGTAGGACGAAGGAGCATCCACCACCAAGAAGGTGGACCATCGAGTCCTCTTCAGTGGCTCCTCGTCCAGGGATATGGCCAGTTCGATCTGACCAATAGGTTGCACCTGGTTCCCCGTGAAACCGAACAACGGGGTCGCTACTAGGTCCAGCTGAGACCTCTCAATCTTGAGCTGGTCAAACGCTCTCTTGTAGAGTATGTTAACCGAGCTGCCAGTGTCTACTATGGTACGGTGGACTTGATAGTTGGCGATGATGGCTGTTATGACCAGCGCGTCATTGTGTGGGACCTCCAACCCCTGCAGATCCTGAGGCCCAAAACTGATTTGGGGCCCCTCTGCTTGAGCCAAGCTGGTGCCGACCTGATGAATCTCCAATCGGCGCACTTGTGCCTTCCGGGAACGGTTGGAGTCTCCTCTCGTCGGTCCACCCGAGATGACGTGTACGCCTCCTCGGATGACGTTCTGCTGGTTGGCCTATTCTTCATCCGTCTCCTTGACCCTAGCCCGATTCCCCTAAGGGAAGAGATTGCGAGTAGCTGGGGGGTTCCTCTGGAGCTCCTCGGCCACTGGGTCCACATTCGGGTCACCCCTGCCGGCACCTCATCCAGGAGGTGTCTATCGTCCTCATCCTCTGGGGCAGGGCTCGGCCCCGCCCAACTTGGCGGCACTCCTCGGTGGCGTGGCTGTGGCTCTGATGGAAGGTGCAGTAGGGCCTCTATCGGGCGAGGAAACATCCTTGGGCCACTAGCTGTACATGCTGCCGCTCCATACCAGGACGCTCGGCGGTCCCACGCGGGCTGCGAATGGGCCCCCGGACGCCTAGCACCCTGAACCGGATTGGGAGCTGCGGGGGTGCCGACTCCTTCTTGCGAGCGGCCTGCACCTCCTCCACGTTGATATATTTGGCAGCCTTACCAAGAAGGCTGTCGAAGTCCTTAGGGGGCTTCATGATCAGCGAGTGGAAAAACTCCCCATCCTGTAGGCCTTGGGAGAAAGAGCTGACCATGACCTCGGGAGTGGCGGTCGGGACGTCTATCACCACGCCATTAAACCTCTTAATGTAGGCCCGGAGGGTTTCCTTCGGGCCTTGTTTCAGGGCGAACAGGTTAAGGCTCGTCCTGTGGTGCATTCGACTACTTGCAAAGTGCTGCAGGAATACTCTTCTGAGCTCCTCAAAGCTTGTGATCGACCCCTCGGGGAGCCGGTCAAATCATCTCTGGGTCGTGCCAGAGAGGATCGTTAGGAAGGCTCGGCACTTGATGCCTTTTGGGTATTGATGAAGTAGAGCCGCGCTCTCGAACTTCATCAAGTATTCTACTGGGGTCTTTACTCGGGGATGGTAAAGAAACGAATGTGACGGGGCACCGAGTCCTCTAGGACCCAGGGGCAAAGGGATTACGTACCAGCGCAGCTGAGGCAAGGTCAGCTGGGGCCTTTCCCTTGTCTGGTTGCCTCCCACGCACCGGGTTGGACACTGAGGCTTCTGCTGACACAGAATGGGCCTCATCACCTTGGCCTCGGGGGACGGCCGCAGGGGGAGGTGCTGAGCCGCCCTCAGGCCGAACGGGCCTTCCTTGTCCTCTGGAAGGCCGATGCGCCACCGGCTTCGGGCCCTGAGGCCCCTGACTGGCGGCTTGTGAGAGTCTTTGAGAAGCCCTTTGAGCTCGCGTAGCCATTAGGACCTTGTACTCCTCACGAGAGACCTCCACAGTCAGCGGGTTGGGGTCTGCCATCTTCACTTCCGATCAGGCTGTTGATGTCCCTCCTTCTAGTACCAAATTTGATCCTGTCGCGAAGCTAGCTGGACGCCCCTACAGCTGGCTGGGCCTCAGGGGAGAGTGAGATCGCTGAGGTGGTCTACCGAGCTAGATCGCCTCTAGCCTGCAAGACAGAGACCGTTAGAACCCGCCGGGAAAAGTCCCCGACCAGACACTCCGACGGTCAAGTCAGTACTTGATGGTGGCGATGGAAAGCAATAGAACAGTATGAAATTGTACTATCGCGCTTACCTGAGAGATGCGGAGTGATGAGGCTTATAGAGCCGGGGAAGCTGACAACTCCTGCCCCGTCTGCAATCTGTTGTCATATAGCGAGGACATGTATAAGGTAATGCATGCCCAGAGGTGGCAGGATAAAGTAGCACATACTGTATTAAGGAAAGGGGCACTATCAACTTAATGGTTGGCGCAGTTGGACGCTGCTCGGCCTGACATCAGTGTATGTGGTCGTGGTATGGGGGAACAAGATATGGCAGGAAGATCACTACGTCGACGAGATATCCATTGTTTGAGATCAGGATGGCTTTAGTCCTGCGCCGACCCCGTACAGCTTCTGGTAGTCTGGTGTCAGGGAGTGGTTGTGCCTGCTAGGGCCGACTGAGGGCCTAAGAGGGTGCCGACTGGGGGCACTGAATGGTGAGGCCGGTTGAGGGCCTAAGAGGGTGCCGACTGGGGGGCACTGAATGATGAGACCGGCTGAGGACACTGAATGATGAGGTCGACTGGGGGCACTGAATAATGAGGCCGGCTGAGGGCCTAAGAGGGTGCCAACTGGGGGCACTGAATGATGAGGCTAGCTGAGGGCCTAAGAGGGTGCCGCCTGGGGGCGCTAAATGATGAGGCCGGCTGAGGACCTATGAGAGTGCCAACTGGGGCACTAAATGACAAGGCGTCTAGTAATGCTCCCACGGGTTCGGGCTTAGCCCCGGAACGTGGTCCGCCACGCGTCGACAGGGAGCCCGACCTGGAGGGGTATTTGTGCACAAGCGTCCAAGCTTGAGTCGGACCAATCCTAAGGAACGTGGGCCGCCACGTGCCCGTTCAAGGGCTTGGCTCTGAGCGACGCCTATCTGACGGGCCTTCCCAGCCCACTAATCATCTTCTTTCTGACTAGGCGCCAGACTGTCGGGTCAGACTATACGCAAACTGATCCGGGATCATCTATTAATAGTTATTGGACTTTAAAAATCCTCGTGGATCCTCGGATGAGCACAACATCATGGATACTGTTCCTTTCCATCTTTGTATTCTTCAAGTAATCCTCTGCCGACTCCATTCACTTCGTGAACGGATCCATGCTGAGCTCCTCAAATCGAGCTCGGATGATCGTGAGGTAGAAACCGATGCTCTCAAATAGTTGGCCGATCTCGATGGTGGGCTGCGTGCCATTGTCAAGATCACGAAAGAGAGCGAAGACGTCATTAAAAAGCTTGTTAATATCCATGTAACTCGCAAGAGTCGCCAACGCCATCAACCGGCAATTATCGGCCTCAGATTGGAGGGGCTCCGACAAACTCTCTTCTTCTAATAACCCGTTTTTTTGTCCTCGTTTTCCTTAGCCAACTTCTCCTTCTCGTCCTTTTGTGCATCGACAAGCAACTTATGAGACAATTCTTCTGGATATATAAGACAATGTAACATTGATCGGAATTGTATGAGTCCACGAAATCGTCAATATTTGGTGAAAGTTTTCTTGTTTTGGAAGTGTCCACTGGTCCAGAATCTTCATCGGCAGGATGTTTGTCATTATTTTTCATAACGTCAGAAACAAAACCAATGGTATCACTCTTCTCCTCTATGTGCAGGTTGCTTTTCATTGTTTTGTTCCTTATCACTATTCAAAAAAAAAAAAAAAAAAAAAAACATCTGATGTGGTTATCCGTTGGCATTGAAGAATCAACTCTATCGACAACTTGATCATCAATTTCATCTACTTCATCATTATCATAAACAGGATCATCAAATATTTGATATTGTCGTCGTCTCTCTCATTGTTGTCGACTTCATCATCGTACACCGACTCGATAATCTCTTCGGTCTTGCCCTTTAAGTCTTCCTTAGACGGTCTACAATCAATGGCTTAATTTAATTTGATAAAAAATTAGAATTACTTGTTAGACATAACATGAATCAAGAACGAATAAGAGATCAACATGAAACGCTTCGTCGACTCCATAATCGTCATAAATAGGATTGTTAATTGTCTCGGTCTTGTCTTCATCTTTGCCGCCTCCTACGAGCGGACGATCGAGAGAGTGGGACCTATTGTAATCTGAGCCGTTCGGAATCGTGCCACCCTTCAAGTGAATCCTTGGAAATCAACACACTCTCATGATCGCTTAAAATTTCAAGGCTATCACCATAATAAAGTACCCGATCATCTTTGGGATGAGGTTTGAGTATAGCTAAAGGAAGAAATCGACCTTTCATCATCTTATTCAACTTCTCACAATCCTCGATCTTGGCCTTGCCTTGTCGGTCTTCTGAGCATCGCAAGTGCTCCCACCATGTCGATGCTAAACCTTTGAACTTGATCACAATCAACTTCATCTTCATCTTCATCCAATCCGAAACTTGTTTAGGATCAAAGAACTGCTCTACTTTATTGATCCAGCCAACAATATTCTCTGTTTGTGTCATACCACAAAATTTGGGTAGATCAATTAGAATTCTAAGGTCTCCATGTTAATCCTCTCGACCATTCACCTAACGATCTTCACGAATTCGCGTCATCTCTGCTAGGTGCTGGGATAAATCCGCGACTTACCTCTGTAAATCACGCGGGTTAAATCTACAGCTTGCCTGTGTAAATTCTCAATAAAGTCTTAGGTGTCATGATCACGATGTGAGGCTTCTTAACAGGAACCTACCTGCACAATCACAACGTCCTCTCATGGGATCTGACGCTTGGCTTCCTCAATTGGGCATTGTCGGCTCTGATACCAACTAACGTCGGACAAGATAGTGATTATCCTGTGAGGTATTGAATCTGTTGATTCACACACAAATATCGGAAATAATCTTCTGTGACCTATTGTTTCATGTATGAATACTAGGAAATAGGTATCTAAAAAGAGCGACACTAACACCGAATGGGATAGTGAGAAAAGGGGAATTGAGGAGAAGGCAAGAAGAAAAATCACCAACAATAGAAAATTTTATTATGAATAGGGGATGATCCCAATACCTAAACAAAATTGTTATTTATACCACTACGAAATAAAAGAAAAAGATTACAATTAAAGATATTAAATCCAATTTTATAAAGAAAGGAATTCAATCTTTGACCCAAAAAGGAAAAAAAATTATAATTAAAAGATATTAATTTCAATAGTGTAAAGAAAGAAATTAAATTTTTGACTAAAAAGGAAAGAGATATCAATATAGACCTCAATTTCAATCTTGTGAAGTAAGGAACGAAATTATAATATATAGATATAAATTTCAATCTTGTAAACAAAAGGAAAGAGATCATAATATATAGACATCAATTTCAATCGGGTAAGAAAACAAAAAGAAATCACAATTCTATAATCACTAATAAAAAAATCAAAAAATATAGAAAATAGAAATTACTAAAAATACTTAAATGATAAAAAATACTTAAAATACTAAAAAAATAAAAGTTACCAAAAATAATTATAAAATTTTGCTAATGCTCCTGCATCATTAACAGTGAGAAAGGAATTGATGAGAGAATTGAATGTGAAGTACTGAGCCTCGGATCATGAGTCTTATTTTATAGTCCTCATCCAGTTATTGAAAATCCATTAGTCGACTAAACTTTCCGATCAACTTTCTTTGATCCAATCATTTCAATCTCGCAAAATCCTCTGTTCGGTCGATTAAATGCTTGTTCAAGCAATTGGATCTTAGAATTTCTTTTATTATTTTGATTCGATTATATCTGATTTGTTCTTTGCATATGTTCGGTTGACTAATCCACTTGATCAATCGACTAAACGCTTATTTCTTTCTTTGCTTGGATACAGATATGGTTTGTGCTTATCTGCTCATATCGGTCTACCGAACCACCATATTCGATTGGCTGACCCCTTTAGTCAACCCAAAGACTATTTTTTTTTGTAAAACAAAGTTAACATAATAACAACAATAATAATCGTATAAAACAGATAGAAATATATAATTATTCATGAGTTAAATTAACAGTTAAAATTGTTTGATTTTGACTTAGAAACTCAGTTGATTTCTTTGGTTAGATCAACGCCTAAGGTTATCCTAGTTGGGACACTTCCTCAATTCCTTCTAGAACAAAAGGTCTCTTCGAGGCTTACCTTATTTTACCGCCAAACATTTGATTCATCTTATTTGTTTGGACTTCTTCTTCTATCTAATGTCTACTCGACTTATCGAGACTTTTCCTTAGTTGATGTCCGATTTAGTTGGCCCATTAAGTGTACCGTCAGATCAGTTCATTTGGTCTTCTGCCCAGTGTTCGATCATTCTGATCCACTAAGACTCCATTTTCTAGTGTCCAATCCTCCTAACCCACTAAGTCTTACCAGTCTAATGTCTGATCTTCTTGACCCATTATAACTTTTCATGTTAAGTGATATGCACACTTAACTCACATATAAAACACATAATGTCTAACTTTAAACTCTTTGTCAAACATCAAAATATAAGTTCGATTATTAGTGCTGACTACATCAACAAGTACTATTCATATTATTATCTCTCGCCTGAATCTCCTACCTAAATCATGAGTCAACCGAGTGAATTATAACATCTATGATTTTGTAGTTACTACAACATGTACAAGTACTATTCAGATTATTATCTCCCACCTAAATCTCCTCCTAAATCATGAGCTGGTCAAGTGCATTACAACATCTATGATTTTGTACCTGCTTGATGTAGGCCAGCTTGTGTTGAAGTCCAATATGACCCTTCAAACTTCAAAAGAGCATAACATTTGACTCGAGTCTCGGAATCAGTCTCTGTCGGCAGGCACGCGTTCAGAATTTGAAAAGCCACATTTGTTACGGGTGAAACCGCAACCACTAATTTTCAAACACTAATTCTGACATTTTAACCCTTTTAGGAGCACTTTTATTATTTTTGATAATTTTTATTTTTTAGGTATTTAGAGTATTTTTGATATTCTTGGTATTTATAAGAGAGGATTTGTCTTGATCCACATCCTATTTTAAGTTAAGTTCATCATACTTTCATTTTCAGATAAATGATTTAATTCTTTTCTTTGCAAGATTAGAATTAATATCTTTTAATTGTAATTTCTTTTCTTTATTAAAGTTTTAGATTATGGTATAAATAAGAGTCATATCTAGGTATTGAGGATCATCCCTTATTCATAATAAATTTTCTTATTATGGTGAAACTTGGATAATCCTGTCGCAGAGTGATATGGACTCTCAAGAACGAAACGGACCCGATTACTGCTAAAGCTGGCTCCGACTTGCAAGGAAATGACCGTTAGCAACCCGTCAGGAAAAATCCCTAACAAGGCCCTCCGACGGTTAAGTCAATCTCCACGGGAAGAGAGCAAAGCAATGGAACAGTAGCGAAAGAGCACTATTGCGTGTACCTACGAAGTGGAATGCGGAGGGACTTATATAGCTGAGGGAGATGACATGTTAAAATAATAAAATTTGGAGGGCTAAAAGCTTAAAAAGTTAAAATTAGGTCATTTATTCAGATTAGCTAAATTGGGAGGGCCTTTTGTAAAGTTGCATTATATTTATAAAACCCTAAATCTTCTCCCAAAATTTCATTTTTTGATTTTCTTCGGTCGCAGCCCAGTGCTCGCCGAACTGCCGCCCTCCTCTTCCTCGCCAACTTCTCCCTTGCGCGATTCGACGCCACCGGCTAATGGCAGCCCTGCTTCGCGGTTCCCCTTCACACGAGTTCTTCTCCTCCACCTCCTCCTTCGTTGTCTCTAGAGCATTGTAAGCTCTCGAGGCCGCCGAGGTTTGCCATATCGTCAGCTCTCTCATCTTTGGATCGGCAATCGCCTTTCCGATGCGATAAATCCGCTTCAAATCTCGCAGTTTTGATAAATTGTATTAGCAAGCAATCACGTGGAGAAATAGAACCATGAGCTCACTTCAAAGAAACCATTCAAGCAAGATTCGACATTGCAGGCATTCAACTGAGGCTGCTCCTGATGTTAATGGTTCTGTTGAGCCTAGTCTACTTGTTAATGATCAAAACAAGTACAAAACTATGCTTGTTCGGGCCCGTTCATCATTGTGGATGCTACTTGGGTTTTCTTTGGTTATCTACATGGGGCATCTTTATATTTGTGCTTTAGTTGTGGGCATTCAAATTATTATGGCACAGGAATTATTTGCATTATGGAAACAAGCTTATGAAGATAAGAAACTGCCAGGGTTCAAATTTTAATTTGGCATTTTTTTTCTTCACTGCAATGTTGTTCGCTTATGGGTGTTTCATCAGTCGACAACTACTAAACACGATTACTTCAGATAAACTATATTATAAGGTTGTCAGTGTGCTCATCAAATATCAGATGGTGATGTGCTATTTCTTATATATAGCAGGTTTCACATGGTTTATTCTTACACTAAAGAAGAGGACGTACAAGTACCAGTTTGGACAATATGCATGGACTCACATGATACTTCTTCTAGTGTTTGCACAATCTTCCTTTACTGATGCAAATATTTTAAAGGAATTTTTTTGGGCCTTGACTTTGGACTCGCCCGATTGATCGTGGGAGATTCTCTTCTCGTATACATTTTACATAAAAGGTGGGTACTTCTCTTTTGTATTTTTGTAGTTCTTTTATCATAAATGCATGGTTTGTTATGTCTGAATAGGTTTGCTTGACCTTGTTCTTTGTTGTTGATTATTTTATATCGTCCATTGATACTTTCTTCGTTTAACCTTCGAGTTAATTCCTATTTTGTATTCGTACAGTCTCTCGTTGATTTTCTATTATGTAAAGTACCGCTCATACACGAGTACTTAGATGGACATTAAATACCACTAGGATGGTTGGCGTTAGAGACACTCTACCTAGTAGTTTAGTTGCATATTCGTTGCGTTCTAGTTGGTTTCTAGTATTTGTTGTTTTTGTTGTTGCATCGTTGTTATTCGGTTGTTTGTGCGTATTTGTATCATGCATCATACCTGCACCGTTGCATACTGACAACTGTTGGGCTTCCATATGATTAAGCCGTCATCAGTCATCTAGTTGCTTTGTCACTCAACTACTTATCGTAGTAGTTGCTAGAGTGCGAGCAACTGTCCTGTTATGCCACACTCGACCACTCATGTACAGTGGATGTTGGAGTTGTAGGAAATCAGTTGATACCCTGACTATTGTTTTTGAGGCAGATCAGAGCTGTTGGTGTCTCCTCCTTTATCTTGGGGTTTTTGGAGTAGTTGGCTCCCAACATTCTGTCCACTCAACCACATATATCAGTGGTATTCATTGGAGTGCGTGCAGTTGTCACAACTCTACTCACTCGGCCACACAGATGTGATGTGTTGGCGGCTTGACTGGCGTCAAGGGTGGCACATGTCATTGCATCATATGCATCTACTACATTTATGCATTTTCTTGTGTTTCTTGCATTTATATGAGCTATGATTGCTGCATTTAGTTGACATGCATGTATATTTGACACTATGTTATCTCGTATGTTTCACCTTGTTTTATACATGTTTAGATGTCCTCTGTTTCCTAGAGACTATACACAATTATTTCTGTTGCTTGTTATATCTTATATGATGCAATGTATTTGTCTACTCATATACCCACAGAGTCCACCCGGACTCACCACCGCCACCATCTATTTTTATTTCAGGTAGCAGGTAGATGCATTACTTGGAGCTAGGAGAGGATCCAGTTGTCAGTGTTGGTGCAAGATGCATCAGTGATGTCCTCCTCTAAGTGTTTCAATGTTTGACAATATACTTAAGTCAGTGATACATTGAACAAGGGAAGGGTGAGTGAAGAAAAGAGCACCAAAGTGAACCAAAGTCCTAGTTAACCTAGGCACTAACACTTGGTGAGTGAAGCTGGGCACGAAGTCCTGGTGAGTGATGCTGGGCACGAAGTCCTGGTAAGTAAAGTTGGGCACTAAGACCTGGTGAGTGAAGCTAGGCATGAAGTCCTGGTGAGTGAAGTTGGGCAAAAGTCCTGATGAGTGAAGTTAGGCGCGAAGCCCTGGACCTAGGGTTTGCGCACGTGGTCTGAGAGATTGAGCAACTTAGCTGAGCGATGACTAAGAACTAGAGACGGGTCGAGGGTTGGACGTCTTGAGATCTAAGAGTATCGAAGGCTAAGCAAAAGTCCACCCGAATGGACTGGGTGGCAACCGTCTCCTGATAGGAGTAGGTTAAAGGTGCATTCCCGGGGGTGGGAACTTAGGCGTCGGTTCGACCTAGGGTTTCGCGAAAATCCGAAGTCAGAACCAAGTCCTTAAGATTAAGATTATCTGCTTGTTTGTCTTGTCTCTGATTGTATTGCAGGTACCTAAAAGTTGGAAACAAGGCAGGCAAACGAACACAAGCAACCTGGAAGAAGAGCACTAGGGCGCCTGTATTGAAACAGGCGCCTCAAAGCAATAGGGCACCCTGGACTGGAAGCCAGCTCCCATGTGCCTGTTAACACAGGCGCCTGAGAGCTCCCAGGCACCCTGTATGGGTGAGGCGCATGGGAAGAGGGATCTTATCCCTGCTGCGAGTTCGGCGCGAGGATGGAGATTGACCAAGCTATATAAGGCACCTCATTGATCATAGGCGCCCCAATGAAGCCTATAAAAGGGGCTTCGACCCCTCAGCTCAGTACATAACTTCCAAGATCATTCTGAGCCTTCTGACTGACAACAAAGCGCTAACGGCGAAGCTCTGCGACCCAGGAAGCTCCGGGAGGAAGTGCGCGAGACTTCGGAGTTCTAGATCGGCCGAGTCTTCGACTCTTGTTTAGTTTGAATTTACAATTCTGTACTTATTTTTCCATATCTTTTGATTGAAATTTGTGCACTGTAAGATGGGTTTCTCCGCCTCCAGAAAGTTCAGAAAGGAGACCATTAGTGGACGGGCATTCCCGTGCTTAGGCCTTGGATGTACTGACCCTGGGGGGTTGGAAACCAAGTAAAAAAATCCCATGTGCACTTTATTGTTTGTTCGTTCTTTTTGTTTTCCGCTGCTACTAACTGTATATCTATAATAAACCTCGAAAGTCTACGAGTTTCTGAAAAGTTTTTACGGTCGCCAGTCTAACAAGTGGTATCAGAGTCAGACCGCTCTTCACCGGACTAACCGCCGACGGAGCAAAGACGTCAGGAGTTGAGGGGAAGCCCAGGGGTGAATCAGGTACATTTTATTTTAAATGTCAGTTTTTAAATTACATATTATATGCTTTAAGTGCAGGGAGAGAGGACACTACAAAAATCAGTGCCCTACTCGTAAGACTCGGTCTACACCACTGGAAGCAAAGGAGGCACCAACATCCAGAGTCCGGAGGGATAAAAGTCAAATACGATGCTTCAAATGCGAAAAGTACGGACACTACAAAAATAAGTGTCCAGCCAAGGTACGGAAAATTTACATTCCTAGAAATTTTAAATTTCCTGCACAATCATATGATAAGTTAGATAATTTTTTTGAAAAATTAAATTTACTGTATAGTTAAATTAATATTTTGCATGCCCAATTAGAAAATGTAAATATTGCTAAAGTATTAGAAATTAACTGTTTAATCTTCAATGTTAATTCAATAATTTCTAAAATTAATTTTGAAAAATTAATTCTGAAATTGAATCTAATAATTTTATTGATAATTCTAAAATTAAATTTGAAAATGTTAATGATAATTCTGAAATTATATGTGAAAATTTTACTGATAATTCTGAAATTAAATGTGAAAATGTTAATGATAATTCTGAAATTAACTCTAAAAATTATGAGATTAATCCTAAAAATATTGAAAATAATTCTGAGGATAAAGATAATTTTTCAGAAAATCATAAGGATAACAATGAAATTATTTCAAAAAATCTTAAGGATAACATTGAAAATATTTTAGATAATTCTGAGGATAATGGAGATGAAATTCTTTTAGATAATAGTTTAATTATTATCTTGGATAATTCTGAAAACTATTATAAAACATTAACTAGTAGCCCAAATTACTCCACCTACTATGAGTATTTTGAAGGATGTGATTTTAATGATGAGGATGAGGAGGAAATTGAATTTTTTGAGATCAAGACTATAGTTAATAAAATTTACAAAAAGACAAACAAATCAATGTTTTTATAAAAACTCAAAAAATTAAATAAAGAAGAAATAGTAAAGGAATCAGATATTTTCGAAATGATGAAATTAAATCCACAACTTTTAACCAACCCAGAAATTTTAAAACTTAAATCAAGTTAAATCTTAAAAGCCTTAATTTTAATTTTTAATCTTAATTTAATCCTTTATGCAACCTTAATTAAATCTTACCTTAATTTGTACCTTAATTATCTCAACCGTAATTAAACCCTAATTAATTTAACTTTAATTAAATCCTAATTAATTTAACTTTAATTAATTCCTAATTAATTTATCTTTAATTAATTCCTAATTAGTTTAAATTTAATTAATTCCTAATTAATTTAACTTCAATTAACTCCTAATTAATTTAATTTCGATTAATTGTTTTTAATTTAACTCTAACTCGTAAATAACTTAAACTCAAATTAAATTAAATCCTACACAAACTGCAACAATAAATTTAATAAAATTAAATATGTCAAACTCGAAAATTTGATACATTTTTAGAAACTTAATTAAATGCCTTGACTTGTTTGAATCTTGCATCAATGCCATGTATATGCATCTGCTATTTCGTTAAAATTTATGTCATGTCATTCATGTTTAAGCTTATACATGATTTAGAATGGTTATAGAAAAAAGACAAATTAAAACTTGAATAATCTAGTATTAGGTGGAGGTGAGATGATAGTACGTTAGGGAAGCCCTTCTAATAAAGTCAAGTAAGGTAAGGCGTACTCTACTTGGTCTGTTTAGTCTGGTGGAACTAACCGAAGCTACCGATCCAAAACCTAAGCTAGTTAGACCAAAATTTCTCAAGAAGTAATTTGAAAATGAATTTTCGGTAAAAGTCTTTGTCAAGGAAAGGGTTGTTGCTCCAATAAGGCTACGGCCAAAGAAGGTCTCTATGCCTCGCCAAGACCTGGAAGCCGATTATCAAAATTCAAATTCAATTTACTATTTGATAAATTTGAATCTAACACAAGTTTTAATTAACTCTTACATTTAAAATTCAAAGGAAAATTAATCAAGCATCTCACAACACACCCATAAGACAACCGTGCTTACTTGTACTGAGACATCTAGAATGGGTGAGATGTTAAAGACTAATAAATTGAAAAATATTTTTCAAAATTATTTTCCAAAACTCCTAGAATATTTTTCTAAAAATCTATTTTCAAAATAGTGCTTTAACATAATAATATTTTTATGGATTTCATGATTGTCTGATTATTTATACGTATTATACGTTTTCAAAAGTATATCTTTTCAAAAATGTTTGACCTACACAATTAGACACAAGCCTCGTAGGTCAACACAATGTCCCTTAAGACACTTAGATAGAGTCAAACGATGTTGGTGTCAGGGGGAACTTTTTTTCAAAGTTTTTTTGAATCTTTCGAAAATTATGCTTTAAAAATTCTTATCACTTCAAAATGTTTTTCGAAAATAGTGCTTTAAATCACTATCACGTATGTTTTCAAAAAATTTTATGCTTTAAAAATTATTCTCATTCCAAATTGAATTTTCTAAAAAAAATATTATCTTGAAAATTACAATACTGTCATTCAAAGTTGTTCTTTTGATTTTGGTAAATCCTAAAGACACAAAAGAATTCTTCTTCATGATCTACAAAGACTCCTAGGATGCGTCAAATTTAGGGGAAGTCTAAGTCAAAACAAAACTTTCTGACAAGTATTTTTCTAAATTTTTTTTCTGGCAATTATTTTTAAAATTATTAAATAATTCTTTTGATCTGAACCAAACCCTAAAGACTCAAAGGATGAGTACTTGTGGTCAACAAGCTTCCTAGGACTGGGTCAAGTTTAGGGGGAGGTAAAATTAAAAGAGTTATTAAACATTTCAAAATAATATGTTTTCGTACACTATATTATCCTGTTGAAAACATAAGCATTTTCCCTTTCAAAATACGGCCATTTTAATCTTACTTTTTATTATACTATCACTTTCAAAAATTGGTTTCTTTTAAATCACTTTTGAAAAGAATATTTACTTGGGTTTGGAGAATTTCTAGGACACTTAGAAAAATGTCCTTGTAAGTTAACAAGGTTTCCTAGGATTGTGTTAGATTGGGAAATAAACCAAGTTAAGTAAAATATTATATTTTCAAAAGATGCACAATATTTTTTAAAATACTTATATTTTTCAAAGATGCATAATATTTTTCAAAATACTTATATTTATCAATGATGTATAATATTTTTCAAAATACTTATATTTTTCAAAGATGCATAATATCTTTCAAAAATACTTATACTTTTCAAAGTTCATAATATTTTCCAAAACTACTTATGTTTTTTTAAAAAAGGAACTTATATTTTTTTCAAGAGAACTTATACTTTTTAAAGAACTTATAATTTTTCTAAAGTACTTGCATTTCTCAAAAAGATTAATATATATTTTAAAAGTACTTGCATTTCTCAAAAAGCTCAATATCTTTCAAAAGTACTTACATTTTTCAAAAAGTTCAAAATATGTTTTAAAGTATTCTTTTAAAGTGCAAAAAATCTCTAAGTGAAATTTTTATGTGCATATTTTTCTAAGTAAAAATCTTTCATATATGCAATTCTTTTTGAAAATCTTTCTCAATTGGAAATTTTTCTAAGACAAAATTTTTCTAAGTCTTCTAAAAGTACAACTTTTTGTTTGCAGTACTTTTCAAAGTGTAATCTTTAGGTGCAATTGTTTTTTAACTATCTCCTTGTTATGCTTTCAAAGATTTATACTAAGTCCTTTCAAAAGGAAAATTTTTCATTGTTGGTGTAAGTATTTTTATTGATTTTTGATGTATGACAAAGGGGGAGAGTGCACTTTAGTTAGAAAATTTTTTTTCCAAAGGATCAAATGAAATCAAAAGGTCTTTTTCAAAAAGGGAGAGAGTGAGCTTAAGTTACAAATTTTTTTCTCCCAAAGGATAGAGAGCTTTCCCAAAGGATCAAAATTTATTTTCAAAACTTAGATTTTGTCATGGATTATAATTTAGCCCTTCAACCAATCAAACTTAAGATATTGTCAAATATCAAAAAGGGAGAGATTATTGGTGCAAGATGCATCAGTGATATCCTCCTCTAAGTGTTTCAATGTTTTACAATATACTTAAGTCAGTGATACATTGAACAAGGGAAGGGTGAGTGAAGAAAAGAGTACCAAAGTGAACCAAAGTCCTAGTTAACCTAGGCACTTAGACCTGGTGAGTGAAGCTGGGCACAAAGTCCTGGTGAGTGAAGCTGGGCACTCAGACCTGGTGAGTGAAGCTGGGCACGAAGTCCTGGTGAGTGAAGTTGAGCAAAAGTCCTGATGAGTGAAGTTAGGTACGAAGTCCTGGACCTAGGGTTTGAGCATGAAGTATTGGTCCGAGGGATTGAGCAACTTAGCTGAGCGATAACTAAGGACTAGAGACGGGTCGAGGGTCGAACGTCTTGAGATCCGAGAGTATCAAAAGCTAAGCAAAAGTCCACCCGAATGGACTGGGTGGCAACTGTCTCCTGAGAGGAGTAGGTTGAAGGCGCATTCCCGAGGGTGGGAACTTAGTCGTCGGTTCGACCTAGGGTTTCACGAAAATCCGAAGTCAGAACCAAGTCCTTAAGATTACGATTATCTGCTTGTTTGTCTTGTCTCTGATTGTATTGCAGGTACCTAAATGTTGGAAACAAGGCAGACAAACGAACACAAGTGACCTAGAAGAAGAGCTCTAGGGCGCCTGTATTGAAACAGGCGCCTCAGAGCAACAGGGTGCCCTGGACTGGAAGCCAACTCCCAGGTGCCTGTTAACACAGGCGCCTGAGAGCTCCCAGGCGCCCTGTATGGGTGAGGCACCTGGGAAGAGGGATCTTATCCTTGCTGCGAGTTCGGCGCGAGGATGGAGTTTGACCAAGCTATATGAGGCGCCTCATTGATCACAGGCGCCCCAATGAAGCCTATAAAAGGGGCTTCGACCCCTCAGCTCAGTACACAACTTCCAAGATCATTCTGAGCTTCTGACTGACAACAAAGCGCTAACGGCGAAGCTTTGCGACCCAGGAAGCTCCGGGAGGAATGCGCGACACTTCGGAGTTCCAGATCGGTCGAGTCTTCGACTCTTATTTGGTTTGAATTTACAATTCTGTACTTATTTTTCCATATCTTTTGATTGAAATTTGTGCACTGTAAGATGAGTTTCTCCGCCTCTGGAAAGTCCGGAAAGGAGACCATTAGTGGACGGGCGTTCCCGTGCTTAGGCCTTGGGTGTACTGACCCTGGGGGGTTGGGAACTAAGTAAAAAAATCCCATGTGCACTTTATTGTTTGTTCATTCTTTTTGTTTTCCGCTGCTACTAACTCTATATCTAGAACGAACCTCGAAAGTCAATGAGTTTCCGAAATGATTTTTACAGTCGATATTCACCCCCCTCTATCGACGACACCGGTCCAACAGTCAGTCCCACCGTGTTGATTCGTTTTGGAGTTGTCTCAGGGTTTAGTTTATTTTTTTCCGCAATTGCTTTAATTTCTACACTTCGTAAGTTCCACATTTTTATTTCCTAAATTGTATATATATTCTATTAAACTGGTATTATCGCAGTAGATTTATGTTTATATGTTACTCGACTTGCGTGTTCATTTTTGGGATTTAGATTGGAGATTATTTTGATTATGGACTTTCTACTTCTTTTTAATTTACTTAGAGATATAAACTGTGTGGTTGTGCCTTTATATTTCCAGTTGTGATGGTTGAGCCATCTTTTTTATGGTGAGTTATGTATTATTTGTCCCAACTTGTCCGCCATACAGGGGAGATGCTGCTAGATTTTCGAGCTAGCATGAGCCTCTAGGGACGTGACATGACAGCTTCAGCCAGCGTCTACCACTTTTTGTCTTATATGGGGGCAGGGTAAGGTGTCTCATGTAGGGGAAGGGTAAGGGGCTCTATCATCTCATCGACGAGCGCCGTACGACGCTGCTTGGTCTGACACAAGCATAGGTTGCCATGGTACGGAGTGCAGGGGTATGGCAGGATGATAATGTGTCAGCGGGATACACGCGATTCGGGCACGAACGGTTTCAGGCCTGCGTCAGCTCCCGTACCACTTCTGTTGGTGTTGTGTCAGAGAGTAGGTGTCCGTGGGGATCACGACAAATCCCCAATGGGAGCGCCGACCGGCGGCTCCAAGTGAAACCTGGCCTTGTGGCCACTAACTCCAAGATTGAGGCAGTGCGCTTTCCGAGTCATGGTGCACTCGGATTTGACTAACCCGACTCTGCCTAGGGTCAGGTGGTTAGGGTATCGGGGGTTGTCCGGCTTGACAGTCGGTATCTCTTAATGTCGTGTGCATATCGGTCGGGGTCGGACTCTCTTGACGTTCCCAAGTGGAACAGGTCAGGCTATATCCGATCGACTGCTCACTCGGGCGACTCGGCTCGCTTGGACCCTGGGGCCCCCGGTTCCAACCCAACCTAATGTGGCACCAGGCTGGCCGATCGAGCTACGCGTGAGCTAGTCCGGGATCATTAGAGAACGACATTTTCTCTTCATTTTTTTAAGGATCATCTACTTGTTTTTCTCCTCTATCTTCTCTTCTAGGTTGTCCACAAATAATCACTATCCTGCTCGACTTCAGTTGTATTAGAGCCACGTGAAGTCATCATTAGATTCAATGATGGATCGTGGATGTAGCCACGGTCGTAACAATAGATAAACTTTTATGGAGGAAGTCGAGCACCATGCTCAATAACGACTATGACATAATGACGATTGAAGATTTGCATAGGCAAATAGCAAAGCTCACCCCAAGAAAATCAGCATCTAGTGGCGCGAGCGCGAGATCACGAGGATTGAGAGAATTTTGATCGTGGATCCGAGTTTTCTTTCGAGAACCATATCACCGGTGGGATACACTTAAAGGATGTCGTGGGCGAGAGGAACTTGCTGGTGACTTCGAATTTCGGGATCTGCCCAAATTTTCTGGTTCGTTACGAGTGGAGGACTTCATTAACTGGGTTAATGAAGTAGAGTCGATCTTCGACTACAAGCAAGCTCCATATCAGATGAAGGTGAAGTTTATTGCCATTCGACTCAAGGAGTGAGCATCAATATGGTGGGAATAGATGCGACACTATCAAGATAAACAAGGTACGCCTCAAATAACTGTCTAGGAGATTATGAAAAAGATGAAGGAACACTTCTTTCATTTTGCCTACACCAAAATCCTATTCTAGCGACTACACTCGTTGATACGGGGTGCGAGATCGATTGACGAATATACAGACGAGTTCTTCCAGTTGGTGGATCAAAACGATCTATTCAAGACGAAGGAGCCGAAGGTGACACAATACTTAGGGGGTCAGTGCTTGGCCTTGTAAGATGCCCTCAGTCTCCATTGATTTTCAACAATATCAGAGGCCTATCAACGTGCACTAGCCACTGAAAAGTAACAAAATCGTAAACAAGCAAAGAAAAGCGACCAGAACAATTAGCCAGCTCACTCTCAAATTTCTCATCCTTCACAGCGGCAGACACCACAACAACCATCGCAACAGTCACCATAGGTTAACTTTAAGTCCTCTATTAGATGTTATCAATGTGGTGAATAGAGACATATGATGCATTAATGCAGGAAGTATTAGCAGATTTTAATGTGTTGAACAGGGATATATGCTCCTACCATGGTCGCCAAGCTACAATCGAAGTATTAGTGGATTTTGATGAATTGATTCTAGAGGATCTTCCTTCTGGGCTACCGCCTATACAAGATATTGAGCATCAGATTGACCTTGTTCTGTGGTCAAGTTTGCCCAATTGACCAGCTTTTCGCCTTATCCCTGAGGAAGATGAACAATTATAGCATCAAGTGGTGGAATTACTTTAAAAATGACACATCTGAGAGAGCATGAGCCCTAGCGTAGTTCCTGCCCTACTAGTGTTGAAGAAGGATAGCTCGTGGTGTATGTGCATTGATAGCCAAACCATCATTGGTGCAATCGACCCAAGTTTGATCAGGTATATCATGGGTTTTGATATGTGTGTCAATATGATTAAGTTAGGTTTTCATATTAGTTTGATGTGTGTGTTTGAGTCTTGCAGGACTTGGTGAACCACACATGAGGAACAACGGAGTGAAGCATCTGAGGGATGAGAGCCGATGGAAGAGGACTTCAAAGGGCGAGTCGAGGAAGTAGACTTCAAAGGCATACACGAAGGATGGCATGGAGACAAATCGCGGGCTTGTGTGTGCATCTGAGGGATGAGAGCCAAAGGAAGAGAACTTCAAGGGGCAAGCCGAGGAAGTGGACTTCAAGGCATACACGAAGGATGGATTCTGGAGAGGTTGAGAGTGAGTGTGTAAGATGGGCAGTCAACTGACAAGGGAAGCAGTCGACTGATATCATTGAGAGTATAACTGTAGCGGTCAACTAGTAAGGGAACCAGTCGACTGATCTTTCTGTAAGGTCGAATAATGTGAAGCAGTCAACTGGTCTGGGAACCAGTTGACTGGCCGTTCAAAATTTAGCCATTACGCTAGCCATTGGCTATACACCAGTCGACTGGTCTTGGTGGCAGTCGACTGGTGTCGGGACTGAGCTGTTTTGTTAGCAACTCTCTCCTCTATTTACGGGAAAGTTTTTGGGGTATGAAGAGGTTACGAATTGTGATTGAAAAATCCTCTTCTACATGCCCAAAAGTTCCAAAGTTTACTCTCTTCCTCATACTCTTAGTCTCATCTTATAAAAGAGGAAGAGATCATCTTGTGAGAGTTTCTCCACCTTCAAGCTTGATTGAAAAGGAGAAGAGCATAGTGGAGTTTGATTGTGTGGGTGTGAATCCTTAGATTAATTACCTCAAGGAGGTGGAGACCAAGTAAATCAAGGGAGTTATCATTGTCTTAATTGTTAATTATTTTTGGCTATCTTTCTCTTGTTCTTTGGCTAACATTTTGTAGGTAACATCCAAGAAAAGCTATTAACCCCTCTATAGCTAACGCAAAGGTCTCAACAAGTGGAATTAGAGCACGGTTCATTTCAGGATAACTCACCGTCAACCGAAATATCAAGATGGTGTTTCAAGAGGGATATAGCACCGCATGACCACCGCTCTTCGACGGAAATGATTTTACTTATTGGAAAGGTAGAATGGAGTATTATTTAATGAATAATATTGAAAATTAGTTTAGTGTTGTAGATGGTTTTGAGATGCCAAAGGATGAGAGGGGAGAACCTCTTCGACCGTGAGTCAATTACATGGTAGATTTAAAGAAATTGTCAATGAGCTTCATGTGATAGGTGAGAACATTTAAAATAGGGATCTAGTAAGGAATGTGCTTCAATCATTCCCTAAGACTACTTTATGAGCTTCAATGGTTGATGCTTATAAAGTCTCTAGCGATCTTTCTTTTGTTAAGCTTGATGAATTATTTTATGAATTTGAACTTCATGAACAAGCTAACATGTCTTCCAAAGAAAAGAGCATAGCTCTTATTTTAGAGAAAGAGAAGAAGAAGGAAAAAAGAAGAAAACAAAAGCAAAAAGGCAAGAAGGTTTAAAACTTTAAGGCGACATGGGATGATCCTTCGTATCAAAAGAAGAAGAGCACCACATATCCCATTTTGCTTTAATGGAAATTAAAGACATAGCCTCCACATCATCCGAAGATGAAAAGAGCTCAAGTGAAGGGGGAGGTCAATTTTCGAATTCAGACGTCTCGGTAACTGAGGTATACAATCTACCCACTACCACTTTAGTTAAAATTATTTCTAGTAACAATGATGATTTGTTTAAGGCTATAATGAAAATTAAGTGTTTGAAAAACTAGAATTTGCATGCTGAATGAAAAACTAGAATCCATGATACTTAAGAATGACATGAATATTTCCTCTTCTTTTAGTTTAAATGATTCATGTTTAGAATAGAAAAATATGAAATTAAGGGAAAATGTGAATAACCTTAGTAAAGCGTTTAGAAAATTTGAAATTTGCTCAAAAACTCTAAACATGATCATTGAAAGCCAAAGGGCAAGTTTCAAGAAAGAGGGATTAAGCTTTGAAAAATCTAGCAATGAAAAATCTTATCATTGTCTACTTGCTAGGGAACAATATAAAACAAAAACCCTAGAAAGGAAGTGGATCTCTAAGGAGTACTTGGTCAACCCAATTAGAAAGAATCTCTATTGGGTGCCAATGTCAATCCTCAAAGGTTAGAGGATTTTGGGTTAGTCAACTATGTGTGTTAAAATTTTAAATTTTTGAAAAATGATAGACTTGAGACCTTAAGGCGGAGCACTTAGCTTATATACAATTCATGATTAAATGGGCTAAGTAGGGATTACCTTTATCATATCTCATAATGACTTGATTTATAATTTTATTTATGCATACGAGATGTTAGGATGATCCTCACAATTCATATGTGCTTATGGCATTTTAATGATTATGAATTGTATCACTTTAGTGATAATAGACCAACATGGGAAAAGTAAATGTTTAATTAATATGCATCTTGTCATAAATCATAGTTAGATATTTCAAATGTTTTAAAAATAATTCTATGTTTTATTTGCTATGACATAAATTTGAAAAACACATGGGTTCAAAAGTAGGGCTTGATTTTGATACAAAATTGAAGATTTTTAAAGTTTTTGAGTTTTGGTCAAAAATTCAAAACTATTTAGATTTTTCACGAAAACATATTTTTATTTGTTAGAGGATGTCAAAAGAAATATATTTTCTAAATTTCGTGTTTTTTCAAAATTTCTTGAAATTTTTATGCATTTCTGAAATTTAGCCTAAAAGGTTGAAATTCGAATAAAAAATATATCAGTCGACTGGTAGGGACACCAGTTGACTGATATTACTGTTGTTTGAGATGAAAGGATAGTTTCGTTGAGACCAGTTGACTGGTAACTGACCTAGTCGATTAGTACCTGAGTTTTCTGATTTTTGTTTATTTTCAAAATTTAAAATTTTGTCTTCATTTGGTACCATAGGTTAACATTGTTTGATACAATCTTTTTGATGGCGTCAAAAGGGAAGAATTGAAGGGTTTAAGTTAGAATTTAACTTATTTCCTCATGCTTGTGCAAAAATTAAAAATCATGTGATAAGACATAGGTTAAGGGGGAGGATACATGTTTATGCTTCTTAGTATATTATGCATCTAATTTTCAATTGCTATCTTTGTGCCTAACTTAAACATATCGTCACACATCAAAAAGGGAGAGATTGTTGGTGCAATCAACACAAGTTTAATCAGGTAGATCATGGGTTTTGATGTGTGTATCAATATGATTAAGTTAGGTTTTCATATTCGTTTGATGTGTGTGTTTAAGTCATGTAGAACTTGGTGAACCACTCATGAGGAACAATGGAGTGAAGAATCCGAGGGATGAGAGCCAAAGGAAGAGGGCTTCAAAAGGTGAACCGAGGAAGTAAACTTCAAAGGCATACGTGAAGGATGACATGGAGACAAGCCGCCGGCTTGTGTGTGCATCCGAGGGATGAGAGCCGAAGGAAGAGAACTTCAAGGGGCAAGCCGAGGAAGTGGACTTTAAGGCATACGCAAAGGATGGATTCTGGAGAGATTGAGAGTGAGTTTGTAAACTGGGCATTCGACTGACAGTGCTGAGAGTGTAATTGTAGTAGTCAACTGGTAAGGGAACCAGTCGACTGATCTTTCTGTAAGGTTGAATAGCATGTAGTAGTCAACTGGTGTCGGGGCTGAGTTGTTTTGTTAACAACTCTCTCCTCTATTTAAGGGAAAGTTTTTGTGGCATGAAGAGGTTACGAATTGTGATTGAAAAATCCTCTTCTAAGTACCCAAAGCTTCCAAAGTTTACTCTCTTCCTCATACTCTTAGTCACATCTTGTAAAAGAGGAAGAGATCATCTTGTGAGGGTTTCACCACCTTCAAGCTTGATTAAAAAGGAGAAGAGCATAGTGGAGATTGATTATGTGAGTGTAGATCCTTGGATAGTCACCTCAAGGAGGTGGAGATCAAGTAAATCAAGGAGTTAACATTGTCTTAATTGTTAATTATTTTTTGCTATCTTTCTCTTGTGCTTTAGCTAACATTTTGTAGGCAACATTCAAGAAAAGCTATTCACCCCTCTAGCTAAATGCAAAGGTCCCAACCCCATCAACAAGATTACAATGAAGTACAGGTTTTCAATTCCCCATTTGGACGACATGTTGGATCAACTATCCGGTTATAAGGTCTTCTTAAAAATTGACCTAAGAAGCGGATACCACCAGATCAGAATAAGGTTTGTTGATGAATGCAAGACGATATTCAAGACGCAGCATCATCTATATGAGTGGATGATTATGCCTTTTGGATTGTCCAATGCACCTAGCACCTTCATGAGGTTTATACATCAGATCTTGCGGCCCTATATGGGAATGTTTGTGGTGATATACTTTGATGACATCCTCATTTACACTCCAACATGGGCATCCCACCTCGATCATCTACGTGCTGTCTTTGAAAAGGTGAAATGGAGTGATTATTTGTAATCAAGAAGAAGTGTTCTTCTTTACTACATCGATATCTTTTTTCCACTTTATTGTGTCTACTGACTACATATACGCAGATTAAGCAAAGATAGATGCAGTCTTTGAGTGGTCTCAAATGAGGACCTTGCATGGTGTCAGAAGTTTCTACGCTTCGCTTCTTTTTACCACCGGTTCATCAGGAATTTTAGTACTCTGATTATTCCTATTATCGAGTGTCTCAAGGGAAGGGATTTCAAGTGGTCTGAAGAAGAAGAGAGTAACTTTCAACTGGTCAAATAGATGATGATCGAAGCACCAATCCTGACCCTTCCTAATTTTGACAAGTTATTCGAGGTCAACTGTGATGCATCTAGTATAGGTATAGGGGTGTTCTAAGTAAATCTGGATAACCAGTTGCTTTCTTCAGTGAAAAGATTTTCGGGTCCAAGAAAAATTATTCTACCTACGACTTAGAGTTCTATGCTATTGTGGAGTCCTTGAAGCATTAGCGACACTACCTAGTACAAATGGAGTTTATCCTATTTACTGATCATGAAACATTGAAGTACATCAATAGCCAACACAAGCTAAGCAAGCGACATGTTAAGTGAGTGGCTTACTTACAAGAGTTCACCTTTACGCTAAGGCACCAAGTTCGAAGTCTGAACAGTGTTATCGATGACTTGAGTCGGCGTTATTCATTACTTACCATCATGAGTGCCAGCGTTGTAGGCTTTGAGATTTTTCCAGATATATATACAACTGACTCATCATTTGGAAGGATATTTTAGGAGGTACATGATGGCCATCGACATGATTTTATTTTGTATAATGGTTTTCTGTTTAGTGGGTTGTAGTTATGCATTCCAGATTGCTTTATCAGGAAGCAGATTATGAGCGAGTTTCATGGGACACTTCGGGCATGATAAGATGTTGGCCCTCATCTTTATCAATTTCTACTTGCCAAAGTTGACTAGCGATGTGACTCACTTTATTGACCAATGCTCTGTGCTAGCGATCTAAGGGAGTTCTCAACAATGCAGGCTTGTACACTCCCCTACTCGTTCCCGAAGCTCCTTGGTTCGATGTCAACATGGATTTTATATTGGGATTACCCCGCACCCAACGAGCTTCAAATTCAGTTCTTGTTGTGGTTGACAGATTCTTAAAGATGACAAATTTCATACCTTGCAAAAAGACTATGGATGCTGCTCGGATTGCTCATCTTTACTTCAAGGAGATCGTGCGTTTATATGACGTTACTCGGTCCATGACTTCAGATCAGAATATCAAGTTCATCAATAATTTCTGGAGAAGCTTATGGGAAAAATTGGGCATGCAGTTGAACTTTACTAGTGCTTACCACCCTCAGACAGATGAACAAACTAAGGCGGTGAATCAGAGTCTAGGCAATCTTCTAAGATGCTCATAGAACTAAACCAAAGTTGTGGAACTTAGTGTTACTTCAAGAAGAGTTTGCTAACAATAGATCGGGAAACATGACCATAGGATTTAGCCATTTTGCGATTGTTTATGGGCGGAATCCATCGGGGGTTCTAGATTTATCCCTTGTTCTGCGAGTAGGTCAAATTAATCCTAAAGCGAATGAGATGACAAAACATCTTTGGGATATTCATGAGCATATGAAACTGACAATTATGAAAAGCAATACCAAGTATAAGGCTCGGGTAGATAGTCATTGTTGATAGGTACTTTTTGAGATTGGAGATCATGTTTGGGCCATTTTGACTTATGATCGTTTCCTTGTTGGAGAATACAATAAGTTTAAGGATCGAAAGATTGGATTGTGTGAGTTACTTCAGAAAATCAATGGCAATGCTTATAGACTGCGCCTTCCTAGTCATTTGAAGACGTCTGATGTCTTCAACGTGAAGCACTTGACTCCATACTCGGTCAATACTGATGAAACTAGTATGAACTCGTGGGCAAGTTCTTTTCAACCCGAGGAGACTAATGCAGACCAACTAAAATGACCCTTCAAACTTCAAAAGAGCATATCTTTAACTCGGGACTCGGAATCACGCGTTTAGAATTTGTAAAGCTATGTTTGTTACGGGTGAAACCGTAACTGTCAATTTTCAGACCCTAATTCTGTTGTTTAAACCAATTTCGGAGCACTTTTGCTATTTTTGGTCATTTTTATTTTTTAGGTATTTATGATATTTTTGATTTTCATGATATTTATAGGAGAGAATTTGTCTTGATTTGTATCCTATTTTGAGTTAAGATTGTCTAGTTAATTACTTTTTTCAAGTAAAAGATTTAATCTCTTTCTTTGCAAGATTGAAATTAAGATATTTTAATTGTAATTTCTTTTCTTTATTAGGGTCCTAAGCTGTGGTATAAATAAGAGTATTGTTTAGGTGTTAGGGATTATCCCTATTCATAATAAATTTTCTTATTGTGGTGAAACTCAGAGAACGATATTTTTCTTTGTTTTTTTAAGATCCTCTACTTATTTTTCGCCTATATCTTCTCTTCTCAGTTACCCGCAGGATAATCGTTATGTTGCTCGACATAACTAGTACACATATTGTAGCAGCTACGGTTTCATAATTCTTACATATGTTATAATAGCTATGATTTCGTAGTTATTACTAAGGCTGTAAATAAACCAAACGTTCGTGAACATGCTTGGTGTTTAGCTTGGTAATACTTGTTTATGTTCATTCAATACACACAAGATTAATTAAATGAGCAAGTTTGAATAACTAGTTAAATCAAACAAATAAGCTTGAACATATATTTTCAGCTTGTTAATGTTCGTGAGCACGCTCGCGATCAACGTTCGAGAATAATATTTATCAATAAAATTATTATTAACAAACTAAATAAATAAAAAAATATATTCAAAAATGAATAAATAAGTCTACATTATCAAGCTCAATAGTTAAATAAACTAGCTTAAAAGGTAAAAAAATTCCAAACAATCAAACAAGTTTAATTTGTGCTCGATAATATTTAAATGAGACAAAATCAAGGCAAGCTTGAATTAAGCTCGAGCTCATCAAAATCAAAGAAAGTCATGTTTGAATAATCATCTCAACAGCTTGGTTTATTTTCGGCTCGGTTCAGTTTGACTCGGTTATCTTATCAAACAAATTTAAACACCACAAAGCTTGACTCAGTTTGACTCGTTGGCAACCCTAGCTACTACAATACATACTTAACTTGTTCACAAATATTCATATTGTAGCTGTTACGATTTCGTACCTGTTATAATGTGGATTCAATTATGTTTATTTATTATTCATGTTGTAACAACTACTAAATTATAATTGTTCTAATGCGGAATCAATCTGCTCATTTAATATTTATGTTATAATAATTCTAAGAATATAGCTATTATAATCCGTCCAGTCAATTCATAATTTAAATGAGAGATAATGAAACAATATGGGAGTATAATTAGATAATTATATACGGTTAAATAGTGAGATTGGATTTTTTTTTTGGTTAAAAAATTAAAAATGGACGTTGATTCGGAGAAAAGGATGTCCTTTTATTTTTGCCCAAGAATATTTATATACGACGGAAACATATGATGGTTAGTAAGGTAATTTTGTAAGAATGAAGGAGTTTTAGATGATGAGCTCTCACTTAACTTGGTACACAATGATGAATGCAGCTCTCCCTACGAAATGGACTGATGGTTAATATATGAATATTGTCAGTATAATGATGAATGCAGCCACTTTTCTTCGTCATATAATGAACAAATAATCGAGATTGTTTAAACTTGGAATGATTTATGGATAATTCAAAAATCTTAAATATTCACTATTGCTAAAGTTCCCAGAAAGTTGCTACATGTTATCAAAATTGAGAAGTTACCTGCCAGCAACTTCAGCTACCTAGCCATCAAAATACATGATCACCATGTTTCAAATCAAGACAAAACCTATACAATTTATCTTTTCTTAAATCCATATTTCTTGCGTTCATAGAACAGATCAGTTTTGGCGCTTCCCAAGTTCACAATTTTGGGGCATCCATCGCGATCCTTTTCCTGCTGTGTGCATTCCTTGCAATAGTAGGCATCAGATATGCCAACTCCGCCGCAAATTACACACCTTCCTTGGAAGGAACCATAGTTACATTCGTCGCAGACACGGACAAGGGTGCAAGGGCGAACATATGAGTCGCAGATGACACACTTCCCATCACACTTCTCGCACAAGCGACCAATAGCGATCCCTGGCTGCTTCCGGCACATGATAAGATCGGGATGGTGCTTTGCCATGGTGATCTAACCCACGAAAATTTCCTGAAAAAAAAACCATAAGAGATTTTATATCAGAGCGATTAGTTATAGGTACTAACTACAGATTCAATTGCACTAGACGCGAATAGTTGAGGACACAAAGTTGTAAATTTACTTGATTTTGGATAGAACTTGATTCTAGATGAAACTAGTTTGTTGATCTGGCTATGCGGATTACTAATCGAATTTCATCTCTTCTAATCAAATTGATGGATTCATGTTTATCCTAAGGCATGTGAGTATCAAGGTCGAGCCAAGAATCATTTGAGTGACATCTAATTCGTGGTCATATATTTGATATTCAAATGCTTCATTGGAATTCAAACAAAGTTTCCATGAATCCTTAACAAACACTTTGATTTCTAGTTGTTTTCTGTCGTTTATTGAATGAGTAAATATTTCTTTATTTAGGGAGATTATTCTGAAAAACATAGATACTAACTATAACAGTTTTTCCTAATTTATAGGAACGAATCACTTTCCTACTGAGGAACGAAGAAACATTGATAATTAAAATCAGAAGGCAGGATAAAAATTATTCTATGAAATAATAAAACAAGCCCTTAAACATTTTTCTACCGAACTCATATTAATTATTATAGAGCACATCTTCTTTAGCACCGAACAACATCTACAATTGATAAAATGCCAAAATTGATAGCAGTATAGTAGCTATTATTGGACACTTACAAATATCTTGTAATTTATGTTATTTTACATTCATAATGATACTTGGATTGGTCGCTCGACGATCAGTATGCAAGTGTCCTACCAAACTCTGCTAAGAAATAACAAATAGCTTATATGATAGACATAAAACCAATATCAGAGTTAACATCAAAGTATATGTAGCAACGTTAACAAATCTACAACCTACATGGAGACTTGGTCTTTATATTTCACAATCTAAAGGAGATATAGATATTATTCACCCATCGCACAAAACCAAACATAATATGGTTCCTAAATCTAGAAATAATTAGCATTTGTTCCTTTGCAAAGGAGCAACCAAGAGATGGGAAATTAATCAACTCATCTTTATTTAACTTATCATCTAACGTTGCTAATCTAAAAATTTCCAACTATATTCAAATGATCAAGCAAACACAGATTAATAAAGCGGCCACAGTCAATGCTGTAAGGAGATACAGAAGATAAGGAAGATACTAGAATAAAAGTATTACCATAAAGTTAGGACTGAAGGAGATGAAGACAGATAAAAGAAGAATGGGAGATATGTGGAAGGATGGAATTGCTACTGTTACTGTTGTTTATTGTAGGTGAAGAAGAAGATAACATGCAACAGAGGAAACTTGGAGAACAAAATTGGCAGAGGATGGGGAAGAAGGGGCAAAAGAGAGTGAAATTCATCCCTACTAGGTAGGGGTGAGAAAGATATGGTTTTAGAGGAAGAACCAAGTTCCTTGCCAATTGGCAGTGGTGTTTAGATACTATGCTCAAATGAGTTTTGCTTCACTAACTTTTAACATTTGGGTCTTACAGACTAAACACCATCTTAATACCAAAATAGTTATTTATGGATTTACCTGATGGAAAGGTTTATGAAGACTAGCACAAGAACATGTACGAGTATGGAAAGAGATGATATGTCTCAAAGCCACAGACAAATAGGAATATGTAATTGTTCAGAACTGCAATCATCAAAAGGTTAGAGAAAAGCTCCTAAATTCCTGCCCCCAAATAGAACTTTCTTGTGAGGAACTTGTATGTCTCCTTTAAATTGTGCTGACTTGCCAAAAGTCCACATTTTTGTTAGTATCTGAGAATTCACAATTACTATCATCATCCGTTTAAAAAAAAATGAACAAACAATTTAAAGAAACTCTGTTTGCACAATCCAACAACTACGAGAGTATAATCACTGAAAAAGGGATTAATCTAAGAGGGCACTTAGCCTGAGAATAATTTAGTTATCACCGAAGAAAGGGCTTACTAAGAGGCCACTAGTTTCCTTGCTCCATTGTGTACCAACATGTCACCTGCTTAACTTGAAAACCTTCAGAAGTTCTCAGTACCAAATAGAAGCAGGGATTACAACTTGGTGAAGCTCCTAACTCTTAATTCTTATGGGCCTAAGTCGCCGACCAGATAAATTGGATAAATCTATTTCACCACTTGGTTGCTGTGACAAGGCATCTCACCCCAAAGGCATAGCCATTCAACAAAATCAGGATCTATACAACATCCCCACCTCTTCCTCTGTCTCAAACTTTTCATGATAGCACATTAACAGAACTTTAAAAACTTCTCCTTCTACGCAAGCACAACAATTTTTTTCCTTTTTTTTCTTGTGATCGAATTCAGTCCTAGGATAAATCCTTCTCCGATTATTCCAACAGTTGTTAACAATTCCCTGCCACATTTCCTTAATGTTTCCTGTTACGATTACTTTCTTTATCAACGAAAAGACCAACACAGCAAACAAGCATTTGATCAAGATATCAGTCCTAGACGCTTCATACGTCAAGGGTTTTCGTTGCACAAACAGAAGCATTAAAGAAAAAAAATCATAGAAGTAAACAAGGACAAACCGATGCTTGACGCTGAAGAAAAGACTTTCCGGGAATCTTGCAGTGATCTTGCCTCCAAACCGTGAATCGCCGCCTTGAGAAGAGACCTTCAGAGAGTGATGCGGAGAAGAGGAAGAGACTAGACTACCGGAGATAAAAATGAATCGAATGTGGAAGAGACGGGTTACTAACACAGTTCGAGGGCGAACAGTTGACATAATTATGCGTGATCCAACTACGTGGATTCATTGACACGATCCACGTAGTCGTTAACGGATGGGGCAGCGCGATCACCAAACCTTCTCCGCGGAGCAACACATCCTCCCGCTTGGGTCGGCACACCATTAACTAGGGTTTTCTATTACGAATCGAAAGAGTGAAAGGGACAACGGGATAGTTCCAGAACCGACCACCCCACTGCAAAGCAAGCACCTTTCCCTGTCTCGCTTGTGTTTCGGAGGGGCGATGGCGGACTGGGGACCTGTATTGGTGGCGGTGTTGTTGTTCGTGCTTCTCTCGCCGGGGCTGCTGTTTCAGATCCCGGGGACGAGCGGGCGGGTGGTGGAGTTCGGCAACTTCCACACGAGCAGCGCCTCTATTCTCGTGCACGCCATCATCTACTTCGCCCTCATCACTCTCTTCCTCATCGCCATCGGCGTCCACGTCTACACCGGCTAAGCTCAACCCGCCACCGCCAATACACGTTCCCGAAGGACTCTTCTTCTACATCTATGTGTATTAGCAGCTGGATTGTTACCAGTGCCCTGCTTTTTCTCTTCTTCTCAGCTGGCAAATTCTTCAAGAAATGCTTATCTTATTATAAAAAAAGCGTTTTTTTTTTTGTCGATCTTAGTTCTTCTATCATAATCTTCACCTATCTTGCATGATTAAGCTTGGTTTATACAGAACACCAGACATTCAGAGAGAGAATAAGATTTAGCTCATAATTCCTCTTTATTATGTTCGCCTCACAGATCAATCGCTCGAATGAATTGATCCCTTTAGCATAAGGACTGATTGGAGTATGACACTGTTCATGAAGTGGAGCAACAGCAAAAAAAATAAAATAAAAAGGTTGATTGGGTGACCTCCATCAAGGTTAGTAGAATCGCGATCCTACACAGGATCGATTTGGGGTCAGGATCGGATCGGTCAGGATCGGATCGTAAAATCGTACGATCCTATCAAAAACCCTTAAAATGAAAAAATATACAATTTTTATTAACACTATAATGAAAATAATCACGTTTAACTTCAAGAATATTCTATTTATTACAAGATGATCCAATTTAATTGTCAACTTATTAGATAATAGACATCTAAAGACTCATCATTTTAGAAAAAAGATATAACATAATATTATTAATCAAAAACTAACTAAAAAATAATTAAATAGATATTTAAATAATCTTAAAACTCTAACACTAACGATGTAAAAGATAAAAAAAATAATAAAAAAGATTAATAATCTTCTGGGCCTCTGAAAAGACTTTAAACAATATTTTTTGGGATTCAATCTTAAAAATAACTTGTAGATCTTTGAACGAGTTTCAATTTGATATATTATAGGTCATGTGGTTCAATCCGAGTCAAAAGTTATGACCTCTTAAAGTTTTCATCGATCCTGTTCCGATCCTGTTCCGATCCTGTCCGATCCTACCGATCCTGCTGCGATCCTGCTACAAAAAACGATTCTGCGTGATTCTGGATCGTTTTGTGATCCAGGATCGTAGGATCGTACGATCCTACAATCCAGGATCGCGATTTTACAAACTATGACCTCCATCCATCGTGGTGCTTCCAACGCCGTCCACCTTTTACGTTAAAGCTGTGTCCCGACGATGGGGTGTCGCAGTACCATCAACGCTTTTGATCTCGGTGGTGCAAAATGTCTCGTCATCGTCGGTAATACTCAAAGTCTTACATCAATATAATGAAAATGGAAATGCCTCTGCGAATATAATTAAGATGACAAAGGGATTGTAATTAAAATTTTTGAATTCGAATCACGAAGTTGATAGAGCTTAAATTCTTACATCTTATACACAAAATTTCTCTTCCTCTTTCCTCCCTAATCTCTTGCATTCTAAGTTATCGAGATTTATCTCTTTTATGTTAATTCTAGGACGGATTGATGGGACGTTGAAGACGAGCATTTTACTTTTTGCCACAAAATGGTAATGGTTTATATAAGATTCCATTATGCCACAAAATGGTAATGGTTTATATAAGATTCCAAATAATGGACGTGTCATTTAAACTACAAGTGTTAGGAACGATTCAAGATCATTCTTGTTCCAAGTATACGGTGAAATCACGACATCCCTAGCATAAGATAAAGATTAATTTCCATAAACTACTTTTTATCATGTGTTTAGTGTCGGTGTTGAATTAATCTCTTTCCATATATATGAGACAGATTTTAAGGAGTCATTAAGATAATAAATTTATTTTTATTATTATTAATAATAAAAAACATTTTTAATAACAATGGTTCCTCTTGCCTTTATATTCGAAGGGTCTCATATTGTAGCTGAATTGTATTCCTCCAACCTTAAAATTGTTGTGCTTATCCGATGAACATGAAAGTGGTCTCAAGCGTATGGTTTTTCGAGAGTTTATAATTTTGAAAAAAAGAACTCTATTATATAGTAGTATAAATTGGTCTAATATAATCTCTCTTATTTTAATCCTTCTCGCAAATCGATGGAAGAACCTTTTTTTCTTCTTTCTCTTTCCAATTCTTAAAAAGCGACGAAAAATCTATTGGTATAATCATTTTTCAATAGTTGGAAGATTTGATTTATTCTTTCTCATGTTTTTTTCCTATTAGTTTAGATTTCTTTTTTTCATATGTAAAAGTACATTTCTCTATTTACCTAATAGATGAAATAAGATTTATATATATTCTTTGAGATAGAAAAGAAGTTTGTGATCATTAATTTTGTAGATCATAACCCCACCCAAAAAATATAGCGAGCTTTTTGTTTCCATCTTTATTATTTTTATTACTTTATGATAATACTAGGAATTATATTAATCTATTTTAAGAAATCTTTATTAAGGTGAGATATGTATTTATATGCTTAGTAAATGTATGAATAAATGCCTCACAAAATCACAATATAAGCAAATTAAAGTGTATATGATATTCATTTGAATTGTTTATTAAATTGTTAGGTTAATCATGCCTCCTAAGTGCACGTCTTATTCTAAAAAGAAAAGGAAACTAATAATTGAAGAAATAATTCAAAGTGAAGCTAGAGATATCAATAAGTATTTTATTGATAATTCAATTAGTGGAGGATAAGATAATGAATTGAATGAAAATTAAATTGATACTGATGTTGGATATTGGGTCTTAAAAGATCAATATGATTTACGATTTTGCAAGAGAAAATCGAGGTACCATCAATCGATGAAAGTCTAAATTGACTTCAAAATCGAAATCTACGTTTCGAGTAGATGAATTTAGACTATTAATTTACTCAAAATCGATTATGGGTGAATGGGAAATTAATTGTTAAAGTCATCTCAAAATGTTACAAAAAGGAAGTAGGGAGAAAATAGTCCCACATTGGAAATTCCATAGAGAATTTACTTCCTTATATACGTTGCTGTGTTAATTGAGTTAACACAAATAGCACAGATGTACTCATCCAAGGGGCGAGCAGGTGCTCGCACTTGCAAGCCCGCCACGCGCGCAATGGGTGCTTTGTTGGCGCACTTCGCACATACGCATCATCGCGAGGAGCATTTTGGAGCTTAAATTTATGCTCCGGGGGTGACGTGGCTACACCTACGGGGCGACGTGGCTACACCTACGTGGCACTTGGGTGATGTGGCATGCATATGTGGCATTCTCTGTTGGACAGAAAGAGATGATTCGCTGCTGACTGGGCAAACGGATGGCCACCGTTGGATCGAAGAGGGTGATGGATCGCAAGTGACGCGATTTGGAGCGTTGATCACGAATAATCATGATCGGACCATTGGTAATGAAAGTTGATCGTGACGCAATCTGGAGCGTTGATCACGAATAATCATGATCGGACCATTGGTAATGAAAGTTGATCTAGCGGCTGAGATCAAAGGAGGGCTAAAAGGTTAAAATTATCTAGATCTAGAGCTGAGATTAAGAGATCTGGTTGAAGGGTTACACCCTCTAAATCGAATGGCTCAGATGAACTCACCAATGGGTACTTCACCTCTTCACCTAGTATAAATAGGACCCCTAGATGATGGAAAGAAATTACTAAAATCACTCATACTCACTCAAGCCTAATCAACCTTGCATCCATTCCATCTTCTGCATCCAGAGTCCAAAAAACTTACGAGAGAGTTCGTCGGTCTCGGAATTTGAAGTGCTACTCTTCCGAGACATCGTCGTTGTATCTTGGAAATGAATTGTTGCTATCCGTAAGCACCTGAGTGGAGCAATATCATTTTACGGAGATAGTGTTGAACACTAGCCTCGACGATATTATATCAGATTGCATCTTTCCCGACGGCAATACTCACCGATGGTGCCAAACACTTTCCTTCCCGAACTGGTCTCGGGGACTCTCCTTCCCGAGTCGGTCCCGGAGTACTCTCTCTCAAACTGATCTTAGGAACTTTCCTCATGCCATGCAGCTCTCTACCTATCCCAATCAGCCAATATCCAAGCTTGCAAACGATAGTTGTTTACTTCCCAGCCTAAAATTTTGATTGAGTTTACCAGTTTCTTTAAGAGCTTAATTAGCAATTTCTATGACTGATTATCTTCATCTTGAGATCCTGAGATCTATATTTTTTAATTGACATCAAATATTTAACTCTTTGAACTGATTAATCTTGGAGCAATTGGTCTAGCACCATAAAAATTTTATATCAATTACTAGAATAAATCAGAAAACGCTTATGAAAACTTACCCAGACGGTCAATATTCTTAGACTTACTTTTTATTAAAGGGAAAATCTCTTATAGTGTATCGTAGCTAAGACTCGACCATTAAGTCTTTAGTTATCCAATGAAGGATCTAATCATCGCACCATTACTCTGAGAGTTAGATTTGATGACTAATAGATTCCAATTTGCCTTTATCCAACAAGAGTACTAAAGATGCACAAATATGCATCTGAAATTCAAAATACTGGCAACTATCAGATCGTGGAATCAACCATGATAAAACTAGATTTTGAGAAAGCATTTGACAAAATGTACTCGTAATCTGATTTTAATACTAAAATTCCATGATTTTTCACTAGTTGGACCAATTGGATAGAGAGACTCCTAATTTTGCAAATTCAGCTATTTTACTAGATGAAGGCTCTAGGGATGAGGCAGTGGCCAGCCGAGGCCTCACAGCCGAAGTTGAGGTTGCGGCCGGGCTAGGTCTAGTGGCCAGGTCTGAGGCCGCAGTCGATCGAGGCCACATGGTCAGGCGCGGTCGTGCCCCTACCAAGTTAAGGGGAGATGAGAGGAGACAGGAGTTTACGCGATGAGGAGAATAGATCGTTCATGTTGAAGAGGATCGAGATCGAGCCAAAGCTGGAGAAGATCGAGATCGTGCCAGAGCCAGAGTGGATCGATATCGGACAGGAGAGGACAGATCAAATCATGTGCGGGGGAAGAAAAATTCCGAACCGAAAACTCTAATTAGAAACTCATTTAGCACTGAAATTTTATTCCATTACTAAAATAATGACAGATTTTTTTTTTTTAATTTCCTGTCGCTATATTAACAATGGAATTAAATTTCATCTCTAATATGATGGTGGGGAAAACTACGTTATTAATTTAGTGATAGATATAAACTTTAGTCGCTATTTTAACGATGGAATTTTTTATCCGTCGCTAAATAGATACTCGATTAATTTTTCGTTACTATTTTAGCAATAAATATTTTTTCATCACTAATTAAATAGAATAATATAAATTCTGGTGTAAATACACTAATTAGTAATAAATTAATCACAAAATTTAATATCCATCATTAATTAATAACGAAATTTAAATTTCATCGCAAATTAACAATCAGAGATTATTTTAGCTGCTAATACAGTGATAGAAAAAAATTATGTCATTAAATTTGTTAGTATTTAAGAATTTTCTTGCGGTGTGTGAGATGAATATTGAAGTTGTTGAAAGAAACACGTTGTTCGCAGAAAAAAGTAATTTAGTGAAAAGTAACGGTGAAGAAGTGACATTAACTACAGAATCTTTTAATTTTGAATCATCTATTTTCTCTTTTTAATCGATCAACCTTGTTTTTTTTAATGAAAACTTGATTGGAAGTGTTTCAAAGATATGGAAAAACATCTGATTTTTTTTGAGAGGTTATAATGCGCAAATGATAAAACATAATTGAGATTTTACAAGAATATTGAAAATCCTATAACTCATAAGGGTTGTTCAGTTTTTAATGCATGGGAATGATTTATTTTCTAAGTAAGATATTCTTTAAATGTTCATTATCTAGAAAAGCAAAATCGGCAAGATGATTTTCAGTGAATTTCTATCAAGCATATCAAAAAAAAAATGAATATGCTCACAAGAAAAATTGAATGGATTATCTTTGTCATTACTTGAGAAAAAAAATTACTGATAACTTATAATTATACCGACTTGATTAATATTTAGAGATATCTAAAATAGTAAAGATCCTATCGCGAAGTGAGGTGGAAGTCCCAAGGGTCAGATGATTGCCTGAGTGTCACGAGCTACTGCGGATTTGGCGTCGACCTGGCTGTGACCTGTGATAAGAGGACCGTTAGCAAATCCGCCGGGGATTTTCTCCGGTCAGGCCCTCCGACGGTCAAGTCAATATCCGCAGGGAATATAGTAGAGCAAAGGAAATGCAGGAGAGTAGAGTGCAATTGCGCATACTTGCGGAATGAGGAGGGGAGAGACTTATATAGCCGGGGGAGCTGACAACCCTTGTCTGGGTCGACGAGACAGAGGTATGGGGTCTGTCAGCTTGTAGGAGAGCACCTAGAGATACTGCGGCATGGCGCGGGGTGCTTGGATGGTACAATCGTACCGAGTCAGCAGGATAATCACGAGGTGTGTCATAAATTGTCACAAATGGGTAACGCATGTATTACCTCGACGTTAGGGTCATACCCCGGATGCACTGATGTAGGGCGGCGTAGGGGAGAGCTGTGTTGAGGCAATCTATGGTCCGAAGTGACCATGTATTTTGATGTTTGGGCAAAGGGTTTAAGTTAGGTTTACCCTTGTGTATTTGATATGTGTATGTGAGTGTACAGGATGTACAAGTTACACATATTGACTTAGTTGGACGGCTTCGGTACAGTGAAGAGTGGCATGGAGACAAGCTAGAGGCTTGTGTGCACCCCAAGGGACCTTGGAGAGCAGGGACGATGAGCCCAGGGGCACGAACTTCGAGGCATGCGTGAAGGATGACATGGAGACAAGCTGGAGGCTTGTGTGCATCCAAGGGACGGAAGCCGAAAATAAAGAGGGTGCGAAGACAATAGTCGAGGCTGCTGATGAGGAGTCAGCTGAGTCGTGAGGGTACGAGTGCTGAGTGATTGTACTCGGGAAATCCTAGGGTTCGAGTGTTGAGAGAAGTGTACTCAGGAAGGGAAACCTTAGGTGTATTAGTAGACCAGTCGACTGCCCTTGAGGCAGTCGACTGATAAAACTCACAGAAGGTAGTCAACCTGGGACCAGTCGACTACCCTGGGAGTAGTCGACTGGTAGCGGCTGGTTGAGTAGGCTGAAATTCGAACGTTGAGGTACAACGGTCAAATTTCAGCGGGACCAGTCGACTGCCCTGGGGGCAGTCGACTGGTGGCGGCCAAACAGAAGGTAAGTCCTATTTAAGAAGGCTTCGTTTTGGCTGGGATCTCTGACGAATTTGGCTTTGGGTAAGAGACAAATAGTAGTCTAAGAGCTCAGATATTGTCGAGGTGTTGTGGCGAGGTTTCTCCACCCACAAGGAGCGACAAGGGCTAGCCGGAGGGTATCTGGGGAGTGATCTACCGAAGGATTCTTGGATTAGTCACCTCTCGGAGGTCGATACCAAGTAAATCTCTGTGTTAGCATTGTTTTCATATTGTTTATTGTTTTGCTTGTATTGTGCTAACCTTCTTGTAGAGAAAGATTTGACAATTGCTATTCACCCCCCCTTAAGCAACCGTCAACGATCCAACAAGTGGTATTAGAGCGAAGGACCGCTTTTGTTGGACTAACCGCCAAAGGAGCAACGAAAGTTAGAGGAAAAATGATGGAAGACAAGCTAGGGGATGATATCTACACTCCACCTCCATATGACCATGAAGATTTCGGCTATTGGAAAGTAAGAATGGAGACATGGTTTGGAATGGAGTGAGACCTTAGGATCGCACTTGAAGAATCATTTGAAATTCCTAGAGATAAACACGGGAAGAAGCTTAGGCCTAGATATTGGAATCAAGAGCAACAAAATCAATCAAAGGCGGATGAAAAGTTAATTGGTATATTACTTAACATTTTGCCTACTAATGTATTAAGTGGTGTAGGAAAATATCAAAATGCACATGAGCTATGGAACAAATTGGTAGCATTTCATGAAAGTCCTACACTAGTTCAAATAATAGAAGAACCCAAAGAAGTGAGCTCGATAGTCCTAGAGGAGGAAGAAGAGAGTGAGAGATCATCAACCTCATCAAGGGAAGAGGAAGATGTTACCACTTCAAGGATTGAGGGGAAGGAGAGACCCACTTCCATACCAGAGAAAGAAGAAGCTTCAACCTCCACCAAAGCAAAGAAAAAGGACCACATCATATGCTTTGGGTGCAATGAAAAGGGACACTACAAGGACAAGTGTCCAAATGGTAAGAAAAAGGAGGTAAATCCTACACTCATTTCAATTCCGTTTAAATCTAACATGCGTTGTAGGATTGGAGAAGCCCAAGAGAAAAAGAAGAAAATTAGATGCTTCACATGTGGAGAACTAGGGCACTATCACATAAAATGTCCTAGAAAAGGAGAGCTAAAGAAAATGAAGCAATTGAGAAGATGAGAGAAGGAGGAAAGGAAGAAAAGAAGCTCACATTAAAGAGGAACTGCAAAGATAAGAGAGGTAATCCCTAACTTTAAATTACAATGCAATTCAAATTTAAGTTCCTCCATGCATGCTAGAATCAATGAAAAAGTTTGCTTGTGCATAATCATGATTTTAAATATAATGATAGGAGTAGAGCTAACAAAGTAAATCAAAACCCTAGGAAAAGCATGCATCATGATAAACCTGACCTTTGTACCTAAGGATCAATGCATAAATCCCAAGAAGGGAAGACACATGCCTAGGAAGATGGGTAGGTCTAGGAATGTCCAAAGTGGACATATGGACACTAAGGTTAAAAGTTTAGAAAGGGAAAATCAAGCCTTGAGGGCAAGGCTTGATAAATTAGAAAAGACCCTAGAAAGATTCACGGTTGGATCTAAGGGCTTAGATTTGGTGTTGGGTAGTTTGAAACCCAACTATGATAGATAGTGTTGGTGCAGAAAGCACCCAAGTCGAACCTGTGTTTTGATAATGGCAAAAGGGTCCAAAAGTTAAGGTATAATGTTTATCTAACATGTTACTCAAGTGTGCAGGAAAAGTCCTAGCGAAGGACTGCTAGGCACCTGGCGAAGGAATGCCAGGATACAAAGCCCTAGTGAAGGACTGCTAGGCACCTGGCGAAGGAATGCCAGGATACAAAGCCCTAGCGAAGGACTGCTAGGCACCTGGCGAAGGAATACTAGGATACAAGACCTAGCGAAGGACTGCTAGACACCAGGCGAAGGACAGCTTGGTACTGAAGACCTGGCGAAGGACTGCTAGGCACCAGGCGAAGGACAGCTTGGTATTGAAGACCTGGCGAAGGACAGCTAGGCACCTGGCGAAGGACTGCTGGGCAAAAGTCCAACCGGAGGAGCCGGTTGACATCAGGTAAATTCTCCCGAGAGGAGTAGGTGAGGACGCGTTCCCCGTTGAGGGAACAGTAGGCGTCGGTTCGACCTAGGGCTCCATTTGGGAGACCCAAAGTCAGAACCAAGACAGTTAAGGCTGTATAAAACTAACATATTATTGCTCTATGTTATTTTGGACTAACCCTGGATGCAGGACCGAAGGAACGAGTGTCTGCCGCTCAGAGAGCCTCAAAGGAGTGAGGCAGAAGTTGAGTAGGGCGCCCGGAGTGTCCCGGGCGCCCCCAAGGTGAACACAAAAGAAGTAGAGCAAGTGAATGCTTCAACAGCTCATGGGCGGGGCGCCCCCGTGCTCCCGGGCGCCCCCATGCTCCCGGGCGCCCCGGATGGTCCGGGCGCCCCCAGCTCAAGCTAACGAAGCGAAAGCCAGCGAAGCCAACGGATAAGAGTCAACCCGGTCAACCCGGGCGCCCCCGTCAAGGTCTGATCCCGAGTTTGAAGGGATCAGAGCTGACCGAGAGGAACTCGGATCAGTTGACATGTGGGGGGGGGGGGGGGGGCGCCCCCGACGTTCCGGGCGCCCCCAGGGGCTATAAAAAGGCCCTCGACCCCAAGGCTTTGAACAATCAATTCTTCAAACGCATTCACGCTCTTCTACTCCCGCGCTCCGCTCCGGAAACCTCCCGACTCGAGATATAAGCGCCGACGACGTCCCTCTGCTCCGAAAATACAATCTACACCGGACGTCGGTGATGAAGAGCTACTTTTAAGTTTACTATACCATTTCTTGTAATACATTTTGTAAACTGGTTTTGCGCATATATAGAATTGCCCACAGTAAACGGTCAACGACCGTGGGCCTTGGAGTAGGAGCCGACCGCGACTCCGAACCAAGTAAAAGATCTTGTGTTCGCGTTGATTGTTTATTTCTTCCGCTGCGTAATTTCTCTAACTCTAATCCGAATGACTTACGATATTCACCCCCCTCTATCATTTCTCTCGATCCAACAGATAGGGGTTGGGATACCGGTCTAAAATCTCCAATGCCAAGGAAATGAAGTATGCTAGGGAAGCATATAATTATGGCAAGAAGGAGAAGTCCAAAAATGGCAAGGGGGTTCCATTTGAAGGTAAAAAAGAATGACTTAACCAAGGATAAGGTCTCTAAGGTTAAGAAGATTAGGTTTGTAGGCCAAGAATCACCGGGGGCACACCGGTGTGGTCTAGTGTGGATTGAGTCACCTATGGAGATGGCTAAGGCTAAGAGCTCAAGGGGGAGCTCTATGAACCTTTGGGGTCCATGGTGAATGGATCTCGGGAAATTTTCTCCTAGGAAATTAGATGAAATTGTTGAGGCAATCTGTGGTCCGGAGTGACCAAGTGTTTTGATGTTTGGGCAAAGGGTTTAAGTTAGGTTTCCCTTGTGTTCTCATATGTGTATGTTGAGTGTGCAGGATGTACAGGTTACACATATGAACTTGACTGGATGGCCTCAGTACGGTGAAGGGTGGCATGGAGATAAGCTGGAGGCTTGTGTGCACCCGAGGGACCTTAGAGAGCAGGGACGATGAGCTGATGGGCATGGACTTCGAGGCATGCGTGAAGGATGGCATGGAGGCAAGCTGGAGGCTTGCGTGCATCCGAGGGACGGGAGTCGAAGATGAAGAGGGCGCGAAGGCAACAGTCGAGGCTGTGGAGGAGGAGTCAGTCGAGTCGTGAGGGTACGAGTGCTGTGTGATTGTACTCGGGAAGGGTTCAGCTGGGGACCAGTCGACTGCTCTAGGAGCAGTTGACTGGTAGGTGGCTGGTGAGTTGGCTGAGAATTCGAACGTTCGGGTGCAACGGTCGAATTCCAGTGGCACCAGTCGACTGCCCCTGGGAGCAGTCGACTGGTGGCGAGGGTTTCAGCCCAAATCCTATTTAAAGAGGACTTTGTGGTGGCTGAGATTCTTGATGAATCTTGTCTTGGTTAAAGGCAAGATAGTAGTCTTTGTGTTCAGTGCTTTGCTTGGGATTGTGGTGAGGTTTCTCCACCCACAAGGAGCGACGAGGGCTAGCCGGAGGTTATCCAGGGATTGATCCACAGACGGATTCTTGGATTAGTCACCCGTCCGAGGTGGATACCAAGTACATCTTCCGTGTTAGTATTGGTTAGTTTTGTTTTATTATTTTTATTGTATATTCCACTGTGCAACTAACCGTGTAGGAAGAAAGGGGTTCGAAAATTACTATTCACCCCCTTCTAGCAAACACAATCGATCGTACAATTGGTATCAGAGCGAGGACCGCTCTTGATCGGACTAACCGCTGAGGGAGCACACGCTAGAGGGAAAAGAAAATGGAAGATAAGTTGGGGGACGACATCTACACTCCGCCGGCCTACGACCATGAGAATTTCAGATATTGGAAAGCGAGAATGGAGGCATGGTTCGGAATGGAGTGGGACCTTCGGATCGCGCTTGAAGAGCCCTTCGAGATTCCAAAGGATAAGCATGGGAAGAGGCTTAGACCTATGTATTGGAATCAAGAGCAATAAGAACAAGCAAGGGCAAATGAAAAGGTAATGGGTATATTGATTGATATTGTGCCTAACAAAATTTTGAGTTGTGTAGGGGCATACCAGAATGCATGTGAATTATGGAGCAAATTAAAAGAATATCATGAAAGTCCTACACAAGTTCAAGAGCCCAAGGAGAAAAGTCAAATGAGTCAAGAAGAAGAAGAAGAAAAGGAAGTATCTACATCTTCAAGTGAGGGAGAGAGTGAAAGATCATCAACCTCCTCAAGAGAAGAAGAGGAAGTATCGATTTCAAGAATTGAGGGGGAGGAGAGACTCTCAACCGTACCGGATCAAGAGGAGACATCCACATCATCAAAAGTTGAAAAAGAAGTTCCAACCTCCACCAAAGCCAAATCAAAAGAACATATCACATGCTTTGGTTGCAACGAAAAGGGACACTACAAGGACAAGTACCCAAAAGGTAAAAAGAAGGTAAAATCCAAACTCATTTCAAATTCTTTTAAATCTAACGTGGGTTGTAGGAATGAAGAGACCCAAGCTAAAAAGAAGAGGATTCGATGCTTCACATGTGGAGAGCTAGGGCACTACCACACCAAGTGCCCTAGAAAAAGTGAGATAAAGAAAATGGAGCACTTGAGGAGATGGGAGAAAGAAGAAAGGAAGAAGAGAAGAAGCCCACATCAAGGAGGAACTCCAAAGGTAAGGAAGGTAACTCCTAACCTTAAGCCAAAATGTAATTCAATTTCAAGTTCCTCTTTGCATATTAAAAATTATGTTAATCATTCATCCATGCATGTTAAAATTAACGAAAATTGCTTAATGGTGCATAATTTTGGTTTCAAATATAATGATAGGACTAGGGTTAACAAGGTAGATCAACACCCTAGGAGAAGCATGCATCATGATCAACTCAAGACCTCTAGACTTAAGGATCATGGAACTAATCCCAAAAAGGGAAGGAATGTGCCTAGGAAAATGGGTAGTCCTGGGAATGTCCAAGGTGGACATATGGATTCCAAAGTTAAAATTCTGAAAAGGGAAAATCAAGCCTTGAGGGCAAGGCTTGATACATTAGAAAAGGTCCTAGAAAGGTTTATGGTTGGATCGAAAGGCTTAGATATGGTGTTGGGTAGTTTAAAACCCAACTATGATAGATCGGGTTTGGGATACCGGTCTAAGACCTCCAAGGAAAATGGAAAGAAATATGCTAAGGAAGCATATAATGGCAAGGAGGGTAAGTCCACGGATGGCAAGGGGGTACCATCCAAAGGGAAAGAAAGTGACTTAACCAAGGACAAGGTGTCCAAGGTTAAGAAGGTTAGATTTATAGGCCAAGAATCACCGGAGGCTCACCGGTGTGGTCTAGTATGGGTTAAGTCACCTAGGGAGGTGGCTAAGGCTCAGAGCTCAAGGGGGAGCTCAAGGATCCTTTAGGGTCCATGGTAAATGGATCTCAAGAGTTTTTCTCCTAGGAAATTAGGTGAAATATGTCAAAAAGGGTTGGAAGACTTGGGTAAGTCTTAATCCTAGGTTTTGGCACACTAGATGGAGTTTTAGGGAGAAAATGTTGATAATAAGGTTATATTCAAGAAAATTATGGTTAAATGTGTGAATACCATATAATTCAATGATAGAAATGGCTTATGATCAAGGATAAGAGGATACATTAAGGAGAAGTCGAAATTAGAACTTTTGGGATGAGTTTAAATGACACATTTTAGAGAAAGTTGAGTTTCGGTCCAATCTTGGGGATCCGGAGTACATTTGTTTGGAAACGTATTTTTCCCAAGTAGACATTGGCTCTACAAATCTCCCCACGAAATTTTATAATTTTTGGAGATTTATGGAATTATCTAGGCATTTCTGAAATTGGGCCGAAAACTTGAAAATCAGATATCAGTCGACTGCCCTGGGGGCAGTCGACTGATCTGAGTGAATTTTCAGCCCAGAAGCTCTCTGTAAGTTTTGGGCAGTCGACTGCTCAGTAAGGTTAAAAAAAAATGGTTATTGGATGATAGAATGTAATGTCTAAATCAAGATCCTTGATTATACTCCTTGAACAAGGGTTTGTCTCATGGATTATCGGTGATTGTATGAAATGAGACTATATGGATATTATGGAAAATTCAAGGAAGTTCGATAAGTCTCTCATGTGTATCTAGGATTTAGAGATAAAAAGGGGGAAGCTTTCATCATATTGAGGATATGGATAAAGAAAAGAATTGAATGTGTAAATTGATGATGGTTAAAATTGGGAAACACAAGGAATCATAAATAGAGTTCAAAATTGATACAAAATGCAAATCTGTTGAGGAAATTAGAAGTCATACCAAAAGTCAAGCACGCTTGTACTTTTCATGAAAACATATTTTTCTAGGATAGGGAATATCCTAGCAAATGTGCTTGCAAACCTTTAGAGTGTTTAAGGTTGTGTTGAGTTCTTGTTGGCACTAGGGATAAGGTTGCTTGGGGGCAATCCTTTAATGGTGTCCAAGGAAGAAGAACTTGGTGTTAGGTTGGGTAGAACCTAATTTGAGTCTATGGTGTTAAGTTGGGTAGAACTTCACCTAGGAAAAATGAAAATTGAGAGAAGGTGTTGTGCAAGTTGCATCAGTGATGTCCTCCTCTAAGTGTTTTAATGTTTGATAAATACTTAAGTCAGTGATACATTGAACAAGGGAAGGAGAGTTAAGAGAGGAGTAACCAAAGTGAAAGAAAGTCCTAGTAAACCTAGGCAATAAGTCCTAGTTCGAAGAATTGGGTACTAAGTCCTGATCATGGATTGGGCACTAAGTCTTGGCAAAGGGCTGGGCACCGAAGACCTACTCAGAAGGTGGGCACTAACTCCTGGTCGAGGACTGGGCAAGAAGACCTGGCCGAGGGTTGGGCACAGAAGTCTTGGACCGAGGGTTTGGGCACGAAGTCTTGGTCCGAGGGATTGAGCAACTTAGCTGAGCGATGACTAAGGACAGAAGTAGAGACAGGTCGGGGTTTGGACGTCTCGAGATCTGAGAGTATCGGAAGCTAAGCAAAAGTCCACCCGAAGGACTGGGTGGCAACCGTCTCCTGAATAGAGTAGGTGAAAGGCGCGTTCTCGGGGGTGAGAACTTGCATCGGTTCGACCTAGGGTTTCGTGGAAATCCGAAGTTAGAACCAAGTCCTTAAGGCTAATATTGTGTGTATATTTGCTTCGTATTTGTGTATCTTGCAGGTACCAAGAACCGGAGACAATGCAGGCAAAGGGCTGGAAACCAGCCAAGCGCCCCCATCAATGGGGGCGCCTAATTAAAAGCAGAAAAGTGGGCTTAGTCGAAGAAGGCAGAATAAGGCTTCCATTCAGGCGCCCGGGATGATACAGGCGCCCAAGTCGAAAGTTGTGTTTGCTGTTTCGAGTTCGAAGCAGAGATAAGCTTTTATTCAGGCGCCCGGGAGGTCCAGGGCGCCCTGGTCAAAGGTTTTATCAGTTACGATGAGTTCGGCGTGGAGATAATGTTTGACCAAGTCCATAGGGGTGCCCCCATCATCACAGGCGCCCATACGAAGCCTATAAAAGGGGGCTCGACCCCTCAGCTTCAGACACAACTTCTGAGATCCATTCTGAACGTTCTGACCGACGACAAAGCGCTAAAGATGAGGCTCTACCACCGGGAGGCTCCAGGAGGAAGTGCGCGGCACTTCGGAGGTCCAGATTGGCCGAGTTTCAACTCTTGTTTGTTCGGTTTGCTTTTATTATTCCGCATTCAATTTATTATCTTTTTTATTGTACTTCTGCACTGTAAGACGGGTTTCTCCACCTCTGGAAAGTCTAGAAAGGAGACCAATAGTGGACGGGCGTTCCCATGCCTAGGCCTTGGATGTATTGACCCCCTTGGGGGGTTGGGAACCAAGTAAAAAAATCCCGCGTGCGCTGTGTTGTGTTTTCTTCGTTCTGTTTATTTTCCGCTGCACTAACGCTCTGAGTCTAGAACGAAGATTCGAAAAGTTTACGATTTCCGCGAGAAAGTTTACGGTCGATATTCACCCCCCCTCTATCGACAGCACCGGTCCTACAAGTGGTATCAGAGTCAGATCGCTCTTCACCGGACTAACCGCCGACGGAGCAACAACGCCAGGAGTTGAGAGGGAGCCTAGGGGTGAATCAGGTCATTTTAATTTTAAATGTCAAATTTTAAATTTCATATAATATGTTTCAAGTGTAGGGAGAGAGTGTACTATAAAAATCAGTGCCCTACTCATAAGACTCGTTCTTCACCGGTGGCAAAGGAGGCACCAGCGCCAGGAGTCCGGAGGAACAAGGACCACATCAGATGCTTCAAATGCGAGAAATACGGACACTACAAAAATCAGTGTCCGGCAAAGGTACGTAAAATTTATGTTTCGAAAATTTTTAAATTTCCTGCACTTTCTTATATAAATTATTTAGATAATTTTTCTAAAAAATTAAATTATGTAAATAGGCAAATTATGTCTTGCATGATCAACTAGATAATGTAGATAGTGATCAACTAGATAAACTATAAAAAATTAACTCTTTAATTATCAATATCAATAAATTAATCTGTAATTTTAATTCTGAAAATAGATCTGATAAAATTACTGATTTTAATTCTGAAAATAGATCTGATGATAATACTGAAATTAATTCTGAAAGTAGACCTGATAAAATTACTAATTTTAATTCTGAAAATAGATCTGATAAAATTATAGAAATTAATTTTGAAAACCTTAAGGATAACTCTGAATTCAAATTCAAAAACCTTAAGGATAACTCTGAATTCAAATTCGAAAACCTTAAGGATAACTCTAATTTCAAATTCGAAAACCTTAAGGATAATTCTGAATTCGAATTTGAAAATCTTAAAAATATTTCTGATAATCCTGAAATTATCAAAATTATCTCTGAGGATAAGAATGATTTTGTTGAAAATATTCTTGAGGATAATAAAGATGATATTCTCCCAGATAGTAATTTAATTATAGATAGTATTGAAGACTATTATAAAACATTAACTAGTGGCCCAAATTACTCCACCTATTTTGAAGATATTAAAGGATGTGATTTTGAGGATGAGGAGGAGATATGAATTTTCTGAGATCAAGACCATAGTAAATAAAAATCACAAAGATTCAAATAAACCTAAATTATTGGAAAAACTTGAAAAGATAAGTAAGGAAGAAGTAGTGGATGAGTCAGAAATTTTCGAGATAATAAAGATTATGAACTTAAACCCACAACTATTAGTTAATCATTTCAACCTAAATTAATTCAATTAAGTCTTAATTAATTCAAATTCAAATTAAATCTAAATTAACTCAATTAAATCTTAATTAATTCAAATTAATTCAACTAATCATTAATTCAATTAATCTTTAATTAATTCAAATTAATTCAATTAAATTTTAATTAATCCAAATTAATTCAATTAAATCTTAATTAATTCAAATTAATTCAAACAAATCATAATTAATCCAAATTAATTCAATTAAATCTTAATTAATTAAAATTAATTCAATTAAATTTTAATTAATTCAAATTAATTTAATTAAATCTTAATTAATCAATTAAATCTTAATTAATTCAAATTAATTCAATTAAATCTTAATTAATTCAAATTAATTCAATTAAATCTTAATTAATTCAAATTAATTCAATTAAATCTTAATTAATTCATATTCAAATTAAATCTAAATTAACTCAATTAAATCTTTAATTAATTCAAATTCAAATTTATTCTTAATTAATTTAATTCTTAAATAACTTAAACTCAAATTAAATAATATCTTACTCAAACTGCAACAATTAATTGTATCAAATATGTCAAAGTGGGTTGGCATATTCGCGGGTTCACACGACATGTAACAAATCGAGAATTTGATACATTATTAGAAACTTAAATAAAATAATTTGAATTGTCTGACTCATGCATAACTGTCATGTCATGCATATGCTATTTTCTTTTAAATATATGACATGTCATTCAAATTTAAATTTTATGCATGATTTAGAACAGTTATAGGAAAAGAATAGTTGAAACTTGAACAACCTAGTATTAGGCAGAGGTGAGATGATGGTACGTTAGGGAAACCCTTCTAATAAGGTCAAACATATTCTACTTGGTCTGTTTAGTCTGGTGGAACTAGCCGTAGCTACCAATCCAAAACCTAAACTAGTTAGACCAAAATCTTTCAAGAAGTAACTTAAAGATGAATTTTTTATAAAAGGCTTTGTCATGGAAAGGGTTGATGATCCAATAAGGCTACGGCCAAAGAAAGTCTTGTGCCTCGCCAAGACCTGGAAGTCAATTACTGAAAATCAAATTCACTTTACTATTGTTAGATTTGAATCTAACACAAGTTTCAATTAAATCTTAGATTTATAATAAATTAAAGAAAATAATTCAAGCATCTCACAATGCACCTATAAGGCAACCATGATTGCTGTATTGAGATATCTACAATGGGTGAGATGTTAAGGACTAATAAATTGAAAAATATTTCTCAAAATTGTTAGGATATTTTTCTAAAAATATATTTTCAAAATAGTACTTCAACATAATAATGTTTTTATGGAATTCATGCTTGTCTGATTGGTATACATATTATACATTTTTCAAAAGTATATCTTTTCAAAAATTGTTTGACTCACACAATTAGACATTAGTCTCTTAGGTCAACACTAAAGTTCCTTAAGGCACTTAAATAGAGTCAAACGGTGTTGGATGCAGGGGGAGTGTTTTTTTTAATCTTTAAAAATATTTTTCGAAAAATGCGCCTTAATTTCTATCACATATGTTTTCGAAAAAGCTTATACTTTAAAAATTATCTTCTTTCCAAATTGTGGTTTCAAAATTTATCTACTTGAAAATTATCATTCATTTGATTTTGATAAACCCTAAAAGATACAGAGGAAGGTCCACTTCATGATCTACAAGGACTCCTAGGATGTGTCAAATTTAGGGGGAGTCTAAATCAAATGAAGATTTTCTGACAAATTTTTTTGGCAATTATTTGTTGTGAATTATTAAATAATTCTTGTGGTCTGAACCAAACCCTGAGGACTTAGAGGAAGAGTACTTATGGTCAACAAGCTTCCTAGGACTGGGTCAAGTTAAGGGGGAAGCTAGATTACAAAGAATTATTTAATATACTTTCATGCACTGCATTATTAAGTCATGTTTGAAAATATAATTTTTCTTCAAAGTACTGTTTTCTTAATTTTTTTTCAATCTCTATCATTTTCAAAACAGTTTTTGTTGGAAATAATGTTTACTTGAGTTGGAGATATTCCAGGACACTTAGAAAATTGTCCTTGTAGTCAACAAGGTTTCCTAGGATTGTGTTAGACTGGAAAAGAAACCAAGTCAAGTAAAATATTATGTTTTCAAAACAATATTTTTCAAAAAGTACTTATGTTTTTCAAGGATGCATAATATTTTTCAAAAAGTACTTAGGTTTTTCAAAAATGCATAACATTTTTCAAAAAGTACTTATGCTTTTCAAAAATTCTAATATTTTTTTCTTATCTTATGCTATTCACAAATGCTAATATTTTTTAAACAGTACTTATACTTTTCAAAAAGGCTCAACCTTTTTTTTAAAAAGTACTTGCATACTTCAAAAGTTCAATCAATTTTTCAAGTACTTGCATATTTCAAAAATTCAATATATTTCTCAAAATTACATATTTTTCAAAGTGACTTGTATTTTTCAAAGATACAGATATTTAAAAAAGTACTTGCATCTTTCAAAAAGTTCAATATCTTTTAAAAGTGCTTGCATTTTTAGCTTAATATCTTTCAAAGTATATTCTTGAGTACAAGTTAAGTTTTATACTATGCTTTCAAAATTTATACTAAGTACTTTCACAAAGAACCAAATGTTTCTATTGTTGGTACAAGTATTTTTGTTTTTTTTATGGATGACAAAGGGGGAGAGATGCGCCGTAAGTTAGAAATAAATTTTTTTCTTACCAAAGGATCATAAAATCAAAATGTTTTTCAAAAAGGGGGGAGAGTGATTCCTATTTTCCCCAGAGGATCAAAATGGAGTTTCAAAACCTAGATCATTTTTTTCATTTGATCCCAAGAGTTAAAATTTAGCCCTTTCAACCAATCTAACTTAAGATATTATCAAACATCAAAAAGCGGGAGATTGTTGGTGCAAGTTGCATCAGTGATGTCCTCCTCTAAGTGTTTTAATGTTTGACAAATACTTAAGTCAGTGATACATTGAACAAGGGAAGGGGAGTTAAGAGAGGAGTAACCAAAGTGAAAGAAAGTCCTACTAAACCTAGGCAATAAGTCCTGGTTCGAAGAATTGGGCACTAAGTCCTGATCATGGATTGGGCATTAAGTCCTGGCAAAGGGCTGGGCACCGAAGACCTGCTCAGAAGGTGGGCACTAAGTCCTGGTCGAGGACTGGGCAAGAAGACCTGGCCGAGGGTTGGGCACCGAAGACCTGGTTCGAGGAATTGGGCACCGAAGACCTGGTTCGAGGAATTGGGCACGAAGACCTGGCCGAGGGTTGGGCACCGAAGTCCTGGATCGAGGGTTTGGGCACGAAGTCTTGGTCCGAGGGATTGAGCAACTTAGCTGAGCGATGACTAAGGACAGAAGTAGAGACAGGTCGGGGTTCGGACGTCTTGAGATCCGAGAGTATCGAAAGCTAAGCAAAAGTCCACCCGAAGGACTGGGTGGCAACCGTCTCCTGAATGGAGTAGGTGAAAGGCTTATTCTCGGGGGTGAGAACTTGCGTCGGTTCGACCTAGGGTTTCATGAAAATTCGAAGTCAGAACCAAGTCCTTAAGGCTAATATTGTGTGTATATTTACTTCGTATTTGTGTATCTTGCAGGCAAAGGGCTGGAAACTAGCCAAGCCAGGCACCCCCATCAATGGGGGCGCCTAACTCAAAGAAGAAAAGTGGGCTTAGTCAAAGAAGGCAGAATAAGGCTTCCATTCAGGCGCCCGGGATGATACATGCGCCCAAGTTGAAAGTTGTGTTTGCTGTTTCGAGTTCGAAATAAAGATAAGCTTTCATTCAGGTGCCCGTGAGGTCCAGGGCACCTTGGTCAAAGGTTTTATCAGCTGCGACCAGTTCGGCGCGGAGATAAAGTTTGACCAAGTCCATAGGGGCGCCCCCATCATCACAGGCGCCCGTATGAAGCCTATAAGTGGGGCTTCGACCCCTCAGCTTCAGACACAACTTCGAGATCCATTCTGAACGTTCTGAGCGACGACAAAGCGCTAAAGACGATGCTCTACGACCGGGAGGCTCCAGGAGGAAGTGCGCGGCACTTCGGAGGTCCAGATCGGCCGAGTTTCAACTCTTGTTTGTTCGGTTTGCTTTTATTATTTCACATTCAATTTATTATCTTTTTTATTGTACTTCTGCACTGTAAGACGGGTTTCTCCTCCTCCGAAAAGTCCGAAAAGGAGACCAATAATGGACTGGCGTTCCCGTGCCTAGGCCTTGGATATACTGACCCTGGGGGATTGGGAACCAAGTAAAAAATCCCGCATGCGCTGTGTTGTGTTTTCTTCGTTCTTTTTATTTTCCGCTGCACTAACGCTCTGAATCTAGAACGAAGATTCGAAAAGTTTACGATTTCCGCGAGAAAGTTTACGGTCGATATTCACCCCCCTATCGACGGCACCGGCCCTATAGAAGGCATAGGTTAAGGGGGAGGTTGCCTCCTTGTTTGCCTTAATTTTCATAAGAAAATTGTTGGGTTTTGTGTCAAACTTGGGAATGGTGATAGATACATTGTGGAATGTATTTTTTCCAAGTAGGTATGGGTACCACAAAGTTCTCCACGAAATTTAGAATTTTTTGGAGAATTATGAAATTTCTGGCGCATTTCTAGATGTGGCCTGAAAAATTGAATTTCAGAGTATCAGTCGACTGCCAACAGGGGCAGTCGACTGGTCTGGGTTGGTGTGGGTATCCAGCAGCTGACTTAGGTCCAAATAATGGAAAACAAGTGTATGGGAGGCTTGTACACATTGTTTAGGATCATTAGGAATTAAAAGAACCAATAATTGGGATATTATTGGAGTCTTTTTGATGTATGGCAAAGGGGGAGAAGTTTGGGTTTATGTTGGGAAACCAAACTTACCTTTGCAAGAAACCCTAGGTTTAGGGGGAGCTAAGTTTATGGGGGAGCATGATTGCTTCATTCTTGGCGAAAGGGGAACCTTGGCGAGGTTCTTAAAAAACCTTTGTAAGTTCAATGTAGGGGGAGCTTGGGAGAAGCCTTAAAAAGCTCATTTTAGTGAAAAGTCTTAGCTTAGAGGGCTAGGCGTGAGAAAGTCCTAGCTTGGAGGGCTAGGTGTTGAAAAGTCCTAACCTGGAGGGTTAGGTGTTGAAAATCCTAACTTAGAGAGTTAGGTGTGGGATGCCTTGGGATAGGATCCAGTTTTGCATTGCATATGCATTCATTTAGCATTGTTTGCTATTGACTACTATCTTGCTTTCCCTAACTTAAACGTATTGCCAAACATCAAAAAGGGGGAGATTGTTGAGGCAATCTGTGGTCCGGAGTGACCAAGTGTTTTGATGTTTGGGCAAAGGGTTTAAGTTAGGTTTCCCTTGTGTTCTCATATGTGTATGTTGAGTGTGCAGAATGTACAGGTTACACATATGGACTTGACTGGATGACCTTAGTACGGTGAAGGGTGGCATGGAGACAAGCTGGAGGCTTGTGTGCACCCGAGGGACCTTGGAGAGCAGGGGCGATGAGCTGATGGGCGCGGACTTCGAGGCATGCGTGAAGGATGGCATGGAGGTAAGCTGGAGGCTTGCGTGCATCCGAGGGACGGGAGCCGAAGATGAAGAGGGCTTGAAGGCAACAGTCGAGGCTGCGGAGGAGGAGTCAGTCGAGTCGTGAGGGTACGAGTGATGTATGATTGTACTCGGGAAGGGTTCAGCTGGGGACCAGGTGACTGCTCTGGGAGCAGTCGACTGGTAGGTGGCTGGTGAGTTGGCTGAGAATTCGAACGTTGGGGTGCAACGGTCGAATTCCAGTGGCACCAGTCGACTGCCCCTGGGAGCAGTCGACTGGTGGCGAGGGTTTCAGCCCGAATCCTATTTAAAGAGGACTTCGTGGTGGCTGAGATTCTTGACGAATCTTGTCTTGGTTAAAGGCAAGATAGTAGTCTTTGTGCTCAGTGCTTTGCTTGGGATTGTGGTGAGGTTTCTCCACCCTCAAGGAGCGACATGGGCTAGCCGGAGGTTATCCGGGGATTGATCCACCGACGGATTCTTGGATTAGTCACCCGTCCGGGGTGGATACCAAGTACATCTTCCGTGTTAGCATTGGTTAGTTTTGTTTTATTATTTTTATTGTATATTCCGTTGTGCAACTAACCGTGTAAGAAGAAAGGGTTTCGAAAAGTGCTATTCACCCCCCCTCTAGCAAACACAATCGATCGTACAGAAATGTGCCAAAGGGGTTGGAAGACTAGGGTAAGTCTTAATCCTAGGGAATTGACACATTAAAAAGGTGATTTATGGAGAATAAGATGAAAATAGGGTTATATTTGATAAAATTAGGGTTTAATGGATAAATACCATATAATTCAGTGCTAGAAATGTATTGTGGTCAGAAATTAGAAGATATATCAAGGTGAGGCCTAAATTAGGACTTTTGGATGAGTTTAAATGATACAATTTAGGAAGAATAAAATTTTGTGCCAATCTTGAGATCTGGAGTACATTTGTTTGGAAACATATTTTTCCTAATTAGATATAGGCTTCACAAATCTCCTCACAAAATTTCAGATTTTTTGGAGATTTGTGGAATTAATTAGGCGTTTTTGAAATTGGACTGAAAATCTGAAATTCAGGTATCAGTCACTGGCGTGGGGGCAGTCGACTGATCCATGTGAATTCAGCACTGAGAACTTTCTGTTCGTTTTAGTAGTCGACTGCCTAGGGGGCAGTCGACTGATCCGTAAGAATAAGTAGAAAAGGGATATCAGAGAATAAAAATGTGCAAAATTGGAAGCATAGGAAATGATCATGTTACCTTATGAGAGTTTATGTCATGAATGATATTATATGGTTTGAAGATCATAAATTACTATTGGATGATGTTAAATGATAAGCTCTTGATGAATGAAAGGATATGAAAGCTTCCCATATGTGTCTAGGATTAGGAGATAAAAAGGGGAGAGTTGAGGACAATTCCATGTGTCAAATTACAATGGTGAGCCTTGGTAAACACATGGAATTACAGATAGATTTCCAAGTTGATACAAAATGTCCATCTTTTGAGGAAATTAGAGGATGTATTAAAAGTCAAGCACATTTGATACTTTTCATGAAATCATATTTTTCTAGGATAAGGTATATCCTAACAAATGTGCTTGCAAACTTTTAGATTTTTCCGGGTTTTGTTGAGTTCTTTTTGGCACTAGGGGTAAGGTTGCTTGGGGCAATCCTTTAATGGTGTCAAAGGGGGAAGAACTTGGGTGTTAAGTTGGGTAGAACTTAACTTGAGTTTATGGTGTTAAGTTGGGTAGATCTTAACCTTGGTGAATTGAAAATTGGGAGAAGGCATAGGTCAAGGGGGAGGTTGCCTCTTGTTTGCCTTAATTTTCATAGGAAATTTTGGGTTTTATGTCAAACTTGGGAACGGTGATCGATACATTTTTGAATGTATTTTTCCCAAGTAGGTATGAGTACCACAAACTTTTCCACAAAATTTGGAAATTTTTGGAGATTTATGGAATTAGTTATGCATTTTCGAATTTGGAGTCAGAAATGTTGAAAAACTGATTTTTAGAGTATCAGTCGACTGCCCTGGGGGGCAGTTGACTGGTTAGGGCTGATTTTTGTATCAGCAGCTGGAAAGGTGTCCAAATGGTGTAAAGCAAGTGTATGGGGGGCTAGTACACTGTGTTTAAGATCATGGGGATTAAAAGAACCAATAATTGGGATATTATTGGAGTCTTTTTGATGTTAGGCAAAGGGGGAGAAGTGTTGGGTTTAATTTGGGAAACCAAATACACCTTTGCAAGAAACCCTAGGTTTAGGGGGAGCCTAGGTGAAGGGGGAGCATAGTTGCTCCATTCTTTGCGTAAGGGGAACCTTGGAAAGGTTCTTAAAAAGCCTTTGTAAGTCCAATATAAGGGGAACCTTGGAAAGGTTCTTAAAAAGCCTTTGTAAGTCCAATGTAGGGGGAGCCTTGGAAAGGTTTTAAAAAGTCCGTTTTGGTAAAAATCCTAAGTCTTGGGAAGATTAGGTGTGAGATGTCTTGGGATATGATTCATACATGGTTGCATTGCATATGCATTGGCGGTGTAAGTCCAAGGTGGAGTTTTGGCAACGTAAGTCCAAATTGTTGTTTAGCATTGTTATTGCTACTTACTACTATTTGTTTTCCCTAACTTAAACGTATTGTCAAATATCAAAAAAGAGGAGATTGTTGAGGCAATCTATGGTCCGAAGTGACCATGTGTTTTGATGTTTGGGCAAAGGGTTTAAGTTAGATTTACCCTTGTGTATTTGATATGTGTATGTGAGTGTGCAGGATGTGCAGGTTACATATATTGGCTTAGCTGGACGGCTTCGGTACGGTGAAGGGTGGCATGGAGACAAGCTGGAGGCTTGTGTGCACCCAAGAGACCTTGGAGAGCAGGGATGATAAGTCGAGGGGTGCGGACTTCGAGGCATGCGTGAAGGATGGCATGGAAACAAGCTGGAGGCTTGTGTGCATCCGAGGGACGGGAGCCGAAGATGAAGAGGGCGCGAAGGCAATAGTCGAGGCTGCTGATGAGGAGTCAGCTGAGTCGTGAGGGTACGAGTGCTTAGTGATTGTACTCGGGAAATCCTAGGGTTCGAATGCTGAGAGAAGTGTACTCGGGAAGGGAAACCTTAGGTGTGTGAGTGGACCAGTCGACTGCCCTTGAGGCAGTCGACTGATAAAACTCACAGAAGGTAGTCAACTTGGGACCAGTCGACTGCCCTGGGAGCAGTCGACTGATAGCGGCTAGTTGAGTAGGCTGAAATTCGAACGTTGAGGTACAACGGTCAAATTTCAGTGGGACCAGTCGACTGCCCTTGGGGCAGTCGACTGGTGGCGGTCAAACAGAAGGTAAGTCCTATTTAAGAGGGCTTCGTTTTGGCTGGGATCTCTGACGAATTTGGCTTTGGGTAAGAGACAAATAGTAGTCTAAGAGCTTAGATATTATCGAGGTGTTGTGGAGAGGTTTCTCCACCCACAAGGAGCGACAAAGGCTAGCCGGAGGGTATCCGGGGAGTGATCCACTGAAGGATTCTTGGATTAGTCACCTCTTGGAGGTGGATACCAAGTAAATCTCTGTGTTAGCATTGTTTTCATATTGTTTATTGTTTTGCTTGTATTGTGCTAACCTTCTTGTAGAGAAAGATTTGACAATTGTTATTCACCCCCCCTCTAGCAACCGTCAACGATCCAACAAGCTGGTCCGGAGACCGAGTACCAACTGGCGGGTTCGAGTGTTATGGACCGGGTTGGGTCATGTCCAGGGAGCATGGGCCGCCACGCGTCCGACTGGGAGCTGAGAGACATGAGGTACGCCTTGAGTCGGGGGTTTGTTGAGCTATGCCTGTCTTGCCATGTTTCAGGTCTGTTTTTTATCCGGTCGATGGAGTGTTGAGGACTAAAGTGCCTGACCCAGACCTGGGTCGGGAGAACCAAGTTAGGGGGTGATCGGGCTCGACCCGCCCGATCCCGCGCCGGGGTCGGTCGGTTAGTGCTTCGGGAGGGTTCCTGGTTCGAGAAATCCCCGGGTGAGGCCTTCGTCGGCCCTTCCACTAGGTCTTCGTGGTGCCAGGCTGGCTGGCTGAGCTGGCCGAGCTACCCGTAAGTAAGGCCGAGATCATAAGCGTCCCTCTCGAGTCTAGTCGAAGGAGGCGTCGAGTCCGACTGACTGGACTGCTACCTATTGGAGCGAGCTTGGCGCACCCGAGTGGCCTGACTCTTTCCTGCCGATCCTGGTGATTGCCAGTGTGCGCGCAGCCCGATCGGCCGAACCGGTCACATCACCCTGTCTTTCTGATTCTTGCCCTCATTATGCCCGAGCAGATTCGTATCCAGCGCCTTAATTAATGCATTTACCCGTTACGCCACGTGCCCTTTGATCATTGCTGCCCCGAGCACCGAGGGGCTTGCCGCCTGTCTGGGCGAATGATGGGCTCGCACGTGCGCCCCGCCGCCTCGAGGACTTTTCCGGGCCTGATCGGACGGCTCGCGCCCTTTCCCGCTTGATTTCCGGCCCGTCATTGGACAGTCGGTGTTGCTTCTTGAGCCCTATAAATAGGCATTCACCTTCCGACTTTTATCATCGTTTTTTACTCCCGACATCGAATTGTTGTCTTCCTACTCTCTGCTAGGGTTCTAGTGAGCTGTGTGTCTCCGTTCATCTTCTCCGACAATCTTTTCTCCCGATTAGTTTCTATGGCCTCTTCTTCTCTTCCCTCGGCCCCCTGGTATACTACCACCGTGTCCGAGCTCGATTACCACGATCTCGAGGTGATCCGAGCGGACTACCATATTCCGCTCGACCACCTTCTTCATCTGCCAACTTCCTCCAACCGACTTGCGTCCCCTCCTCCTTCCTATATTAACATCTCCCGGGACCATCTGCAGGCCGGGTTGCGCTTCCCGATCCACCCCTTCATCGCCTCCGTCTTTCGCTACTTTCGTATCTCTTTATCTCAACTAGCTCTGAACGCCATCCGACTCCTCTGTGGGTCGGTCATCATCTTTTCTTTATACCAAATTCCCCTTCGCCTTGAGGTTTTTTATTACTTCTTTTACCCAAAATGACAAGAGTTGGGCGATTTCTTTTTCCAGGCCCGCTCCCATACTTCCTATCGAAACTTCCGACCTCTAATAAGGGTTGGAAGGAACAATATTTCTATGTCCGCCCCATCCCGACCCCGACCTGGCCGGTCAGATGGGTAGTAAACTTTCCTTCTCCCCCACCTCTCCAATAAGGACTTCTAATCCTTCCCCCAATATCAGTCCGCTCTTTCCAAGATCGGGGGTCGGCACTTCCACGGAGGTCATTTGCTGCGGGAGGACATTTTGTGCGTGTTCGGGATCAGCTCGGCGTCGTTTCGCCGGCCCGCCTCACTCGGTGAGTTCCTTGTTTTCTCTTCTACATTTTTAGGCCCGACTAGTCGTTGTTCTCCGTCCCTTTATGACCAACTGAATGCTGCTTGTTTTACAGCCAACATGATGCTCTCGGCGGCTCTGGAGGAGGGCTACGGCATGGATGACGCCGAGTTAGAGGCTTGCGTGGCCGAGCAGCTAGCTCAGTGGGAGGTGGTTCTCCCGGCCACCGAGGTTGCGCGCTCTGCCCCGTCTGTACCTGCACCAGCTGACGCGGAGGTCTCCTGGTCCGACTTAGGGGATGACCAGCCTCTTAGCCTTCAGCTGGGGCGAGCACACAAGGACGAGCCCGCGCCCTTATCGACCGATCCGGTGAAGGCTTCTTCCAACCGGCCAAGCAAAAGGTGGAAGGGCAAGGAGCCCGTTGTCGAGTCCCCCACTCTGCCGTCTCCTACGCTTCGGGCGTCCTCGGAGGAGCCTGCCTCTCTCCGATCGGGGGAGCCTGCCTCTCCCCGGTCGAGGGAGCCTGCCGAGGAGCGCTTGATGCATATTCTGTCGCCCTCACTCTCCAACCTCATGAGCATGAGGGTGCCGAGCGGCACGACCCCTACCCGAACGCAAGATGTCCAGCTGCACGGATTGCTGGCCGACCACTTCCTCTACAGTCTGCGAGAGAGCGATTTTCATGGTTCGAGCATCCACGCAGACAACTTCATGGCGACCGCCACCCAGGTACACCAAGGTTACATTTGTTTCTGTTTTGTGCTTTCCCCAGTCGAGGTACTAATGACTCTCTTTTTGTGTATTGTAGTTTTGGGCCACGAGTTACAACATGACCATAGCCATGCTGGCTCATGCCAAGTCTCGGTTTCGAGCGGAGCGACAAGTGGAGCACCTGAAGGCCCGGCTCCGTCACACCCGGCTGGCTTCCGACGAAGCCTCCTTGAATGGCCTAAGGGCCGAGGTGATCGCCCTTCAGGACCTGCTGACCCATTCAGAGGAGCAGTTAGAGACCTCCAAGGCACAGATCGTCGTGGTCGATGCAGCAGTGGCTCTAGCGCACCTCCGAGTCACCCAGGCCAAGCACACGGAATGCCGGGCTTGGAGGATCAAGGATCGGTTGCAAGAGGAGATTCAGAAGACTCAGACCGAGCTTTTGGAGGCGACCAGGCTACCGAGCCCCTGCGCTCGCAACTGGCAGCCAAGGAGCTGGAGGTCAGCTTGCTGACGGGCTAGTTGGCCAATCGGGAGGCCGAGCTGCGTGGCCAAGCCGAGGAGCTGGGTCGGCTACCCGAACAGCAAGCGGCCTGGGATGTAGCTCGAGCGGAGTTCGAGGGGCTGCAGGCATACAGGGCGGATGAGGTGGCTTGGTGGGATGCCCGTAGAGTTGAATATATCAACTCTACGGAGTTTACCCAGCAGGTGTCCGAGCGGATTCGGACTATGTTAAAGCATCAGATGCTCAACATGTTCGAGCAGCTCCAACAGGGTGGACACGTTGCCCCCGACTTGCCCATCTCGGCGATCAAAATTCCAAGCATGTCCCAGAACCTGCCCGAAGAGGTTCACCGACCCTTCAAGTAAGGGTCGGGTTTTTGCCTTTTCCCCTTTCTTTTTCGTCACCTAGTAGAGGCTTGCCTCAGTTTTGTAATGCATTATCTTTTAATACAAATCTCCTTTCGTCCACATTCTTCTGATGGCCTCCACTTCTAAGTGTTGCCGACTCGGGTGACTGTTAATGAGAGTGAGTTGGGGGAGAGAATAACCGATCAACTTGGCTTCGCGAGTGACTAGGTTAATCATTAGAACGCGTGAGTGTTTAAGTGTTGGCCACTCGGAAAAAGAGTCTGACGACCGGAGCTAAACCGAGTATGCAAAGTTACTAGCTCGGGAATCTTAGGGCCTCGCCCTTGAGTTAGCTTGATCTTGGGCAGCGTATGTTGCCACGCGCCCAACCTGGGAGTTAGGTCAAGGAAGCCGTGAGGACTTTCCTGTTCGTAGTTAGCACGATGGCGAGAGATTAGACCTTCGGTCGGATAGTATCCCGGGAGCGTGGGCCGCCACGCGTCCGACTGCGAGCTGAGCCGAGGGGTGCGGAGGAGCTGGTTCCGCTTCTAACTAGTTTGAAGACGAGGGCCTGGACACTCGGTTGGATAATACCCGGGGAGCGTGGGCTGCCACGCGTCCGACTGGGAGCCGAGCCGAGGGGTTCATGGGACATGCCCACTTGCGATTCCCTAAGAGCCTGGATCGAGCCAGCTCTTCCCGCACCAGGCGTTTGGTCGGCGGGTCAATGTTCTTTCAACTGTCTTATCCGCCTTATCCCCGATACGCGCCGCTTCGTATCCTTCATAATGATTATTGCATTAATTAGCGGGGCCATGTGCCTGCCGATAAGTGGTACCTCGGACGCCGAGGCATCAATCATCGGTTAACGGTTCCCCGGGCGACGAAGCATCTGCCGCCGGGAGTGCGCACGCATCCCCTTGAGCCTCGAGATTGTTGGGTATGGCTTGGCGGGTTTCCTAAGTGAATACTTGGTCATCCTTGAGAGACCTCTCTATGTCTACGGATTAAAAATTAATCCGAATGGAGACCCGTCTCCCAACGACCATCTCGTGCCGTATCGAACGATCCAAATTACAACTCGGTCAATCACAAAGATCGAGCCTTGTAATTTGTTTGACCGTTCGACTGCAAAAAAGGCGACGAGTGGATCGCCGACTTTTATGTTTATGGTCGAGGTCTAATTATTTAATTATTTGCTATGATACAAAATCAAAACAATTAAATAATTAACATGAAATGACGAGGTAAATAAAACATGGCACATAATTAACAAGGGAGCTTGGGAAAGAGTTATACCTTCCCGATCACCTCACGGCCTTCTACCTTATGTCCCTCCCTTCCCGAACATCGTGTGGGCGAGGATCTACCGGGAACCGAGATCACCGAGATCACCGAAGGCTCCAAACAATCCCTTCTTTCTTGCCGACCAAACCCTAGCCTCTAGGGTTTACCCGCCGATAGCTTCCTCTCCCCTTCCCTTGCGCCGCCGGCCGCCGGAGCCTCCAAGCCCTCGTTGGCTCAGATGCAGACCTCGAGAGGAGAACAAAGAAGAAGGAGAAGGAGAAGAATCTCCTTCCTCCTTTAACCAAAACCGGCTGCTCACCTTCACTCCTCACCCTAGCGTCGTCGGCTTCCACAGCTGCCCACCGGCCTCTCTCGCGCGCCACCCACCAACCTCCTTCTCCTCGCCGTTCACCACGAAAAGGAGGACAAGATTCTCCCTTTCTCCAGTAGAGATTGGCGGCCTAGGAGAAGAAAAGTGGGTTGAGGAGGAAGTGTTCTTCCTTCCTCTAACCTGCGCCCTAAGAAAGAAACGAGGGAGAGAAAGAGAGATCACCTTGGGTGGATTAATTGGATTGTCTAGCCTTGGTTTCATGGTCTCATGGGGTTTATATAGGGCTAAGGTAGGGACCAAGAGGAGAGGTTGGATCTTGGCCCACCAATGGATCTAAACCCGATTCATTAATTAAGATCCATTCCACTAAAGGATCTTAATTGAACTTCCTCACCAACCCCTATATTTTCATATGGGCTCCATATATTACGAGTCGTCCATCCCCCGTGTTTAAGATATCGAATGCCCGTTAATTAATTTAAATTACTGACAATTCAAATTAATTAACTTCTGGATCCTTGATTAGTACCACTCAACCTTATCATCATGCCGGATCAAATCCACCTGCAGGGTTTAGCATGATGAACCTTTTGAGCTTATCAAGGGGGCATCATCATCCCGACTCACCAGGACACGAATTTCGTCAATAATTAACAGCACATCATATTATTAATATTATCTCCCAACTTACCGGACATATCGATCTAACAGAATAGATCTCGTCCATTGATAAATCAAAGAAATAATAATTAATAATATATGACCGTCATTATATCAGGATTAAGGGATCGTACTCCATAATAAAATCTGAGGTTCTATCCAATTATCGAGTCAGTACAAATTGGATAACCTCTGGTTTTGGTCCTACTCAATGTACTCAAAACACACTAGTGTAATTCTATGGTCAAGACCAACCACACCTAATTACACTACAACCATCCCGATGGTTTATCTAATTCCATCTCGGTTGTGAGCCTCTACTTATACTAGGCAAGGAACTGATAACATGATCTTCCGTGTGACACCACACACCATGTTATCTACAATGCGAAGTAATGGACTTTATGCATGTACTAATATAAACAGACACCTAGTATAGTTGTGATTCTCTTTTCAAAATGAAGATGTTTATATAAAGAAATCATGTCTTTCAGTATACACATCTTACAGGGATTCACAGGGAACTCAATCGGAGAGCCCATATTCCTTCACCGGAGTCTCATCGAACGGCTAAGATCGGACATTCGACCCTATATATAGGTTCTCATTCTATGATTCTCGCCATCGCCATTTGCTTCCGGTGCCCTACTGCTGCCTCTGTTCGCTCTGCTAGGGTTCCGGCGACTTTCGCGGATGTCTGTCCTCCGATCATCTTCTCCGACAACCCCTCATTTCTTTGCAACAGGATGTTGGTCGCTGCCTTAAAGGAAGGGTTCCTCCTAGATAACGCCGAGCTCGCATCTCAGGCCGGCGAACCCTCGGTCGCACAGGAGTCCGCTCCCCCTGCGGCGTCTGTCACTAATGTGCCTCCTTCGGGCATCAAGGAGGTGCTGGCTGCTGAGCTCGAGCTTCCCGATGTGGATGACCAACCATTGGAGCTTAGGGGCCGAAAGGAACGATCGGTTGACCCCGAGCCTGAGCTTCCGGCCTCTGTCCCGGTCGGGGCCACTGCCAGCCCTCTGTTGGATCGAGAGAACCGATAGAGGGGGGGGTGAATATCGGAAAGCGTTCGGATTTGAGATAGAGAATTTGCACAGCGGAAGATTAAAAGTAAAATACGCAAACACCAAGATTTTTTACTTGGTTTGGAGCCTAGGTCGACTCCTACTCCAAGGCCCACGGTCGTTGACCGTTTTCTGCGGGCAATTCTATATGTCGCAAAAATAGTTTACAAAAGATTTTACAGAATTCAGTATAGTAAACTAAAATAGCTCTTCATTACCGACGTCCGATGTAAATTGACTTTTCGGAGCGGAGGGACGTCGTCGGCTCGAGTTGGGAGGTTTCCGGAGTAGAGCGCGGGAGCAGAAGAGCGTAGAAGCGTTGAATGAAGTGTTGTTCGAAGCCTTGGGGTCGAGGGCCCTTTTATAGGCCCTGGGGGCGCCCGGAACGTCGGGGGCGCCCCCCCCCCCCAACGTGTCGGTCGATCCGCCTCTCAGCTTCTGATCCCTTCAATCTCGGGATCAAGCTTTGACCGGGGCGCCCGGATTGACCGAGTCAAAATCTCATCCTTTTGGCTTCGCTGGGGCTGCTTCGGTAGCTTTACCTGGGGGCGCCCGGAGCGCTGGGGGCGCCCGGGAGCAGCGGGGGCGCCCGGGAGATGAGCTGTCGAAGCCTGTCTTTGTTTTGTGTTCACCTTGGGGGCGCCCGGGACACTCCGGGTGCCCTGGTCAGCTGTTGCCTCATTCCTTTGAGGCTCTCTGAGCTGCAGGCACTCGTTCCTTCGGTCCTGCATCCAGGGTTAGTCCAAAACACCATAAAACAATAAGATGTTAGTTTATACAGCCTTAGCTGTCTTGGTTCTGACTTTGGGCCTCCTAAATGGAACCCTAGGTCGAACCGACGCCTACTATTCCCTCGACGGGGAACGCGTCCTCACCTACTCCTCTCGGGAGAATGTACCTGATGCCAACCGCTCCTTTAGTTGGACTTTTGCCTAGCGGTCCTTCGCCAGGTCTTGGATACCGAGCTGTCCTTTGCCCGGTGCCTAGCATTCCTTCGCTAGGGCTTCAGTCCCAAGCTGTCCTTCGCCTGGCGCCTAGCAGTCCTTCGCTAGGGCTTCAGTAGCCTGGCATTCCTTCGCCAGTGCCTAGCAGTCCTTCGCTAGGCCTTTTTACCCTGACATTCCTTCGCCAGTGCCTAGCAGTCCTTCGCTAGGCCTTTTTACCCTGGCATTCCTTCGCCAGTGCCTAGCAGTCCTTCGCTAGGACTTTTTACCCTGGCATTCCTTCGTCAGTGCCTAGCAACCCTTCGCTAGGACTTCTTTCTGCACACTCAAGTAACTTTGTTAGATCACCAATAATACTTAACTTTGAATCCTTTGCCAATATCAAAACAAGGTTCGATATGGTGCTTTCTGCACCAACAATCTCCCCCTTTTTGATTTATGGCAACACAATTCAAAGTTAAGTAAAAATTACAACATTTTAATCAAGAAGGTTAAGACTAATAAAACATAGCAATTCTGAACAGTCTAAAACCAATGTAATTTGAACAGAAAAAAATTTCTCACACTCCCCCTGAATCATTGTGTTATAAAATACTTAACTTAACACTTAACTTTGACCCTTTCTCCCCCTTTGACATATATCAAAAACAAACATGGATGAACAAGGTAAAGTAAAAAGTTTTTGCAAACCTAAATTTTGTTATAAAACTTTTACTTGGCTTTGCAATAAGAATTTTACTTAGGCAAAATTTTGAAGTCAAATTTCCCTAACAAATGGTTCAACTTTGAGAATTGGGAGAAAATTTGTTTTAAAAGACTTTGTTTGTGTATTTTGAAAAACAAATTCTTTAAAAAAAAATTCTAGACAAAAAAATCTTTATTTAGAACTATTTGTCAAAATTTTCAAAAAGTTTTTGCTCAGATAAATTTACTAAGAAAGATTTTACTTAGAAAAGAAACATGTACTTAAAAACATTTGAAACATTTAGACATACTTGAAAGCACTTGAAGTAGTTTGAGATTTTAACAATACTTGGCACTTAAAAACAGTTTGAAGTACTTAGAAATTTTTAAAGTGCTTTAAAAAAATTCTTAGACCAATTTTAAAGCACTTAGAAATACTTAGCTTTTTGTGAAAACGAGATAAAAAATTTCTTTCTCTTTTCTATTTCTTTCCCCCTTGGCCATATATCAATAAGGAGGGTTTGAAAGAAGATTTAAGAAAGAAATGTGTGTATCAGAGTTTATGAGCTTTGAAAATAAAAATACTTGTTATAAGTCTGAAAGTATAGCAAGTAGCTTAAATTGTACCAAT
>JAGFNQ010000292.1:269542-300479 GCA_024364735.1 Boesenbergia rotunda | reverse complement strand
TTAGACCAGAAAATGACCTAATTTAATTTGAAAATGAAATTTCATTAAAAGGCTTTGTCAAGGAAAGGGTGGATGATCCCATAAGGCTACGACCAAAGAAGGCCTAGTGCCTCGCCAAGACCTGGAAGCCAATTTCTGAAATTCAAATTCAAATTATCTTTTGTCAAATTCGAATCTAACTCAAATTTCAAATAATTATAGTTTCTAATCTGTTTTCAAAATTTCTATTTTTTTTAAACTTATTCTCTTTTTGAAAAACACTTAATCTGTTTTCAAAATTTCTATTTTTTTTTAATTTTTTGTTTTCAAAAATAAAGAACTTTTTCGAAAATAAATTGAAATTCCTTTTCAAAATTAATTTTTACCCTCAAACCTGTCTCACAAAAACCTTAAGGTTAACGTGTTTGAAAACCCTAGATTCAGTGAGACAGAAAAATTAAGCTCAAACTAAACCACCTTCCTTGTGCTTTCATAACCATGGTCAAACTGTGGTTAACATAGTCAAACTATGATTAACATAGTCAAACATGGTCAAACATGGTCAAACACAGTCAAACGAAGTCAAACAGTCAAACCTAGTCAAAAGGGTCAAAGGTTGCTGAAAGCAGTCCATGAGGGCACCCGTGACCTGTCGGGCGCCCCCGACAATACTGACAACACAGCAGCTCCAGTCAAAGCAGCAAAAGCTGCATTTGACCGACTTGACAAGGGCGCCCGTGACCCGTCGAGTGCCCCTATACGCTTCTGTCCCCACGCTGATTAAAGCAGCCAAAAGGCTGCAATCAACTACCGTTGACGAGGGCGCCCGTGACCTGTCGGGCGCCCCCATCGACAAAGCTGTCGTCCACGCCAGTCAAAGCAGCAAAAGCTGCAGTTGACCAGCCTTGATCAGGGCGCCCGTGACCTCTCGGGCTCCCCCCTTAAAACCCCTATAAAAGGGACCCGAGTCTCCTTCTCCTCCCACACCACATCTCACACTTCTTCTTCCCCTTGCCTCATTCTTGTGGATCAAGTGAACCTAAGCCCACCCTTGCCTCAACCATGCCTCCAAGGTATGAAATTTAGTTGTGCAATTAATTTTTCTTAAATTACGTATTTTTTTTCTTATTCTTTAAGTCTCTTCTTATAATCCAAAGTTTATCCTTAATTACGTATTTTTCTACACTTAGAAAACGCCGAGCAGTTCAGTCGAACCCCGGTAACGAGCCCAGTCCCGACCCTAGGTTTCCAAACCTAGAACTTTGTAATAAATTCGCCCGAACCACCTACGTTCCGATTAAGACGAGTTACCTTAACCGTCAATTCTTTACCCATTCCTGTCCAATTGCAATGTCCGCAATTAACTACTATCAACTGGATAACCTCGTATTCTGCACACATCCGATCAATAACACCTTATGTGCAGAATTCTATAACAATATAGTTAGGCAAGACCAATTGAGCTTCGTCACTACCGTTCAAGGAATGCCCTTGACCATCACTCCTACCCTACTGAACCGATTTCATGGACTCCGACAATCTCAGTCCATCTTCTGCTGCTACCCTCCAAGAAACCTACCTTTCGATGCCCCCTACTCTCATATTGATCTGAACACCTTATACAACTATTTCTTTAGGGAGGGCATGGACCCTACAGGAGGGCAGTTCAACTCCACCCGACTGCCGATTCAGGACTACGCTCTCTATAGAGTGATTGTCCGTTGCATCCTTCCTCTATCCACTAGGGACATAGCCACCATGAAACCCTTTCACACCTTTCTCCTCTATGCCCTTATCCACCATCTGGACATAGATATAGGCCTTCACCTCTTCCACTGTATCCTACATGCCTCTAGTGTGTCCACTCAGGGACAGGTCCGCACCCCCTTCTGCCACGTCATCACCTCGATCCTCCACCATCACGGCCGAAACATCACTGAAGGCGAGATTACCACGATGACCGACTTCAACGAGATAGGATATAGGAACTTTTCCTTAGCCGGTATAGATGTCTCGGGCACCGGGGATCTGACTTGGAGACGTCGACCAACCGCACAGGACATTGCCGACGAGGAGGTTGAGGTCGACGTTGCCGACTTAGCAGAAGAGTTAGCTCAGCCCGATCGTCCGACACTCTACAAGCGAGTATCCCTCCTCGAGACACAGGTTCAGTCCCTCCGGGAAGAATCGGAGGCTTACCACCTTGAGCAGCTGGAAACTCATCAGGGCTACTATACCGAGTATATGAGCGCGTTTGCAGCAGAAAGGGAGGAAAGAAACGCCCAGTATCAGGAGATGATGACCATGTTTAGATCCTGGCATCCAGGCTCCCCTGATCAGCCTGGTCCCTCTTCCTAGATGACTTGGACATGTACCTATTTGACTATCCCTACTGAGTAGGGTTGACTTCTGTTGACTTGTACTAGACTTCTGTTTGACTTATGCTTATCTTAGCTTGGCTTGTTTATTTCCGACTTGATTAAGTTAGGATTATGCTTAGTAGAGTAGAATCATTTTTTGTTGGTTTCTGCCTTAATTGAAAATGCTTTAATTCATTTTAAAATGTTTTCTTTGTTAAAAATGTTTTACTTTGGTTTTAAAATTTTTTTTCCTTGACTTAGTTTTATTTCAAAAACTACCCCCTTCAAAACTAGGTTTTTTTCGAAATGGACTTAGCCTAGGCTCTAACCCTAGAATTGCATGCACCTATAGATCTAGAAGCCAGCATCTCACAAGCACCTTAGGGTACTTTGAGTGATAACCTAGAAAGGGTTGAGATGCTTAGGTCTTTGCCTTAACTCAAGATGCTTTAAGTCAGTGCATCTGCAGTAGTTGGGGCACTAAATACAAACTGAACAGCAATCAAGTTAAGTATCAAATTTAGACAATCTAACTTGTACAATGCACTTAACTTGTCTAACCCTAGCGAAAACTACTGTTTATAACAGTTGGTAAGTAGCTAATTGGGTTAGACACGTCCCTAATGATTTAACCAGACTTAGGTTCCAGTTTGATTCAGTACAGCAAATGCTTTAATTATTGCAAATTTTTTTTTCTGCAGTTTTGATATATGTCAAAGGGGGAGAGTTGGAAAGGAAACAGGGAACAAAAATTATTTTAAAATTTTTTTCCCATTGTCTTCTTCAAAAAGTTAAGTTAGTTTTTATTTCTAAACCCTGAATTATTTTGAAACTTAATGTTTTTGTTTAAAACTATTGTTAGCTTAAAGGTTTTTAAAATTCTCTTTAAAAATTTCCAACTCTGAACTATGTGTTTTGAAATTATGTTTTAAGCTTAACGTAGTGCTTGAAATTTCTCCAAAACTGAAAATTTTCTAAGTCTGAAATTTTTCCAAAATTTTTTTTCAAAACAGAAAATTTTCTAAGTCTGAAATGTTCCTAAAACTGAAATTTTTCTAAGTCTGAAATTTTCCAAACTGAAAATTCTCTAAGTCTGAAATTTTTCAAATCTTGAAATCTTCTAAGTACTTAACTCACAGCACCTATTTTTTAAAAACCTAGGGGGAGATTTCTTCCAGGGGGAGGGAATCTAACTTAGGATTTCAATTTCAGCATTTTATTCCTTAACTCTTTGAACTAGGTTGTCATATATCAAAAAGGGGGAGATTGTTGGTGCAGAATGCACCCAAGTCAAACCTGTGTTTTGATATTGGCAAAAGGGTTCAAAAGTTAAGGGTTAGTTGTTGTCTAACAAGATTCTTGAGTGTACAGGAAAAACCCTAGCGAAGGAAGGCTAGGCACTGGCAAAGGACTGCCGGACAGGAGAAGCCCTAGCAAAGGACTGCTAGGCACTGGCAAAGGACCGCCAGAATGCTAAAGCCCTAGCGAAGGACTGCTAGGCTGGCGAAGGACTGCCAGAAGAAAAGACCTAGCGAAGGGCAGCTAGGCACCAAGCGAAGGGCAGCTTGGTAACTCAAGACCTGGCGAAGGACTGCCGGGCAAAAGTCCAACTGGAGGATCCGGTTGGCACCAGGTAAACTCTCCCGAGAGGAGTAGGTGAGGACGCGTTCCCCTTGAGGGAACATTAGGCGTCGGTTCGACCTAGGGCTCCATTTTGGAGACCAAAGTCAGAACCAAGACAGCTAAGGCTGTATAAAATAATAATATTATTGTTATTTGGACTAACCCTGGATGCAGGATCGAAGGACTGAGTATCTGCAGCTCAGAGAGCCTCAAAGGAGTGAGGCAGAAGCTGAGCAGGGCGCCCCGGACGACCAGGGCGCCCCCAAGGTCAACCCAAGTCTCTAACAACCTCGACGCGCTTCAACCCGCTTGTCGCGGGCGCCCCGCGTGTCTCGGGCGCCCCCACTGCCAGCTGCCGAAGCGCATCCCTGCGAAGCTGAGGAGATAAGGCCTTTTGACCGGTCAATGCGGGCGCCCCGAGTCCTCCGGGCGCCCCGGTCAAACCGGATCCCGAGGATAAGGGGATCAGACGGCGACCGAGCTACAGCCGGATCTGCTGCCACGTGGGGGGCGCCCCCGTCGACCAGGGCGCCCCTAGGCCCTATATAAAGGGCCCTCGACCTCCTTCTTCAGAGCATCAATTTCTGCGACGCTTCCACGCTCTTCTGCTTCCACGACACGCTCCCGAACTCTTCCAACTCGAGCTGACGACGTCCTGCTGCTCCAACACTTCGATCTACACCGGACGTCGGTAACGAAGAGCTTGATTAAGTTTACTACTCTGATTCTGTAATATTTTTATTGTAAACTTTCTCGAACGTATAGAATTGCCCGCAGAAAACGGTCAACGACCGTGGGCCTTGGAGTAGGAGTCGACACAGGCTCCGAACCAAGTAAAACGACCTTGTTAGCATTGTTTTTGTGTCTTATTTCCGCTGCGCACTTACTCTTTTTAAATCCGAACGATTTGCGACATTCACCCCCCCCTCTCTCGCATTTCTCGATCCAACAAGTGGTATCAGAGCGGGGAATTCAAACTTGGTGCAACCACCAGTTTGAAAATTTCGGATTTTATTTTTCTTTTTCACAATTTTTTTCCGTTAAATATTTTTCGTTCGAATTTTTCTTTCAAGGTTGGTGCAACACCCCTTGAAATTTGTTCTTATTTATTCTTCCCGCACTACTAATCCAAGACCAAGTCTTGGAATATTGTTTGTTGTTTTTCTTTTGTTTGCTATTTCAGAACAAATGGCCATCCAAGAAGGCTTTAGCACCGCCAGACCTCCACTTTTCAGTGGAGAAGACTTTCCTTACTGGAAAAGTCGAATGGAGGTCCACCTGAAAACTCAGGTGGATATGTGGATAATCATCCAGTCTGGACTGATGATTCCCACAAATGCTGAAGGCGTACCGCAAAACTACTCAGAGTGGGACACTGCCCTTAAACGCAAAATCGAAGCTGACGCCAAAGCAACTCAGACCCTCCAATGCGGACTAACGAAAGAGGAGCTGAACCGCGTAGGCCCCTTCAACAGTGCCAAGGAGCTATGGGCTAAACTGATCGAGCTCCACGAAGGAACTTCAGATACGAGGATCAGCAAACGCGATCTGCTACTGAACAAGCTCTTCACCATCAGAATGGCAGATAACGAGACAGCAGCTCAGCTCCATGCCAGAATCCAGGAATTGATGAACGGTCTTCACGCAATAGGTCACCAGGTTCAAAACCGTGATCTTATAAGGTATGCCCTAAACGCGTTCCCTAGGACCACCTTGTGGGCATCTATGGTAGATGCATACAAGGTCTCTAGGGATCTTTCAAAAATTAAGTTAGATGAGTTATTTTCTGAACTTGAACTTCATGAACAGACTAACTGCAATTTGGCCGAGAAAAGTATAGCTTTCTTTGCAGGGAAAACAGGAAGGACGACTAAGAAGAAAACTCAAGTTGAACCCGAGTCTATCTCAGACTCAGAAACAGAAGATCAAGAAGGAGATCAATCTGAACTGGTCCGGCTAGCTCGAAGCTACTACAAAAAGTTGAAGAACCAAGCCAACACACGGAGAACAAGCCGAAGAAAGGATGAACCAGCTGAACCAGCAACTGACAAACACAAGCCCAACGTAACCTGCTACGAATGCAAGAAGAAGGGCCACTACAAGACTGAATGTCCAAGCCTAAAGGAGTCCAAAAAGACCAGAAAGAAGAAGGCACTCCAAGCAACCTGGGACGAGTCTTCCTCAGAAGAAGAAGAAGAAGCACCGCAGTCCAATCTTCTAGCCCTGACCGCTTCGGATCAAATCGAGACTGACTCGGACTCGGACCAGGACGACGGCAAGCTGACCTTCTCCGACGACGGCGAAATAAGGGTAACGGGTTTTTCAAAATTGCAATTAAATTCTCTTATCTCATATCTATCCCGAGATTTGGCGAAAGCCAAACTCCGAATCGAGTCCCTCCGACAGGAAGTAAAACTCCTGAAAGAGGGAGCTGAGTCTAAATCCTCAACTGAGAAAATTCAGGAAGGAACCCCTGATCAAGTTGAAAAACTTGAATCAGAGAACTCCTCCCTGAAAACTCAAGTTAAGGACTTAAGAACAGCTTTAGAACGATTCACTTCTGGTTCCAAGAACCTTGATATGATTCTTGGAAAACAGAAGTCTGTTCTAAACCGATCCGGACTTGGCTACAGAACCAAATCTCGGCAAAGATCTTATTTTGCTGTACTGAACCAGTCAAGACCTAAGGTTCAGGCATGGGTGCCAAAACTGTACCTGACTAAACCAACTGGTTCAAATCAATTTTGGATCCCCAAGGACAAAATTCACATCTTGCCTAACCCATACAGAGGCTTTAGTCCAGGGGGAGTCAAAATCAAAATAATTTTTATAATTAGATAATTTTTTTTGTAATTGCTTGATTGCATGTTTATTTAATTTTCTGCAATTTGACATGCTTAGATGTTGGAATACCTAGATTTAAGGACTCAATTACTTGAAACTTGAAAACATAGTATTGGGAGGAGGTGAGATGATAGTACGTTGGGGAAACCAACTCTAATAAGATCAAGTCTACTTGGTCTCTTTAGACTGGTGAAACCAGCCGAAGCTACCGATCCAAGACCCAAGCTAGTTAGACCAGAAAATGACCTAATTTAATTTGAAAATGAAATTTCATTAAAAGGCTTTGTCAAGGAAAGGGTGGATGATCCCATAAGGCTACGGCCAAAGAAGGCCTAGTGCCTCGCCAAGACCTGGAAGCCAATTTCTGAAATTCAAATTCAAATTATCTTTTGTCAAATTCGAATCTAACTCAAATTTCAAATAATTATAGTTTCTAATCTGTTTTCAAAATTTCTATTTTTTTTAAACTTATTCTCTTTTTGAAAAACACTTAATCTGTTTTCAAAATTTCTATTTTTTTTAAATTTTGTTTTCAAAAATAAAGAACTTTTTCGAAAATAAATTGAAATTCCTTTTCAAAATTAATTTTTACCCTCAAACCTGTCTCACAAAAACCTTAAGGTTAACGTGTTTGAAAACCCTAGATTCAGTGAGACAGAAAAATTAAGCTCAAATTAAACCACCTTCCTTGTGCTTTCATAACCATGGTCAAACTGTGGTTAACATAGTCAAACTATGATTAACATAGTCAAACATGGTCAAACACAGTCAAACATAGTCAAACATGGTCAAACACAGTCAAACGAAGTCAAACCTAGTCAAAAGGGTCAAAGGCTGCTGAAAGCAGTCCATGAGGGCGCCCGTGACCTGTCGGGCGCCCCCGACAACACTGACAACACACCAGCTCCAGTCAAAGCAGCAAAAGCTGCATTTGACCGACTTGACAAGGGCGCCCGTGACCCGTCGGGCGCCCCTATACGCTTCTGTCCCCACGCTGATTAAAGCAGCCAAAAGGCTGCAATCAACTACCGTTGACGAGGGCGCCCGTGACCTGTCGGGCGCCCCCATCGACAAAGCTGTCGTCCACGCCAGTCAAAGCAGCAAAAGCTGCAGTTGACCAGCCTTGATCAGGGCGCCCGTGACCTCTCGGGCGCCCCCCTTAAAACCCCTATAAAAGGGACCCGAGTCTCCTTCTCCTCCCACACCACATCTCACACTTCTTCTTCCCCTTGCCTCATTCTTGTGGATCAAGTGAACCTAAGCCCACCCTTGCCTCAACCATGCCTCCAAGGTATGAAATTTAGTTGTGCAATTAATTTTTCTTAAATTACGTATTTTTTTCATATTCTTTAAGTCTCTTCTTATAATCCAAAGTTTATCCTTAATTACGTATTTTTCTACACTTAGAAAACGCCGAGCAGTTCAGTCGAACCCCGGTAACGAGCCCAGTCCCGACCCTAGGTTTCCAAACCTAGAACTTTGTAATAAATTCGCCCGAACCACCTACGTTCCGATTAAGACGAGTTACCTTAACCGTCAATTCTTTACCCATTCCTGTCCAATTGCAATGTCCGCAATTAACTACTATCAACTGGATAACCTCGTATTCTGCACACATCCGATCAACAACACCTTATGTGCAGAATTCTATAACAATATAGTTAGGCAAGACCAATTGAGCTTCGTCACTACCGTTCAAGGAATGCCCTTGACCATCACTCCTACCCTACTGAACCGATTTCTTGGACTCCGACAATCTCAGTCCATCTTCTGCTGCTACCCTCCAAGAAACCTACCTTTCGATGCCCCCTACTCTCATATTGATCTGAACACCTTATACAACTATTTCTTTAGGGAGGGCATGGACCCTGCAGGAGGGCAGTTCAACTCCACCCGACTGCCGATTCAGGACTACGCTCTCTATAGAGTGATTGTCCGTTGCATCCTTCCTCTATCCACTAGGGACATAGCCACCATGAAACCCTTTCACACCTTTCTCCTCTATGCCCTTATCCACCATCTGGACATAGATATAGGCCTTCACCTCTTCCACTGTATCCTACATGCCTCTAGTGTGTCCACTCAGGGACGGGTCCGCACCCCCTTCTGCCACGTCATCACCTCGATCCTCCACCATCACGGCCGAAACATCACTGAAGGCGAGATTACCACGATGACCGACTTCAACGAGATAGGATATAGGAACTTTTCCTTAGCCGGTATAGATGTCTCGGGCACCGGGGTTCTGACTTGGAGACGCCGACCAGCCGCACAGGACATTGCCGACGAGGAGGTTGAGGTCGACGTTGCCGACTTAGCAGCAGAGTTAGCTCAGCCCGATCGTCCGACACTCTACGAGCGAGTATCCCTCCTCGAGACACAGGTTCAGTCCCTCCGGGAAGAATCGGAGGCTTACCACCTTGAGCAGCTGGAAACTCATCAGGGCTACTATACCGAGTATATGAGCGCGTTTGCAGCAGAAAGGGAGGAAAGAAACGCCCAGTATCAGGAGATGATGACCATGTTTAGATCCTGGCATCCAGGCTCCCCTGATCAGCCTGGTCCCTCTTCCTAGATGACTTGGACATGTACCTATTTGACTATCCCTACTGAGTAGGGTTGACTTCTGTTGACTTGTACTAGACTTCTGTTTGACTTATGCTTATCTTAGCTTGGCTTGTTTATTTCCGACTTGATTAAGTTAGGATTATGCTTAGTAGAGTAGAATCATTTTTTTTGCTTCTGCCTTAATTGAAAATGCTTTAATTCATTTTAAAATGTTTTCTTTGTTAAAAATGTTTTACTTTGGTTTTAAAATTTTTTTCCTTGACTTAGTTTTATTTCAAAAACTACCCCCTTCAAAACTAGGTTTTTTTTCGAAATGGACTTAGCCTAGGCTCTAACCCTAGAATTGCATGCACCTATAGATCTAGAAGCCAGCATCTCACAAGCACCTTAGGGTACTTTGAGTGATAACCTAGAAAGGGTTGAGATGCTTAGGTCTTTGCCTTAACTCAAGATGCTTTAAGTCAGTGCATCTGCAGTAGTTGGGGCACTAAATACAAACTGAACAGCAATCAAGTTAAGTATCAAGTTTAGACAATCTAACTTGTACAATGCACTTAACTTGACTAACCCTAGCGAAAACTACTGTTTATAACAGTTGGTAAGTAGCTAATTGGGTTAGACACGTCCCTAAAGATTTAACCAGACTTAGGTTCCAGTTTGATTCAGTACAGCAAATGCTTTAATTATTGCAAATTTTTTTTCTGCATTTTTGATATATGTCAAAGGGGGAGAGTTGGAAAGGAAACAGGGAACAAAAATTGTTTTAAAATTTTTTCCCATTGTCTTCTTCAAAAAGTTAAGTTAGTTTTTATTTCTAAACTCTGAATTATTTTGAAACTTAATGTTTTTGTTTAAAACTATTGTTAGCTTAAAGGTTTTTAAAATTCTCTTTAAAAATTTCCAACTCTGAACTATGTATTTTGAAATTATGTTTTAAGCTTAACGTAGTGCTTGAAATTTCTCCAAAACTGAAAATTTTCTATGTCTGAAATATTTCCAAAAAAATTTTTCAAAACTGAAAATTTTCTAAGTCTGAAATGTTCCTAAAACTGAAATTTTTCTAAGACTGAAATTTTCCAAACTGAAAATTCTCTAAGTCTGAAATTTTTCAAAACTTGAAATCTTCTAAGTACTTAACTCACAGCACCTATTTTTGAAAAACCTAGGGGGAGATTTCTTCCAGGGGGAGGGAATCTAACTTAGGATTTCAATTTCAGCATTTTATTCCTTAACTCTTTGAACTAGGTTGCCATATATCAAAAAGGGAGAGATTGTTGGTGCAGAATGCACCCAAGTCAAACCTGTGTTTTGATATTGGTAAAAGGGTTCAAAGGTTAAGGGTTAGTTGTTGTCTAACAAGATTCTTGAGTGTACAGGAAAAACCCTAGCGAAGGAAGGCTAGGCACTGGCGAAGGACTGCCGGACAGGAGAAGCCCTAGCAAAGGACTGCTAGGCACTGGCAAAGGACCGCCAGAATGCTAAAGCCCTAGCGAAGGACTGCTAGGCTGGCGAAGGACTGCCAGAAGAAAAGACCTAGCGAAGGGCAGCTAGGCACCAAGCGAAGGGCAGCTTGGTAACTCAAGACCTGGCGAAGGACTGCCGGGCAAAAGTCCAACTGGAGGATCCGGTTGGCACCAGGTAAACTCTCCCGAGAGGAGTAGGTGAGGACGCGTTCCCCTTGAGGGAACATTAGGCGTCGGTTCGACCTAGGGCTCCATTTTGGAGACCAAAGTCAGAACCAAGACAGCTAAGGCTGTATAAAATAATAATATTATTGTTATTTGGACTAACCCTGGATGCAGGATCGAAGGACTGAGTATCTGCAGCTCAGAGAGCCTCAAAGGAGTGAGGCAGAAGCTGAGCAGGGCGCCCCGGACGACCAGGGCGCCCCCAAGGTCAACCCAAGTCTCTAACAACCTCGACGCGCTTCAACCCGCTTGTCGCGGGCGCCCCGTGTGTCTCGGGCGCCCCCACTGCCAGCTGCCGAAGCGCATCCCTGCGAAGCTGAGGAGATAAGGCCTTTTGACCGGTCAATGCGGGTGCCCCGAGTCCTCCGGGCGCCCCGGTCAAACCGGATCCCAAGGATAAGGGGATCAGACGGCGACCGAGCTACAGCCGGATCTGCTGCCACGTGGGGGGCGCCCCCGTCGACCAGGGCGCCCCTAGGCCCTATATAAAGGGCCCTCGACCTCCTTCTTCAGTGCATCAATTTCTGCGACGCTTCCACGCTCTTCTGCTTCCACGACACGCTCCCGAACTCTTCCAACTCGAGCTGACGACATCCTGCTGCTCCAACACTTCGATCTACACCGGACGTCGGTAACGAAGAGCTTGATTAAGTTTACTACTCTGATTCTATAATATTTTTATTGTATACTTTCTCGAACGTATAGAATTGCCCGCAGAAAACGGTCAACGACCGTGGGCCTTGGAGTAGGAGTCGACACAGGCTCCGAACCAAGTAAAACGACCTTGTTAGCATTGTTTTTGTGTCTTATTTCCGCTGCGCACTTACTCTTTTTAAATCCGAACGATTTGCGACATTCACCCCCCCCTCTCTCGCATTTCTCGATCCAACACATTATTCAAGGTAAATAACGGATTTTCAAATACTGTAAATTTACCTTTGTCGATTGTTTGTCCGGCATTCTTGGTAGCTCTTTTATTTGTGCATTCACTTTGGTAATGCCTGAACTCCTGGCACTTGAAGCATTGGATGCGACTTTTGTCCCTTCATGCTTTTGGAACTGGTTACTTTATCGCCATCAGTGGTGTCATTTGAATCTTACGAGTAGGACACTCACTTTGGTAGTGCCCTCTTTCCCTGCATGTGTAACAAATTACATGATTTTTAAAATCTGAATTTACACTTTTACCTTTTGGTTCTTTATTGGGAATCTCCCCCTTGATTCTTGCCGCCTAGGATCTAGGCTCATCTTCTGATTCTGTGTCTGAGTCGGACTCGGGTACTAGTTGAGGCTTTTTCTTTGTTGTCCTTCCAGTTGTACCTGCAAAAAAGGCAATACCTTTCTTGGCCATATTGCAGTTAGTCTGTTCATGTAATTCTAATTCAGAGAATAATTCATCTAATTTAACTTTTGAAAGGTCCCTTGAGACCTTGTATGCATCTACCATAGATGCCCACATGGTGTTTCTAGGGAAAGCATTTAAAGTGTACCTTATTAAGTCACGGTTTTCTACCTTGTGACCGATGGTGTGCAGTCCGTTCATCAGTTCCTGGATTCGGGCGTGAAGCTGAGCTGCTGTTTCGTTGTCGGCCATTTTGATGGTGTACAGTTTGTTCAGGGGAAGATCTCTCTTGTTGATCCGAGTGTCTGATGTTCCTTCATACAGCTCGATCAGTTTTCCCCACAGCTCCTTGGCACTGTTGAAAGGGCCCACCCGGTTCAGCTCCTCTTTTGTTAAGCCGCATTGAAGGGTCTGGGGTGTCTTTGCATCCGCTTCAATTTTCCGTTTCAGAGCGGTGTCCCACTCTGTGTAGCTTTGAGGTACTCCTTCAGCATTTCTCGGAATCTCCAGTCCGGACTGGATGATTATCCACATGTCCACCTGAGTTTTCAGGTGGAACTCCATTCTGCTCTTCCAGTAGGACAAGTCTTCTCCACTGAAGAGAGGTGGTCTTGCGGTGTTGAAGCCTTCTTGCATGGCCATTTTATCTAAAATGTAAACTAGACAAAAAAAAGGAATATCCCAAGATTTGGTCTTGGATTAGTAGTGCGGGAAAAAAAAATAAATATAAGAAGAAATTCGAAAAAAAATATTAGTAGAAATTCGAAAAAAAATAAAAAAATCCGAAAAAATTTTCAAACTGGTGGTTGCACCAAATTTGAACAACCCCGCTCTGATACCACTTGTTGGATCGATAGAAACGATAGAGGGAGGTGAATATCGTTAAACGCTTTTCGGATAAATAATAGAGCAAGTACGCAGCGGAATAAAAATAATCGCGAACACTGGTAGTTTTACTTGATTCGGAGCCTAAGTCGACTCCTACTCCAAGGCCCACGGTCGTTGACCATTTTTTGCGGGCAATTCTATAAGTGTGAAAATCAGTTTACAAGATTGAATTTACAAGTATAGCAAAGTAAACTTTAAAAAGAAAAACCCTTCTTTTACCGACGTTCGATGTAGGTTGTCTTTTCGGAGCAGCGAGACGTCGTCGGCTCTTGAGTCTTGAGTTGGAAGGATTCCGGAGCAGAGCGCGGGAGCAGAAGAGGGTGTATGCGTTGGGAACAATTGATGCCTGAAGCCTTGGGTCGAGGGCCCTTTTTATAGCACCTGGGGGCGCCCGGAACGTCGGGGGTGCCCCCCCCCCCACGTGTCAGCCGATCCGCTTCCGTCTCGATCAGCTCTGATCCCTTAAAACTCAGCTCTGATCAAGCTTTGACGGGGGCGCCTGGATCGCTGGGGGTGCACAGATTGACCGGGTCAACCCTCATCCATTTGGCTTCTCGCTGGCTTGCTTCGTTGGCTTTAACTGGGGGCGGCCGGGAGCACGGGGGCGCCCCGCCCATAAGCTGCCGAAGCTCACCTTGCTTTACTTTGTTTTGTGTTCACCTTGGGGGTGCCCGGGACACTCTGGGCGCCCTGGTCAGCTGCTGCCTCACTCCTTTGAGGCTCTCTAAGCTGCAGACACTCGGTCCTTTGGTCCTGCATCCAGGGTTAGTCCAAAACAACTTTAAGCAATAAGATGTTAGTTTATACAGTCTTAGCTGTCTTGGTTCTGACTCTGGGCCTCCAAAATGGATGCCTAGGTCGAACCGACGCCTACTGTTCCCTCAACGGGGAACGCGTCCTCACCTACTCCTCTCGGGAGAATGTACCTGATGCCAACCGGCTCCTCCGGTTGGACTTTTGCCTAGCGGTCATTTGCTAGGTCTCGGATACCAAGCTGTCCTTCGCCCGGTGCCTGGCAGTCCTTCGCCAGGTCTTCAGTACCAAGCTGTCCTTTGCCTGGCGCCTAGCTGTCCTTTGCTAGGTCTTCAGAACCAAGCTGTCCTTCACCTGGTGCCTAGCATTCCTTTGCTAGGGCTTTGTATCCTGGCACTCCTTCGCTAGGTGCCTAGCAGTCCTTTGCTAGGGCTTTGTATCCTAGCATTCCTTCGCCAGGTGCCTAGCAGTCCTTCGCTAGGGCTTTGTATCCTGGCATTCCTTCGCCAGGTGCCTAGCTGTCCTTCGCTAGGGCTTTGTGTCCTGGCATTCCTTTGCCAGGTGCCTCGCAGCCCTTCGCTAGGACTTTGTTTCTACACACTTAGTAAACATCGTTAGATCACAAATAACACTTAACATTGAATCCTTTGCCAATATCAAAACCAGGTTCAATATGGTGCTTCCTGCACCAACAAATATGACCGTTGTCTCGACTTAGTTTGATACCCTAACCCAGATCGATTTAGAACGGACTTCTGTTTTCCAAGGATCATGTCAAGACCCTTGGAACCCGAGGTGAATCATTCAAAAGCCACTCTGAGGTCCTTGACTTGAGTTTTCATGGAGGAGTTCACTTTCTCAAGCTTTTCAATTTGAGTAGAGGTTCCTTCTTGAACCTTCTCGGTCAAGGATCTAGAGTCAGCTTCCTCTTTCAGGAGTTTTACTTTCTGTCGAAGGGACTCGACCTGGATTTTGGCTTTTGCCAAGTTATGAGATAAGTATGCTATTAATTTAGATAATTCACTTTCGGAATAACCTCTTACCGTTATTGGTCCGTTTTCCGAGATTGTGAGCCTTCCGTCGTCCGGCTCCGATTCCGATCCGGTGTCGATGTCTTCCGAAGCGGTCAAGGCAAGAAGATTTGACTGTGGGGCCTCTTCTTCTTCTTCGGAGGAAGATTCATCCCACGTGGCTTGAAGAGCCTTTTTCCTTCGAGTCTTCTTGGCTTCCTTTAGATTGGGGCACTCCGATTTGTAGTGTCCCTTCTTATTGCATTCGTAGCACGTAACGTTTAGTTTGGTCTTTGAAGTTGAAGGTTCAGCTAGATCTTCATTTCGTCGGCTTGCTTTCCTTCTGTTGGATTGATGCTTCAGCTCCTTGTAGTAGTCCTGAGCTAGCCGCACCAACTTGGGTCGATCCCCTTCACTATCTTCTGAGTCTGATTCTGAGTCAGACTCGGGTACAGGTTGAGACTTTTTCTTGGCTACCTTTCCTTGGGGTTTACCTGCAAGAAAAGCAATACCTTTCTCGGCCATAGTGCAATTAGTCTGTTCGTGTAACTCTAATTCTAAAAATAATTCATCTAATTTATTTTTTGAAAGATCCCTAGAAACCTTGTAAGCATCAACCATAGATGCCCACAGAGTATTTATTGGGAAAGCATTTAAGGTATACCTGATAAGGTCACGGTTTTATACCATGTGACCGATTGTGTGCAGGCTGTTCATCAGTTCCTGGATTCTGGCGTGGAACTGTGCTGCTGATTCGCCCTCATTCATCTTTATAGTGTAGAGTCTGTTCAGCAACAGATCCCTTTTGCTGATTCTGGTGTCGAAGGTTCCTTCGTGCAGCTCAATCAGTGTGCTCCAATGTTCTTTAGCACTGTTGAAGGGAGCCACCGGGTTCAGCTCTTCCTTAGTTAATCCGCACTGCAACGTCTGAGTTGCCTTTGCAACAGCCTCGATATTTTTCTTCAGCGAGGCATCCCAGTCGGAGTAGTGTTGTGCCACTCCTTCAGAGTTCTTGGGGATTTCAAGGCCAGATTGGATTATAATCCACATATCCACTTGAGTTTTCAGGTGGACTTCCATCCGACTCTTCCAGTAGGAGAAATCTTCTCCACTGAAGAGCGGTGGTCTGGCTGTGCTGAAACCCTCTTGCATGGCCATAATAATTTCTGAACTAAAACAAAAAATAGAGAAACTTGTCCCAAGACTTGGTCTTAGATTAGTAGTGCGGAAGAAAATTAATTGGAAAAAATGATCAAGTGGTGTTGCACCAACCTCGATTAACGAGAAAAATTCGAAAAAGAAATTAAATTACTTTCATAAAATCTGAAAAAAAAAACTCTCAAATTGGTGGTTGTATCAAATTTGAGCCACCCGCTCTGATACCACTTGTTGGATCGAAGAAAACGATAGAGGGGGGGGTGAATATCGTTAAAAAAATTTCGGACAGTTAAAGAGTATACGCAGTGGAAAAAGATAAAGCACACGAGAACACAAGTCATTTTTTACTTGGTTCGGAGTCGCGGTCGGCTCCTACTCCAAGGCCCACGGTCCTTGACCGTTTACTTTGGGTAATTCTATAATCGCAATAAAAGATTTACAAGTTAAGTACAGAAGTATATCAGAAAATTGAAATTGCTACACTTTTTGTTACCGACGCCCGAGGTGGATCGAATTTCGGAGCAGAGGGTCGTCGTCGACACTAGAATCTCAAAGTCAAAGTTTGCCGGAGCGTAGCGCTTGAACGAAAAGGTTTGGAGCGTTGAAAGCAAGTTGTTTCGAAGCCTTGGGGGTGAACCCCCTTTTATAGTGCCCATACGGGCACCTGTGACAATGGGGGCGCCTAACACGTGGCCTTCCCTACACGAATCCTTATCCGCGGCCTCGGTCAGGACTTATCCACCTCCACCTGGGCGCCTAAGTTGATGGGGCCGCCCATGACCTCACAGGTGCCTAATCTGCCTTGGTCCAGAGGCTTTGCAGCTGTGTTTGGGAATTTTTCTTCAGACTTGGGCACCCGTATCCATACGGGCGCCCGAGTCCATCCGGGCGCCTAGGCCCAGTGAGGCACCTCACTTGCAAACGACCAGTCCTTCGACCCTGCAACTCAGGTTAGTCCCAAACATAACAAGCATTAGTTACAACTGTAGCTGTCTTGGTTCTGACTTCGAGTCTCCCAAATGGAACCCTAGGTCGAACCGACGCCTACTGTTTCTTCGACGGGGAACGCGTCCTCACCTACTCCTCTCAGGAGAGTTTACCTTTTGCCAAACGGCTCCTCTGGTTGGACTTTTGCCCAATCCACCTGAGCAGGTCTTCGTGCCCAAATTTCGATCAGGTCTTCTTTCCCAACTTCCGGTCAGGTCTTCGGTGCCCAGCCCCTTGCCAGGACTTCTTGCCCAGTCCTCGACCAGGACTTCTTTGCCTAGCCCTTTGCCAAGACTTCTTGCCTAGTATACCTAGGACTTTTTCTGCACACTCAGTAACCATGTTAGATCACAATAACACCTTAACTTCTGAACCCTTTGCCATTATCAAAACCCAGGTTTGACTTAGGTGCTGCCTGCACCAACATGACACAGTACTAGTAGGCACAAGAGTAGACAACATTTATCATCTCTTTTAAAAGTGCTACTAATGCTTCTGTTAAGTGTTTCATGTCAAAAGAAGAAGAATTTTGGCTTTGGCATCGGAGGTTGGCTCACGTGAACATGAAGAACATCCGGAAACTGGCCAACAAGGGACTTGTACGAGGATTACCGAGCATCAAGTATGAAAAAGAAAAATTATGTGATGCATGTCAAATGGGTAAGCAAACAAAAGTGTCTCATAAAAGTAAAAGCGTTGTAAGTACTTCTACTGCTTTAGATTTATTGCATATGGACTTGTTTGATTGTCGTACCATAGTTTCATTGAATGGTAGTAGATATTGTTTTGTGATTGTTGATGATTATACTCGATATACATGGACCTATTTTTTAAAACATAAGGACCAAACCTTAGACATTTTTATTTCTTTTTTAGAAGAACTAAAAATGAAAAATCTACAACAATCAAAACCATTAGGAGTGATCATGGAGGTGAATTTCAAAACCATAGGTTTTTAGAATTTTGTCAAGAGAAAGAATATAAACATGAGTTCTCTACTCCTAGAACACCACAGCAAAATGGTGTTGTAGAGAGGAAGAACCGAGTCCAACAAGAGGTTTCACGAAGCATGCTTAATGAGTACTCCTTCCTGAGCTACTTATGGGCTGAAGCTGTAAACACGACTTGCTATCTGCAAAATCGAGTCCTTATCCATAGGTTTTTAGGGAAGACTCCACATGAACTTTGGTTTGGAAGACCGCCTACAGTTAGACATCTCTGGGTGTTTGGGTGTAAGGTGTTCATTCTAAGCACCAAGGATCATCTTGGAAAGTTCACAGCAAAAACTGATGAAGGGATACTTGTCGGGTATTCCCTTGTAAGCAAAGCTTACCGAGTCTACAACAAGAAGTCTAAGTTAGTTGAAGAATCTTCTGATGTTGTATTTGAGGAGATCCCAAAAGTGATTGATCATTCAGGAGATGTAGAAGGAGTTCAATTCAAACTTAGGAGATTAGGATTGGATGAAAGTCCAAGTATTGGAGATGTTGCGAATGAGTCTGATGATGGTGAGCCTAGACTACATGGAGCTCATCCTGACCCTGAGTCTAAGCCTGTGTCTAGTGAAACCATCCAAGAAGCACCTCCAACACCAAGGCAAACTAGGTTAGCCTCTAGTCATCCCCAAGATCAAATTGTTGGAGATATCCATCATGGGGTTAGAACTAGATCATGCTTTAGGAATAAGGCTAATGAGGTCGCCTTGATTTCTGAAATCGAACCCTGAGTAGTTGACGAGGCATTAAATGATCTTGATTGGATTATTGCTATGCAAATGAGTTAAGTCAATTTGAGAGAAGCCGAGTTTGGGATTTAGTTCCTAGACCTAAGAAGACCCAATTATTGGAACTAAATAGGTCTTCAAGAACAAATTGAACCATAAGGGAGAAATCGTAAGAAACAAGGCATGCTTAGTAGCTAAGGGCTATAGTCAAGTTGAAGGCCTTGATTACGATGAGGCATATGCTCCCGTGGCACGATTGGAGTCCATTCGATTTACGCTTGCATTTGCAGCACATAGAAGTTTCAAACTCTATCAAATGGATGTGAAATCGGCCTTCTTAAATGGTTTCATTAAAGAAGAGGTATATGTTGAACAACCACCGGGATTTGAAAATTTTGAATTTCCAAACCACGTGTTTAAGCTAAAGAAGGCTCTTTATGGGCTAAAACAAGCACCTCATGCTTGGTATGAGCGGTTGTCAACATTTTTGATTGAAAAAGACTTAGTGAGAGATCAAATAGACCCTACACTATTTCTACGTAGAGATGGTGAAAATATTTTTATAGCCCAAGTATATGTCGATGACATAATTTGTGGCTCCATCAACAAGGGCTATTTGAATGAGTTCATTGAGCACATGGAGAGTGAGTTTGAGATGAGTCTAGTGGGAGAATTGACTTTCTTCCTTGGACTTGAAATCAAACAAACAAGAGAAGGAATTCATGTGCATCAATCCAAATACACTCAAGAGATGCTCAAGAAATTCAATATGAGTGACTCAAAGGAGGTAACCACTCCCATGGCGACTAACACGCGATTAAATAATGATGAGAGTGGGAAGCCAGTTGATTTGACCCAATATAGAAGCATAATAGGTAGTTTGCTATACCTCACAGCGAGTCGCCCGGACATTCTTTTTGTTGTGGGTATGTGCACTAGGTACCAAGTATGTGCCAAGGAATCTCATTTAATTGCTGTTAAGAGGATTTTGACATACCTTAAGGGCACTATTGGAGTTGGTCTATGGTACCCCTGTACAGAGTCTTTTGATTTGATAGGCTATACCGATTCCGACTATGTTGGGTGCAAGTTGGATCGGAAAAGCACAAGTGAGGGTTGCCAATTCTTAGGATCATCATTGGTGAGTTGGTCAAGTCGGAAGCAACATTGTGTTGCTCTCTCCACGACCGAGGCAGAATATATTGTCATGGGGGAGAGTGTATCATAATTGTTGTGGATGGCACACACCTTAGAGGACTATGGATTATTTTACAAGGGTGTGCAAGTGTTGTGTGACAACATAAGCACCATAAACATTACGAGAAATCCAGTACACCATTCAAGAACCAAACACATTGAAGTGCGTCATCACTTCATTAGAGATCATGTTGCTAGAGAAGATATTTACTCTAATATGTTGAGTCAAAATCTAATCTAGCAGACATTTTCACCAAACCACTCCCAGAAAGTGAATTTAGCTTTTTAAGGAGAGAGTTGGGGATGTGTCGTACACAATAGGATCATGGTAAAAACCCTTCATGGTCATTCCTAATTGCTGGGCAACTTGGGGACATCTCACACAAACTATAAGGTCTAACAAAATATTTTTGTATTGCTAGAAATGGGGTGAGATGTTAGGATCAACCAAATTATTCAAAATGTATCATGCATCTCTTGAATAATGAGGTTGAAGAGATAATGATCATTAATTTGACCAAGTATGGGGAAAACCAATGCATAATACATGTGTATTTGGTTCCAAGAACATACTTGGACATTCTAATCAAGTAAAATTGGTTGGAATATTGTTTTTGATACAAAATTGATATAAACTTGATACAAACTTAGGTTGGGATTTTAAATCCATAAGGAAACAATCTTTCACTTGATTCCGGGGGGTTGAAACGATTTCAAACACTTATCTGGAGTTTCTGGAACGTATCAGAGTTTCAAAAACTTATCTAAAATCTGATCGGCCCACCGACCAATCCAACACATTTCTGTATGGCACAGAATCGCGTGTGATCGGTCTATAGATCGATCGGGAATCACCCTGATCAGTTATGGTGACCAATCAGGAATCGATTTGATCGATCCATAGATCGATCAAAAATCTCTCTGTATCGAACAAAAATGAACCTGATCAGTCCGCAGACCGATCAGGATACTCCCTGATCGGTCAAGCAGACCGATCAGGCTTTTCCCTGATCGGTCAAGGAGACCGATCAGGGCTCTCCCTGATCGGTCAAGATGATCGATCAGGATTCCTCTGACCGATCAGGATACTTCCTGATCGGTCTGGATACTCCTTGATCAGATCGACCATCCGATCCACTGCATTAAATCAGGTTGGTGGATCGGTCCACCAACAACATTAACCCTCCTTTCCCATAACCCTTTTTCCAAACCTAGTCGCCGACCCTCTTCTCCACAGCATACTCTTCTTCCTTCTCCATCGAGACTTCTTCTCCTTCTTGTCTCTCCAGCACTTTCGGCGAGTATCTGGTGTACTGTGAAGCTCTTCCTCAATCAACAACATGGCACCCAAGTAATACTTTCAACCAATCTCAATCATCACAAACCGTTTTTGTAATACATGTGTTATTTTGGATTTACAAACTATTTTTGTGGTTGTGTCATGACCTTCACCCCTGATCCACCTTGTGTTTCTCTAATCCCTATTAGGAAATCCTCAAAATCTAAGGTTGGTGAGGGTAATTCCAAATCCAAATTGCCTTCCAAATCTAGACCTTCCCACCAATCCTCTCGACCTCAGCCTTCTTCGAGTCAAAGATTTCCTAATGCGTCATTCGAACAAGCCTTTCAAAATCAAACTTTTAAGTTACTCCCGTGTCGATCGATTGACAAATCCTTTGTTTATGATTACTCTCTGTCTGTGAGATAGATAATTGAATTTTACGATCTTGAGTCACTTGTCTTTCTTGAACGGAACATCAATACCGACCTGGTTTCCGAGTTCTATAACAATCTTCAAGGTGATGGCGGTATGGGTTGTACAACTCGAGTGGCCAAGACGAATCTGGATTTCACTTACCCTATTTTTCTGACTATCTAGCCTGTCGTCGATCGCCAAACCACTATCCCATATACCCTACTCTTCCAAATCCTTTACCGACTCCGTTCGAATGTGTCTCTTCTAATTCAATCTATGAGTACTTTTTTGGACACCCCAGACCTAATGGGCTTGATTGGCTTACTAGTGAGTTTTCTACCTTCCCTGCCCTTCATTTCTCGGCTGTTGATTATGTCTTGTTCAAGATCATCACCAACTGCCTCTTACCGATCACTTCCAAACGCCTAGTTGAGATCCGTCCCTACCATTGTTTGATGCTATATGGGATGCACTGCCAACTTGATTTCGATATCATGGCGAGCATTTTCTACTCCATTATTTCCTATAGTGAGCTCGGGTGTCGCACTGTGTATATGTCTTTTGGTCACATCATCACTGACTTGCTCGAGTCAGTTGGTATTGATGTGTCAAAAGGAAGGACTGTGCCGATGGTTAGGCAAGACTGCCGACTTAGAAAATGTGTGTTTTACAAGTCTGGGATCATTGCTGATATTCAAGGGTTATGATGGAAGGACAGCAGGGGACATGGGGAATTTCCACGGGCACCACCTGTTCAGGTTATTGTTGGTCCCGCTAGATATGGTCCACCCGCGGCAGGAGATGATGACAAGGCAGAGCCTGATCCACGATGGCAGATTGCTGAGCTTGAGCAGACCATGGATCATCGATTTCATATGTTGGAGATCGGGCAGTAGGCGATGCAGTCTGACATCTCTATGATCGCTCGTGTACAGTAGGAGATCTGTGCCGATCAGCAAGGGATGTTTACGAGTCACGCTCGTGGATGGCAGGTTACCCACCCCCGCAGACCTTTCCTGGGTATCAGCCATCGAGCAGCACGGCTCCAGGGAGTTTTATGCCTCCTGCTGACACTGATATATCTGCATTTGATCCGATGCAGTTTGATATCCCACATGCTTCCAATGATCAGGATTGATGTTCTTTGATGTGACATTATGACTATTGACTATTGTTGATATTTTCTTATGACTATGTGACATTATGCTATGCTTGTTTTGGTGTTTATTTCAGTCATCAACTATATTCTGTTTTTACTCATATGATGCATATATGTATTTTGTCATGATATATTTCTGCTATATGTCTTTCCTATGTCGTTAAACTATTATTCTTCATTTCTTTTGGTTTTGGGGAGAGACCCTTGTTTAAGGGGGAGATTTTAAACTTAATAACCAGTCTACACCCTTTTCGGTGAGAGGATGGTTAGTTATGTTTAGGATTTGTTTCCTTTACCTGTTAACGAACTTAACTATTTTAGGGGGAGGATTCTGATTCCCTTGCAATAATAAATTTGACTCTTAGTTTTACCTAATACCTAAACATAAATCATGTTGTCAAACAACAAAAAGGGGGAGATTATTGATGCAGTCTGACCTGATTGTTGTTTTGATGTTGACATCGATTTAAGTTTGGTTGTGTGAGAATTGAGATCAGATAGTTAAGTTCGGATTAAGTGTTCTGTGTTGATGCAGTCTGACCCTGATTGTTATTTTGGTGTTGATATCAATTTTAGTTTAGGTTGATGATTATGATTATGATTAAGTCCTGATCGAGGATTAGGCATGGTATGGAAAATCCTAGCTTAGACGGCTAGGTGTTGGAAAATCATAACCTGGAGGGTTAGGTGTGAAAAATCCTAGCTTAGAGGGATAGGTGTGGAAAAGTCCTAACTCGAAGGGTTGGGTGAAAAGTCCTAGCTTGGAGGGCTAGGTGAAAAGTCCTAACATGGAGGGTTAGGTGAAAAGTCCCAACATGGAGGGTTAGGTGTGAAAAATCCTAGCTTGGAGGGCTAGGTGTGGAAAAGTTCTAACTCGGAAGGTTGGGTGAAAAGTCCTAGCTTGGAGGGCTAGGTGAAAAGTCCTAACTTGGAGGGTTAGGTGAAAAGTCCCAACTGGAGGGTTAGGTGAAAAATCCTGGCTTGGAGAGTCAGGTCCTAGCTTGGAGAGCTAGGTTGGATGAAATCCTAACTTGGAGGGCTAGGTTTGAGTCCCTGGATCAGTCTGGTGACCGATCAGGGAAGTTGGCACGCTGCTCCTTCTTGGATCGGTCCGGTGACCGATCCAGCGATGACTGATCGGTCTGGTGACCGATCAGGGAGCGCACAGTGAGGTTGGGAACCTACTGTGCGGCTCCTGATCGGTCTGGTGACCGATCAAGGAGCAGGCAGTTGCTTCACTGCTTGGCTTCTGATCGGTCCGGTGACCGATCAGGGAGCAGGCAGTTAACTCACTACCTTACTCCTGATCGGTCTGGTGACCGATCAGGGAGCACACAGTGAGTTGAGTTCCCCCGCTGATCAGCTCCTGAACGGTCCGGTGACCAATCCACAACCTAGGATCTGATATCCCGATTACTGTTCACTCAGGAGTGGACCGATCAGGCTTGAGCCTGATCGGTCAATGGCTATCCTGATCGGTCTGGTGACCGATCAGGATTCACTCTGATCGGTCTGGTGATCGATCAGGCCTGTGTCACCGCAAAAGCTGGGAGTCCCAGCAAAGCGGTGGATCGGTCTGGTGACCGACCCATGAGCCCTGGATCGGTCCGGTGACCGATCACTTTAATTCAAAATGCATTGTCAGACGCTCTGATCGCGTCTGACCGTATCCGATTCTCTGTGTTTGATCTCTGATACTTGATTTTCTGGTTGATATGCTGTGCTAATGCTCTGATTAAGCTGCAGGTGACAGGGAAGGATTTAAACACTCAAGGAGAGTCAATGGAGGCCTTTCCTTGGAGCAGGTTTGTCCCTTTTTCCATCTCAGGTTGCAACGGACGCTAGTGCTGGCTGGAGTTGCTGGGGCTGGTCTAAGGGTGTCTCAGGGAGTCCAAAGGAGCTCAGTAGTGGTTGGTGGTTGCAGGAGAGCAGCTAGAGGCTGCAGTGAGATGGTGACCTGGCACTAGTGGATAAGAGATAAGCAGCGTGGTGGAGAATTGCAAAGAAAGACTTCTGCTGGCTTGTGTTTGCTGCGATTTCATGCTGCGTGCTTGTGTTCTCTGTTGTTCCATCCTCTCTTGAGAAATCTATTGTGATCTTTGAAGCAACCATCCGTCACTTGAGCACTTGGAGGAAGAAACAAGAGGCTTGGTGAGTCCATCAGCAAGAAGACACGAAGAAGAGAGTTCTTGCGTGAGATCGTCGCTGGGTGGAGCTCTAGTGAAGCGCTGCTTGTGTTCTTGCCTGTGCAAAGTGCTAAGTAAGATCTTTTTTGTGTTTCATTGTGCTTAAACTATATCTCTGTTGAAACGCTGTGGAGAGGTTACTTCACCGAGAAGGAGGTTGCATTTTATCCGGTTTATCCGGGGCTTGATCTGTCGACGATCAAGGGATCGCTCACTAAAGGGCACGCCAAGAAGTAGGGGCAAGTTATCCCCGAACCTTGTAAACCCTCTTGTTAGCATTTTGCATTTGTGCTTAGCTTGGGGTTTTAGTTTTCTGCATACTCTATTTTTATTGCTTCCGTTGTGCTACTAAACATTTGAGTGCAGAAATTTGATAAGCGCTAAGTTTCAGTGTCTGGCTATATTCACCCCCCCCCCTCTCTAGCCATCCAAGGTCCAACAAGTGGTATCAGAGCTTGGGGCTCTGTACAAGCGGATTAACAACTGAGAGCTATCATCCATGGCGTTGAGAGAAGGTTTTAGCACCACCCGACCTCCCTTCTTCGATGGCCATATTTCCAATATTGGAGATCGAAGATGGAGTATTACTTAAAGATGGACATCAACACTTGGTTCGCGGTGAAGGAGGGTTTTACCACTCCAAAGGATGATGAAGGCAAAGAACTTGAATCTTGGCGGTGGACGACTGAACAAACTCGAAAGAGTGAAGTCAACGCGAAGGCGGTGGTCACCCTACAATGCGGCATGAACAAAGACCAACTCGTCAAGGTTAGTCCATTCACAAGTGCAAAAGACTTGTGGAACAAGCTCATAGAACTTCATGAGGGAACCCGAGATTCAAGAATCGCTAAGAGGGACTTGTTCCTCAACCAACTTCAAAATCTCTCCATGAAGGAGAATGAAACCGTAAGTGAGTTACATAGCCGGTTCAAGGAAGTCCTCAATGGTCTTCATTCCATTAATGAAAAGGTCGAGAACCGTGACCTTGTGAGGTATGTGTTAAAAGCATTTCCAAGGAATGCTTTGTAGTCATCCATGGTGGATGCCTACAAAGTTTCCAAGGATTTATCAATTGTTAAACTAGATGATCTATTTTGTGAAATGGAATTACATGAAATGGCTAACAAAGGCCCCAAGGAGAAGGGGATTGCCTTAGTTGCAGGGGAACGATCCAACAAGAAGAAGAAGGAGAAGAAGAAGGAGAAGGAAGTCTCTTCATCTTCATCCTCTTCCGAATCCGAGTCCGATTCCGAGGAAGATGGCAGTGGGTCTTCTTCCTCCGAGATGGCAAATTTTGTGAGAAGGATGATGAGAAGGGGTCGACGCTTCAAGGGTAAAGGTAACCCTAGTGATGCTAAAGTTGATAAGAATAATGCTTCTTGTTATGAGTGTGGTAGGAAAGGACACTTCAAGAGTGAATGCCCAAAGCTCAAGAAAAAGGAGGAGAAATCCAAGAAGAAAGAGGAGAAATCAAAGAAGAAGGCCTTGAAGGCCACTTGGGATGAATCCTCCTCAAGTTCATCCGATGAAGAAAAGGAGGAGAAGAGTACACGGCATGTGGCACTCATGGCTCTTGGAGAAGAAAGCAGTGATGAATCCTCCGACTCCTCAAACGCAGCTTCATCATCTTCGGATGATGAAGAGGTAACCACTCCCGAACTTGAAAAATGTTATAGAGCAATTGCATGTTTAACCAATATGTTGAAGAAATCAAAAAATAGAGTTAAATCATTGCAATTAGAAGTTGAACAATTGAAGTCATCTAGGGATAAGAACATAGATGACTTGCATGTTGAAATATTAGAGGATGAGATTAAATCTTTGAAAATTGAGGTTGAACATTTGAAATCCTCTAGGGATGAGGATGTAGATGATTTGCATGTTGAATTGTTAGAGGATGAAAACAAATTGTTGAAGAGTGAAGTTGAGAGACTCAAGAATATTCTTGAGAAGTTCTCAACAAGTTCAAAGACCCTAGACATGATCTTGAATGCCCGAAGGGCAGTCTACAATAGGGCCGGTATTGGTTACCGACCCAAAGAACCTTCATTTGTGTCTTTGATGTCTAGGACTGATATGAGACAATCTAAGACATCTAGGGCTCAAAAGAAAGTTGTTAGGGCATGGGTGCCTAAGTCTTGTTTAGTAGATGCTTTAGGTCCCAAGGTGTGGGTACCTAAATCTTCCATTTTCGAATTGTGTAGGTTATGTTTGAGGGAGAGCATCTATCAAATTGGTTTGTTGATAGTGGATGCTCCAAACACATGACCGGGGATAGATCATTGTTTACTACCCTTCAAAAGAAATGTAGAGGTAATGTTTCATTTGGTGACAATGGTAGTCTTAAGGTTATAGGTATAGGGGGCATTCAAATATCTGAATGTCTTAGAATTTCAAATGTCCTTCTAGTCAAGGGGATGACATTTAATCTCCTAAGTGTCAGTCAATTGTGTGATGCGGGTTACACAATTGATTTCCAACTAAGTCAATGTCTAGTTAGACAGCATGACACTTTTGACACGGTACTAGTAGGAACAAGAGTAGATAACATTTACCAAGTATCATTTAAAAGTGCTATTAATGCTTTTGCTAAGTATCTCATGTCAAAAGAAGAGGAGTCCATCCTTTGGCACCGGAGGCTAGCACATGTGAACATGAAGAACATCCGGAAGTTGGCCAACAATGGATTAGTTCGTGGATTACCAAGCATCAAGTATGAGAAAGAAAAGATTTGTGATGCATGTCAAATGGGTAAGCAAACAAAATCTGCACATAAAGGTAAAAGCGTTGTAAGTACATCTACCGCTTTAGATTTACTTCACATGGATCTATTTGATCCTAGCACTATCATATCATTGAATGGAAGTAGATATTGCTTTGTTATCATTGATGATTTTACTAGATATACATAGACTTATTTTCTTAAATATAAGGATCAAACCTTAGATGTTTTAATTTCTTTTTGTAGAAGAGTTGAAAATGAAAAATCATCAACAATTAAGACCATTAGAAGTGATCATGGAGGTGAATTTCAAAACTAACGGGTTTTAGAATTTTGTCAAGATAGAGGTTATAGACATTGTTGGATCGTGAAAAACCGATAGAGGGGGGGGTGAATATCGGAAATCGCTCTTTTTCGGAAAACTAAGAGTAAGTGCACAGCGGAAATAAAAATACGAGACACAGCACAAAGACACAGTGGTTTTTACTTGGTTCGGAGCCTGTGTCGACTCCTACTCCAAGGCCCACGGTCGTTGACCGTTTACTTTGGGCAATTCTATATTCGCGCAAATAGGTTACAATGATTTCAATTACAAAGAGAGTGTAAAATAATAATAAAATATTAAGCTCTTCGTTACCGACGTCCGGAGTGTATCAATTCTTTTCGGGGCAGCGGGACATCGTCGGCTCGAGGTGAGGCATTTCTGGAGCAAGGCGCGAGCGTAGAAGAGCGTGGAAGCTTCGGAATGAAGTTGATATGAAGCTTGGGGTCGAGGGGTGCTATTTATAGCACCTAGGGCTCCCTAGACTTCGGGGGCGCCCTGCCACGTGTCAGCCGATCCGCGCTTCGCTCGGTCAAGTGTTATCCCACCGGAATAGGGATGAGGTTTGACCTCTGGGGCGCCCTGGTCGCAGAGGGCGCCTTGGCTGACTTCTTCCGCGCAGAAATCTCGGCTGTGGATGAAGTTGAAGCTTCGTAGTCTTGGGCTGGAGGCTCCTTGGCTGCTGAGGGCGCCTTCTCTGACGAGGGCGCCTTCGCTGCTGAGGGCGCCTTGCCCATTAAGCAGCCGAAGCTCTTTTTGCTTCGCTTGGTTCTGGTTCACCTTGAGGGTGCCCTGGACACTCAGGGCGCCTTACTCAGCTGCTGCCTCACTCCTTTGAGGCTCTCTGAGTTGCAGACACACGTTCCTTCGGTCCTTAATCCAGGGTTAGTCCAAAACACAATAACACAATTAATTATTATTTTATACAGCCTTAGCTGTGTTGGTTCTGACTTTGGTCTCCAAAATGGAGCCCTAGGTCGAACCGACGCCTACTGTTCCCTCGACGGGGAACGCGTCCTCACCTACTCCTCTCGGGAGAATTTACCTGATGCCAACCGCTCCTTTGGTTGGACTTTTGCCTGACGGTCCTTTGTCAGGTCTTGTAAACTGGCAGTCCTTCGCCAGTTGCCTAGCAGTCCTTTGCTAGGGCTTGAGATTGGCAGTCCTTCGCCAGTTCCTAGCAGTCCTTCGCTAGGGCTTGAAACTAGCAGTCCTTCGCTAGTGCCTAGCAGTCCTTCGCTAGGGCTTGAAACTGCACACTAGATTAACTTGTTAGAAAACAAGAAAGACTTAACTTTTGACCTATGTTGCCATTATCAAAACACAGGTTTGACTAAGGTGCATTCTGCACCAATAATCTCCCCCTTTTTGATTTATGGCAACCCTAGTTCAAAAAGTTAAGTTTAAGCAAAACATAAAACAGTTTTAAGTTTTATTCCCTCCCCCTGGAAGGAACAATCTCCCCCTAGATTTTTCAAAAATTCGTGGAGTTTTAAAGACTTTACGTGTACTTTGAAAACTTTAAGTTAGAAGTAACTTAAAAATACATAGTAGAGTTTTTAAAGCATAATTTGAGTACTTAAGAAATTTTAAAGTCTTAAGTTTTAAAGTACTCAAAATGTTAGCTTAAATACTTGGTAGGATATAACAAGCTTAAGTACTTAGTAGGTTTTGAAACACTTTAGTACTTAACAATTTTGAAAAAAAACTTAAGCTTTAGAGTAAAAATAATTTTTGACAAGCTTAAGTAAGAACCTTTTGAAAGGCTAGAGTACTTTGCAAAATTTTGAAAGCTTAAAAAAATTTTGAAGCTAGAGTAAAGAGTTTTTGAAGCTAGAGTACTTAGCAAAATTTTGAAAGCTTGAAAAAAAATCTAAGCTAGAAAGCTTGAGTAAAGAGTTTTTGAAGCTAGAGTAAAGAGTTTTTGAAGCTAGAGTACTTAGCAAAATTTTGAAAGCTTGAAAAAAAATCTAAGCTAGAAAGCTTGAGTAAAGAGTTTTGAAGCTAGAGTACTTAGCAAAATTTTGAAAGTTTTAAGAGCTTAAGTACTTCTTCAAAACGTTTAAGCTTTTGAATAAAGGATAAGTAAGGATAAGTATGTTTTTGAACCTTTTTGAATAAAGGAAAAATTTAGAAAATAATTTTTCTCTTTGAATAAAGGAAAATAAAGGAAAAATTTAGAAAATAATTTTTCTCTTTCCTATCTCTATCTCCCCCTTTGCCATATATCAAAACAGATAATTAAAGCATGAATAAAGAAAATAATTTGCTGTACTGAACCAGTCAGATTTACACTGAATCAATCAATTGCACTAAATCAATCAATTACACTAAATCAATTATACTAAATCAATCAATTATCTCTGTAGGGACCTATCTAACCCAATTAGCTACTTACTGACTGTTATATACAGTAATTTTTGCTAGGGTTAGTCAAGTTAAGTGTTTATGTTCAAGTTAGATTTTCTAAGCTTGACACTTAACTTGATTGCTGTATAAGTTGTATTTAGTGCCCCAATTACTCCAGATGCATTGACTTAAAGCATCTTGAATTAAGGCAAAGACCTAAGCATCTCAACCCTTTCTAGGTTATCAATCAAAAGTACCCTAAGGTGCTTGTGAGATGCTGGCTTCTAAGTCTATAGGTGCATGCAGTTCTACAGTTAGGGCCTAGGCTAGGTCCATTTTCGAAAAAGCCCTAATTTTAAAAGGGGGTAGTTTTTAATAAAAAT
>JAGFNQ010000292.1:42335-269466 GCA_024364735.1 Boesenbergia rotunda | reverse complement strand
GCGGCCATCTCTCCCTCGGTAATGTTTCTGCCGTGGTGATGTAATATGGATGTGATAATGTGGCAGTAAGGTGTGCGTACTTGCCCTTGTGTGGTAACACTGGAGGCGTGTAGGATAGTCTGAAAAATGTGAAGTCCTATATCGATGTCAAGCTGGTGAATCATGGCATACAGTAGAAAGGCGTGAAATGGACGCATAGTGGTGACGTCCCTGGTAGATAATGGTAGGATACATCGGACTATGACCCTATATAGGGCGTAGTCCTGTACTTCTAATTCGACAGACTGAAATCGTCTGGCTACGGGTTGCCTAAAGAAATACGAGTGTAATGTATCTAAGGTAATCTCAGAGTAGGGAGCATCAAAGGGAGGCTCCCTAGAAGGGTAGCAACAGAAGGTGGACTGCGAGGGTCGTAGTCCTAGAAATCGGTTGAGTAAAGTTGGTGTGATAGTTAGGGGAATACCTTGAACCATGGTGGAGAATACAAGATTATCCTGTCTAATGATATTATTGTAAAATTCTGCACATAAGGAAGTATTGATTGGGTGAGTGCAGAATACAAGATTGTCCAGTTGGTAGTGGTTTATTACGTTCATAGCTAAGGGACAGGATTGAGTGAAAAATAGTCTATTCAAGTAGCTTGTCTTAATGGGTTTATAGGTGGTACGAGAGAACTTATTACATAATTCTAAGTTGGGAAACCTAGGATCAGGACTAGGTTGAGTACCGGGTTCTGCCTGATTAGGTCGCCGTCTTCTAAGAGAAGGAATGTATACTTAAAGAAATTTGTATTTTAATGAAAAATTGAAAGGAAATTAACATAACAAAAAAATACCGGTTTGCTCGGGGAGGCATTCTTGAAGATGAGAGCTTGATAGCTTGAGAGCTTGAGAGGATTGGAAGGTAGAAAGTGTAGGAGGAGAAGTGTTTTGGGTGTGAAGAGAAGAAAGGGAAGGGAGCCCCTTTTTATATGCGGTTTTGGGCGCCCTTCCTCGGGAGGGCGCCTTAACTGGTGAGGGCGCCCTTACCAGTGAGGGCGCCTCGAGCAGGCCTGCAGTTACTTTTCGGCAGCTTTCTGCCATGAAAGGACTGTGGGAGGCCGCCTTGACTGGAGAGGGCGCCTCTACCCAGAGCTGCAGCTGCCTTTTTGCAGCCTTTGACCAACAAAGGGGTATACCAAGGCGCCCTTAAGCTCCAGGGCGCCCTGGTCAGCGTGCAGTGGCAGAGGCACTTTTTGACCAGCCTTGGGGCGCCCACACGGATTAGGGCGCCCTAAGGACTAGCTTTGAGCCCTAAGGGAGTGCATTTGACCTGATTTGACCGTGGTTTGACTTATGTTGACCGTGGTTAGAATTTTAATGTAACACAGATATTAAAGGAATCATAATTTAGTCTTAATTTTACCGTCTCACCCAAATCTAGGGTTTTCAATCACGTTAACCTTATAGGTTTTGTGAGACAGTTTTTGATAGTTTTGAAAATTTTTAAAAATTTTGATTAATTTTGAAGGATAATTAAATTTTGAAAGTTTAATTAATTAATTTTGAAATTTTTGAAAAGATGTTTTAAATCTATACTTAGCTGAACTTTTGTGTTAGATTCGAATTTGACAAAAATTAATTTGAATTTGAATTTCAAAAATTGGCTTCCAGGTCTTGGCGAGGCACTAGGCCTTCTTTGGCCGAAGCCTTATGGGATCATCCACCCTTTCCTTGACAAAGCCTTTTAAAGAAATTTCATTTTCAAATTATTCTTTGAAAAATTTCTGGTCTAACTAGTTTGGATTTTGGATCGGTAGCTTCGGCTGGTTTCACCAGTCTAAAGAGACCAAGTAAACTTGATCTTATTAGAATTGGTTTCCCCAACGTACTATCATCTCACCTCCACCCAATACTATGTTTTCAAGTTTCAGTTAAGTTTGTTTGGTCCTTAAACTAGCCTAAGTCTAAGCATGGTAATTTACAGAAATTAAATAAACAGGCAAACAATCAAGAAATTTAAATCAATAATAACAAGTTTATCTAATAATGAAAATAGTTTTCAGTTTGGCTCCCCCTGGACTAAAGCCACGGTGATGGTTAGGCATGATGTGAATCTTGTCCTTGGGGATCCAATACTGATTTGATCCAGTTGGTTTGTTCAGGCACAGTTTAGGTACCCATGCCTGAATTTTTCCTCTGGACTGATTCAGTACAGACAAATATGATCTTTGTCGGGATTTGGTTCGGTAGCCAAGTCCGGATCGATTTAGAACTGATTTCTATTTTCCAAGGATCATGTCAAGACCCTTGGAACCAGATGTAAATCGTTCTAAAGCTGTTCTAAATTCCTTAACCTGAGTTTTCAGGGAGGAGTTCTCCTTTTCAAGTTTTTCAACTTGAGTAGAAGTTCCTTCCTGAACCTTCTCGGTTAAGGGTTTAGAGTCAGCTCCCTCTTTCAGGAGTTTTACTTCCTGTCGGAGGGATTTGACTCGGAATTTGGCTTTAGCCAAGTCTCGAGAAAGAAAAGAAATCAACTCACTTAATTGCAATTTATTAAAACCAATTACCTTTATTTCTCCGTCTTCTATGAAGGTCAGCTCGCCGTCCTCTTGTTCTGATTCTGACTCGACTTTTTCTGAGGCGGTCAAAGCTAGAAGATTGGACTGGGGTGCCTCTTCTTCTTCTTCTGAGGAAGACTCGTCCCAGGTTGCTTGTAGCGCCTTCTTTCTTCTCGTCTTCTTGGACTCTTTGAGATTTGGACACTCTGACTTGTAGTGGCCTTTTTTCTTGCACTCGTAGCAGGTCACGTTAGGCTTGTTCGCGGGTTCAGTTGGTTCGTCCTTTCTTCGGCCGGTTTTCCTTTTGTTGGTCGGTTCTTCAGCTCCTTGTAGTAGTTTCGAGCGAGCCGGACCAGCTTAGTTTGTTCCCCTTCTTCATCTTCTGAATCTGAGTCAGAGTTAGACTCGGGTTCAGGTTCGGGCTTCTTCTTCGTTGTCTTTTGAGTTTTGCCTGCAAGAAATGCAACACCTCTCTCAACCACATTGGTGTTAGTTTGTTCGTGTAGTTCTAGTTCGGAAAACAACTCATCTAATTTTATTTTAGAAAGATCTCTAGAGACCTTGTATGCATCTACCATTGATGCCCACAAGGTGTTTCTAGGAAAGGCGTTTAGAGTATACCTTATTAGGTCACGGTTTTCAACCTTGTGACCTATTGTGTGAAGACCGTTCATTACCTCCTGGATTCGTGCGTGGAGCTGGGCTGCTGTTTCGTTGTCGGCCATCTTGATAGTGTAGAGTTTATTCAGTAGCAGATCGCTTTTGCTGATCCTGGTGTCCGAAGTCCCTTCGTGCAGCTCGATCAGTTTTGTCCATAGCTCTTTTGCACTGTTGAAGGGGCCCACTCGGTTCAGCTCTTCCTTTGTCAGCCCGCATTATAGGGTTTGCGTTGCTTTTGCGTCGGCTTCTATCTTGCGGTTTAGAGTGTTGTCCCACTCCGAGTAGCTTTGTGGAAGTCCTTCCGCATTTCGGGGGATCTCCAGACCGGACTGGATAATGATCCACATGTCCACCTGAGTTTTCAGGTGGACCTCCATGCGACTTTTCCAGTAGGAAAAGTCTTCTCCACTGAAGAGTGGAGGTCTAGCGGTGCTGAATCCCTCTTGCATAGACATTTGTTCTGTAAATGGAAACTTACAAACAAAGGTGTCCCAAGACTTGGTCTTGGATTAGCAGTGCGGGATAAAGATAATAAAAAAATTAATTAAATTCGAAAAAAAATTTCAAACTAGTGGTTGCACCAAGTTTGAAAACCCTGCTCTGATACCACTTGTTGGATCGAGGAGCCCGATAGAGGGGGGGGTGAATATCGGAAAACTTTCGGATTTGAATAAGAGTAGGTACGCAGCGGAAATTAAAGGAAAGACACAGAGACGCAATCGATTTACTTGGTTCGGAGCTTGTGATCGACTCCTACTCCAAGGCCCACGGTCGTTGACCGTTTACTTTGGGCAATTCTATATTTGGCGCAAATAAGTTACACAATTTGATTTACAAAATTAAATGCAATAGAATATTAACAAAAAAAAATTACGCTCTTCTTTTTACCGACGTCCGGAGTAGGTCGACTCTTTCGGGGCAGCAGGACGTCGTTAGCTCGAGGTGAAGCGTTTCCGGAGCACGGCGCGAGCGTAGAAGAGCGTGGAAGCTTGGGAGCGAAGTTGATGTGGAAGGCTTGGGCGTTGGATGCTATTTATAGCACCCAGGGGCGCCCTGACACGTGTCAAGCGATCCGCAAATCGCTTGGTCAACTTCTATCCCGCTCGAACAGGGATAAAGCTTGACCGTGAGGGCGCCTTGGTCGTAGAGGGCGCCTTCGCTGACTTCTTCCGCGTAGAGATCTCACTGTGGATAAAGCTTGAGCTTCGCAGGCTTGGGCTGGAGGCGCCTTGGCTGCTGAGGGCGCCTTCGCTGACGAAGGCGCCTTCGCTGCTGAGGGCGCCTTGCCCAGTAAGCAACTGGAGCTCATTTTGCTTCGCTTGGTTCTGGTTCACCTTGAGGGCGCCCTGGACACTCAGGGCGCCTTACTCAGCTGCTGCCTCACTCCTTTGAGGCTCTCTGAGTTGCAGACACACATTCCTTTGGTCCTGCATTCAGGGTTAGTCCAAAACACAATAAAATAATTAATTATTATTTTATACAGCCTTAGCTGTCTTGGTTCTGACTTTGGTCTCCAAAATGGAGCCCTAGGTCGAACCGACGCCTACTGTTCCCTCGACGGGGAACGCGTTCTCACCTACTCCTCTCAGGAGAATTTACCTGACGCCAACCGTTCCTTTGGTTGGACTTTTGCCTGACGGTCCTTTGTCAGGTCTTGTAAACTGGCAGTCCTTCGCCAGTTGCCTAGCAGTCCTTTGCTAGGGGTTGAGACTGGCAGTCCTTCGCCAGTGCCTAGCAGTCCTTCGCTAGGGCTTGAAACTCTGGCATTCCTTCACCAGTGCCTAGCGGTCCTTTGCTAGGGCTTTCACTGCACACTAGATTAACTTGTTAGAAAACAAGAAAGACTTAACTTTTGACCTATGTTGCCATTATCAAAATACAGGTTTGCCTAAGGTGCATTCTGCACCAACAGATACTGTTCGCTGACTTTGTCCCCGCATAGGACAAAAGGGGGGGGGGACAGGTTTGGTCTACCTTCCTGGCTATATATAGGGCACGTCATCTCCTATGCACTGGTATGAAAGATAATTGAAGCTACAATACTCTTCATTTTCTAGCTTCTTCTCCACGCGGATTCTGACTTAACCGTCGAAGGGTCTTGCCGGGAACATCCCGGTGGATCGCTAACGGTCACTTTTCTTGCAGGACGGGAGTCCATCACCTGTGGGAGGCTTTAACATCGCCACCTGTTGCCGGTCATTAATGCAGGAGGGGATCCAAAATAATATTCAGATTTATATATTTAGGGTTTTTTTAATTGGTTATATATTTTTGTTTAGTTTGTTCCTAAATCTTAGGAAACCAAGTCTTGTTGGTTAAATTTGTTCCTAAATTTTAGGAGACTAAGTCTGGTTGGTTTAGAGTTTTTTTTAGGGATATGAGTGCTATATAAACTCATGCTTAGATGATGTTTAGGACAAGTTTTTTAGATATTGAATCAATTTACTTCGCTTAAGCCACGTTACGGCTATATCTCTATTTTTCTCTTCTCGCTCTTGTTTTTCTCAATAAAGTTTAAGCCCAGTTTTGGCTACTCCTTATCTCGTTATTACTTTCTTATTTTTTTCTCGTAAATCCCTCTGAAACTTCTCGCCCCAGAATAATCGATATTTTGCCCGACGTTAATTGGTATCAGAGCTCATTAAGATCCAATGGAGGGTCATCGTGGACGTGGTTGTGGTCGCAACAGGCAGGTTCCGATTGAGGAAGCCCAGCATCATGATCGTAGTATCCAAGATATAATGATGATTGAGGATTTACAGAAGCAAGTTGTGGAATTAACCCAGCGTTTGGCAGCGCGGGATCTTGAAGATCGTGAGATCTCTGATGGTAACTCTGAGTCTCCTTTCGAGAACCCGTATTATTGTCGTGCTACATATCGGGAACACCATGGTCGAGAGGAACGATTTGGGGACTTTGGTTTCCAAGTGGATCTTCCTGATTTTTTTGGCAAGCGGAAGGATTCGTTGATTGGATGAACGAGGTAAAGAGGATTTTTGAATATAAAGAAGTACCTGATCATATCAAAGTAAAGTTGGTCGTTATCAAGTTAAAAGGTCGAGCTTCAGCATGGTGGGAGCAACTTCGACGATCACTGGAGAGACAAGGTAAATCCAAAATCACTGATTGGGGAAAAATGAAGAAACTAATGAGAACGCAATTTCTTCCCTTCGACTACACCCAAACATTGTATCAACGACTCTATACCTTGAGGCAAGGAGTTAGAACCGTTGACGATTATACAGAAAAATTCTATCAGCTTATTGCTCGGAATGATTTGTCCGAGAACGAGGAGCAGATGGTAGCGCGATATTTAGGGGGATTACGCCAACCCTTACAAGACACCTTGAGCCTTCACTCACTTTGGACCATTTCGAAGGCCTATCAGCGAGCCTTGACAGTTGAAAAACAACTAAATCGAAGACCGACAACTAGGAGCGATCAAAACAATCGAGTTGTTCACCCTCAAGAGCCGCGCCCTTCTTAGCAGCCACCACAAGGTAACCCTAACACCAATATCAAGTGTTTTCAATGTGGTGAACATGGGCATCGAGCTTCGGAGTGTAAAAGATCCCCAGATAAAAAAAATAAGACTCTGCTAGTTGAGGAACACATAGAGGATGAACTCGAACAGATTGATGAGCCGATTTCTGATGACGAGGTTCTTTATGGTGATGGTCATGAGACTCTCATCGTACGCAAGAGCCTACTGGTCCCTAAGGAAGAATCTGAAGATGATTGGCTGAGAACCAACATCTTTCACACGACGTGCACGGTTGCAAACAAAGTTTGCAAGATGATCATTGATAGTGGAAGCTGTGAAAATATTGTATCCGAAGAAGCTATTCAAAAGCTACAGTTGAAGACAAATCGTCATCCAAAACCCTACAAGTTATCATGGCTAAGTAAAGGAAGTGAGGTAACCGTAGACAGGAGGTGTCTTTTATCTTTTTCTATTGGCAGCAAGTATTATGATCGAACATGGTGTGATGTTGTGTCAATGGACGCATATCACGTATCGTTGGGATGACCGTGACAATATGATCGCAGCGTCATTTATGATGGGCGGAAGAACACATACACCCTCAGCATCAAAGGGAGGAACATCGTATTGGCTCCCCGACGAGAAGGAACCCCTTCAAATTTGGTAACCAATAATTCTACACTACTTTTTATGTCCAGATTTTTGAATGAGATGAAGCTCAGAGATGTAGTCTATGCTTTGCTTCTTTTCAAAAGTAATGTAATAGACCCGAACTCGGATCTACCAGCTGAAGTGCAACAACTCTTATCAGACTTCGCTGAGTTGATGGTCGAAGACCTTCCTCCAGGACTTCCCCCTATGAGAGATATTCAGCACCAGATTGATCTCGTCCCGGGGTCAAGCTTGCCTAACCGACCGACATACCGTCTTAACCCTAAGGATGCCGAAGAGCTACAACGACAAGTTATGGAGCTATTGAGACAAGGTTATATTCGCGAGAGTATGAGCCCTTGTGCAGCCCCTGCCCTACTTGTACCAAAGAAAGACGGTTCATGGCGCATGTGTGTTGATAGCCGAGCTATCAACAAAATCACAGTGAAGTATAGATTTCCGATTCCTAGTTTAGATGATATGTTGGATTAACTTTCTGGTTCTAAGATCTTCTCCAAGATCGATCTTAGGAGTGGATACCACCAGATTCGAATCAAGCCAGGAGATGAATGGAAGACAGCCTTCAAGACACGACATGGGTTGTACGAGTGGATGATCATGCCTTTTGGACTGTCCAATGCCCCCAGCACGTTCATGAGATTCATGTATCAGGTCTTGCGGCCTTTCTTGGGAAGATTTGTAGTTGTATACTTTGACGACATCCTTATTTATAGTCCGATGAGGGTTTTACACCTTGATCACCTCCGAACTGTTTTTGAGAAGCTAAAGGCAGAATCCTTGTTCGTCAACAAAAGGAAGTGTTCTTTTTTCACAACTACAGTTTCTTTTCTTGAATTTATAGTGTCTACTGAGGGTATCCATGCAGATCCATCAAAGATAGAGGCAATCTTAGAGTGGCCACAACCAAAAACCATTCATGACGTCCGAAGTTTCCATGGATTGACCTCTTTCTATCGCCGGTTCATTCAGAAATTTAGTACCTTAATTGCTCCTATAACTGAGTGCCTCAAGGAGCGCGAGTTCAAGTGGAGTGAAGCAGCTATGACTAGTTTTCAGCTGGTGAAACAAAAGATGGCCGAAACACCTATTCTAGCACTTCCAGATTTCGACAACCTGTTCGAAGTAAACTGTGACGCTTCTAGCATTGGCATTGGTAGTGTTCTAAGTTAATCAGGACGCCCTATTGCCTTCTTCAGTGAGAAACTATCTGGTGCCAAGAAAAATTATTCTACCTACAACCTGGAATTCTATGCTATTGTGCAATCCTTAAAGCATTGGCGTCATTATCTCGTGCAGAAGGAATTTATCTTATTCACAGATCATGAGGCTTTGAAGTACATCAACGGCCAACATAAGTTGAGTAGTCGACACGCTAAGTGAGTAAATCACTTGCAGGAGTTCACCTTTACACTGAAGCATCAATCAGGGAGTCTCAATCGCATTGCAGATGCTCTAAGTCGTCGTTCCTCCCTACTCACTACCATGAAAATTAGGATTGCTGGCTTTGAAACTTTCTCAAATATGTATGCTGTTGATCCCTCGTTTGGCAAGATATTTCAAGAGGTAACTAATGGTCTTCGCAATGATTTTATTCTGCATAACGACTACCTATTTCGTGGACTACAATTATGCATTCTAGACTGTTCCTTAAGGCAACACATTATCAGAGAACTTCACAATGAAGGACACTTCAGCCGAGCTAAGACATTAGCCCTTATCTCTTTTGACTTCTATTGGCCCAAGCTTACCAGCGATGTAGCGCATTTTGTGGATCGTTGCTTTGTCTGTTAGCAATCTAAGGGAACCCTCACCAATGCCGATTTTACCTCAAGCAGAATTCGCATACAACAGATCAAAGAACAGGATCACTGGATTGAGCCCTTTCGAAGTTGTTTATGGACGAATTCCATCCGGGATATTGGATTTAGTCCCTATTTCACGTCCAAGACAAGCTAACCCCAAGGCTGAGGAGATGGCCTAGCATTTTCGGGTCATTCATGAGCAAGTTAAGCAGGCTATTCGGGAAAGCAACACCGAGTACAAGATCAAAGCAGATCGACATTGACGTTGGGTCCTTTTTGACGTTGGTGATATGGTTTGGGTTGTATTAACTCGAGATCGCTTTCCTATTGGTGAATACAACAAGCTCAAAGATCGAAAAATTGGACCTTGTGAGATACTAGAAAAGATTAATGATAATGCCTACAGGTTGCGTCTTCCTAGTCACTTAAAAACTTCTGATGTTTTTAATGTGAAACACTTAAGTCCTTGTGCTATGGAGTCGGATACACTCACTCGAAACTCGAGGACGAGTTCTCTTCAACTCCGGGAGACTGATGTAGGAGGGGATCCAAAATAATATTCAAATTTATATATTTAAGATTTTTTTAATTGGTTATATATTTTTGTTTAGTTAATTTGTTCCTAAATCTTAGGAAACCAAGTCTTGTTAGTTAAATTTGTTCCTAAATTTTAGGAGACTAAGTCTGGTTGGTTTAAAGTTTTTTTAAGGATATGAGTGCTATATAAACTCATGCTTAGATGATGATTAGGACAAGTTTTTTAGATATTGAATCAATTTACTTCACTTAAGCCACGTTACGGCTATATCTCTATTTTTCTCTTCTCGCTCTTGATTTTCTCAATAAGGTTTAAGCCCAGTTTTGGCTACTCCTTATCGTATCAGGGAGTATCAGGAACCCTGATCGGTCACTAGACCGATCAGGAGTATGGCTGATCGGTCACCGGACCGATCTGGCTCTCTCCTATGGTGATCGGTCCACAGACCGATCAGAGGGGTCACAGAGACTTCGCGAAATTTTGTCTAAATATTTTATGCTGCCCTGGATCGGTCCCCGGACCGATCTGGCACCCCATGGTGATCGGTCCACAGACCGATCAGGGGGCTCACAGCTCACTCTCCAAACCCTACTGTACGCATCCTGATCGATCATCCGGTCGATCAGGAGCCTGCCTGATCGGTCATCTGACCGATCAAGACCAGGCCAGTCCGATCAGGCCTGAGCCTGATCGGTCTGGGCGCACCCAGATCGAACGGTGATCCGTTCGATCACGTTAAATTTCGGTTGGGGGACCGATCTACCAACCTAATAACTTCGCGAAAACCCTTTCTTCCCAAACCCTAGCGCTGAAACACTCCCACCGTGCCCGTGCGATCTTCCTCGTGAGTGTCTCTCCTCCTCGTGCGCGTGCGACTTGCTGTGCGTGAGTTCTCTTCCTGCATTTTTCCTCTTTCCTGCGTGAAGCTTTCTATCAAGCTTCTGCGGTTTTCTTTTTGTGAGCAAGTTTCCGAAGTCAATCAACATCAATGACACCTAAGTAAGTTTGTGTTTCATTTTATCTTACAGATTACTTCATCAATCATGTGTTTGTACTAATCAAGGTTTTTATCTTGTGGTGTTTGCCGTGACCCTGCTTGTGCCATGACCTAAACTTTATCAAATCCTGTGTTCATTTAATCAAATCCTGTGTTCTTGATCAAATGTCTTACCTTATGATTATTTCTCCATGATCAAATCTGTTGCCATGATCCACACCCACTGATTAAATCAAATATCTTCTTCATTTGATTATTGTTCCTATCTTACATCAAACTTATGTGTTCACCTGATTATTCTTCCTGTGATCGAATCTTGGATCCTTGATTAAACCTATGTTCACTTCAATGATCAATTTTTTAAATTCTTTAGAAGATCATCCAAGGGGAAAGACCCAGTGGAGGGCAGCTCCAAGGGTAAAGTCCCTTCTTCCTCCGCGCCTTCCCGGAGGCATCAGCCTTCCTCAAGTTCACGTTTTCCCAATGCCGCCTGTGAATAGGTGTTTCAATCCCGCACCTTCAAGTTACTCTCATGCCGATCAATTGATGTTCCCTTTCTGACCGAGCACTGCTCCTCCATCATGGAGATAGTCACCTTCTACAACCTTAGCTTTCTCCTCTCTCTGGAGTGGATGATAAATTATGATCTAGTTTTCGAGTTTTACAATAACCTTCAGCAAGGACCTCAGGGGGGCTTCGAATTCACCACTCGCGTAGCAAAGAGAAATCTTGATTTCACTTATGAGATTCTAGCAGAGTATCTGGGTGGTCGACGATCGCCTAACCTGTATTCGATCTATCCCGAGCTCCCTGACCCTCTGTTGGCTCCTTTTGCGGACGTCACTCCCGACTCTATATATCAACATTTCTTTGGCCATCCCCGCCCAGCCGGGCTTGATGAGTTGGGTCCTGATTTTCCGACTTTTGCAGCACTTCGCCTCTCCCCTGTTGATTACATTTTGTTCAAGATCATTACAAACTGCATCTTGCCAATCGCTTCCAAGCCCTTAGCCAAGATCCGACCCTATCATTGCCTGATGCTCTATGGCATGCACCGCCGCATGGACTTTGATATCATGGAGAGCATCTTCCAGTCCATCTTATCCTATCGAGAGCCGAGCCGACGCACGGTCTATATGCCTTTTGGTCACGTCATCACTAACTGATTTATGTCAGTAGGTGTTGATGTCACCAAGGGCAGGACAGTGCCCATGGTCCGACAGGATTGCATACTTGGCCGGCGGGCATTTGCCAAGTTCGGCATCATCATACGGGATCGCGATGGGGCTTTGGTTTGGAAGGACGGGAGGGGACTTGGCAAGCTTCCTGGAGGTCCACACTTTCAGGTACCACCAGATGCTGCTGCACCTCAGGAGGCTCCCGCCGCCGTTGCTGCTGATTACGACTATGAGCCAGACTCGGATCTACGATGGCAGATTTCCGAGCTGGATCAAACGATCCAGCATGATCTTCACATACGAGAGCTCTATCGAGAGGAGATCCGTTCGGAGTTCCGATCTTTCGACCGCAGATTGACCGCGGTGGAGTCTGATGTCTCCGGGTCCGTACCCTGCAACAGACGTGGTACGATGAGTGGCGTCGACACACATTTCCTGGAGGTGCACCTTCTGCCAGTACTGCACCAGGGTTTGTTGTTCCTGACGATGATGATATGATGGATGACCCTATACAGGACGCCGACCCCTCCCCCCCGACGATTGATATACTCTGCATCTGTTTATGATTTGATTATCGGATTGTATGACTTTCGGGTTGTATGCCTCATGACTTGACTTTTATGGCCTTGTGCCACACTTGCCTTGACTCTGATGCGGTATGATGCATCTGATAGTTTGCATGTCTTTCATATTTGTCTTAACATGTTTTGATGGTTGACTTAGCTGCTTTGACTGATTGTTATGGATGTTTCTCTTTACAGTCTTTTGCTCATTATTGGCTTATTTGAGTATTCATGATATTACTATCAGTATGAATGCCTTATTACGCATGATTGTGCCATGCTCCATGTCCATATGATACATATGCTTGCTTTGTCATGTCTTATCTTTGTCATATGTTTTCATATGCCCTCAAACTTTTCACATCTTATGTTGTTTTGGGATACCCCTAGGGTTGAGGGGGAGTATGATTAAACTTAGCAGCCCCTCTAGACCCTTTTCGGTGTTCGACAAAGGGGGAGAGTGTGGTTGGTTAAGTTTAGGATAATCATGCTTATAGGGGGAGGATCCTGATTCCCCTATGATTCTGAAATTTGAGAAAATTGATTGAGAATCCTTAAACTTAAAATCGGATTGTCAAACAACAAAAAGGGGGAGATTGTTGATGCAGTCTGACCCTGATTGTTGTTTTGGTGTTGACATCGATTTTAGTTTAGGTTGATGATTATGATTATGATTAAGTCCTGATCGGGGATTAGGCATGGTATGGAAAATCCTAACTTGAAGGATTAGGTGTGAAAAATCCTAGCTTGGAGGGCTAGGTGTGGAGAAGTCCAAACTCGGAAGGTTGGGTGAAAAGTCCTAGCTTGGAGGGCTAGGTGAAAAGTCCTAACTTGGAGGGTTAGGTGAAAAGTCCCAACTGGAGGGTTAGGTGTGAAAAATCCTAGCTTGGAGGGCTAGGTGTGGAAAAGTCCTAACTCGAAAGGTTGGGTGAAAAGTCCTAGCTTGGAGGGCTAGGTGAAAAGTCCTAACTTGGAGGGTTAGGTGAAAAGTCCCAACTGGAGGGTTAGGTGAAAAATTCTGGCTTGGAGAGTCAGGTCCTAGCTTGGAGGGATAGGTTGGATGAAATCCTAGCTTGGAGGGCTAGGTTTGAGTCCCTGGATCGGTCTGGTGACCGATCAGGGAAGTTGGCACGCTGCTCCTCCGTGGATCGGTCCGGTGACCGATCCAGCGATGACTGATCGATCTGGTGACCAATCAGGGAGCACACAGTGAGGTTGGTAACCTACTGTGCGGCTCCTAATCGGTCTGGTGACTGATCAGGGAGCAGGCAGTTGCCTTACTGCTTGGCTTCTGAACGGTCCGGCGACCGATCAGGGAGCAGGCAGTTCACTCACTGCCTTGCTCCTGATCGATTTGGTGACCGATCAGGGAGCACACAGTGAGTTGAGTTCACCCGCTGATCAGCTTCTGAACGGTCCGGTGATCGATCCACGACCTAGGATCTGATATCCGCGATTACTGTTCACTCAGAAGTGGACCGATCAGGCTTGAGCCTGATCGGTCAGTGACTATCCTGATCGGTCTGGTGACCGATCAGGATTCACTATGATCGGTCTGGTGACCGATCAGGCCTGTATCGCCGCAAAAGCTGGGAGTCCCAGCAAAGCGGTGGATCGGTCTGGTGACCGACCCACGAGCCCTGGATCGGTCCGGTGACCGATCACTTTAATTCAAAATGCACTATCAGATGCTCTGATCGCGTCTGACCGTATCTGATTCTCTGCGTTTGATCTCTGATACTTGATTTTCTGGTTGATATGTTGTGCTAATACTCTGATTAAGCTGCAGGTGACAGGGAAGGATTCAAACACTCAAGGAGAGTCAATGGAGGCCTTTCCTTGGAGCAGGTTTGTCCCTTTTCCGTCTCAGGTTGCAACGGACGCTGGCGCTAGCTGGAGCTGCTGACTGGGGCTGATATGAGTGAAACTCAGGGAGTCCAGAAGAGCTCAGTGGTGGCTGATGGTTGCAGGGGAGCAGCTGGAGGCTGCAGTGAGATGGTGACCTGGCGCTAGTGGAGAAGAGATAAGCAGCGTAGTGGAGAAGCGAAAAGAGAACTTTGGCTGGATTGTGTTTGCTGCGACTTCTTGCTGCGTGCTTGTGTTCTCTGCTATTCCATCCTCTCTTGAGCAAGCTATTGTGATCTTTAAAGCAACCATCCCTTACTTGAGCACTTGAAGGAAGAAACAAGAGGCTTGGTGAGTCCATCAGCGAGAAGACACGAAGAAGGGAGTTCTTGCGTGAGATCGTCGCTGAGTGGAGCTCTAGTGAAGCGTTGCTTGTGTTCTTGCCTGTGCTAAGTGCTAAGTAAGATCTTTCTTGTGTTTCATTGTGCTTAAAACTATATCTCTGTTGAAATGCTGTGGATAGGTTACTCCACCGAGAAGGAGGTTGCATTTTATCCGATTTATCCGAGGCTTGATCTGTCGACGATCAAGGGATCGCCCACCTTAAGGGCACGCCAAGGAGTAGGGGCAAGTTATCCCCAAACCTTGTAAACCCTCTTGTTAGCGTTTTGCATTTGTGCTTAGCTTAAGGTTTTAGTTTTCTGCATACTCTGTTTTTATTACTTCCGCTGTGCTACTAAACATTTGAGTGCAGAAATTTGAAAAGCGCTAAGTTTCGGTATCTGGCTATATTCACCCCCCTCTAGCCATCCAAGGTCCAACACGCTCCACCGACAAACACCTCACATGCCACTGTCATCGTCGGTTTCCTCATCTCGCATTAGCCACTCGATCCCCTCTGCTACCTCCGTCCTCATCACCAATATTCCTTTGCCTTCGCCCTTTACGACCAACCCCATCCTCAGTCTCCTCACCACTAGCTTCGGTTCCAACCTTGGTCACCATGCACCGGCCACACGAGGACGAGCACGTCGAGGCCGAGTGCCTCCCCCTCCCCCTCCCTCCAAAAGCCGTCGGGTAGCTCAATATCAACAGCCGCGGCGCCCAGTTGTGGATCACCATCCTCTTCCCTTCACATCCTCTGCCAACCCGTCGAGAAAGTAAACCTTGGCAACGCTGGATCACTGTGTGTGTTGTTGCAAGGCCCAGAAAAGTTGACAATAAGGATAGATTTCAGATACTTTGTAAAATATGAGAGACATAAATGACTATGAAAAAATTTTAGGAACATAATTGGGACTCGGTTGAAATATTAAGAATATTTTAATGAATTGTCTATGAAATTTTGTAATAGATAACAAAGAGTTAATGGTGAGAATAGATTTGCAATATTTTGTAAAATACAAAATACATATATTGTTGGCCCAGACCCAAAGAATAGCGCACCCAAGAACCACATAGATATGCAAGAGGAACAAAAAAAAAAAGAAAACGAAGAAACCGAAAGAAGGAAGAAAGGCGAGAAGAAAATAACTAAAGAGAAATTCTTATTAAAACTTGATATTGATCTACACACTCTTATGCTCTATTTATACACCCTAAGAGATAATAGATTAGCCTAAGATCCACAAAAATAGGAATGATCCACAATAATAGGGATGATCCACAAAAATAGGAAATACTAAGCCATAAGAATTATGAACATAAAATAAAATTAAAATGTGATGATAATGTCTGAATTAATTATTTTCTCACATTACTCCCCCTAATCCAGGCATGGCTGTAAATCACGGGCACCGAGTAGTTGTCGCATGGCGGCTAACTTCACTCCTAGCATTCTCCCCCACCATGGCAGCATTCTCTGTAACTGCATTTTGTATTGTAGTTTCTCCAGACAGTTTGGGATGCTGAAGAGCATCATGTGAAGCGTTGTCGTCTTCCACTTCCAATGTAACCAATCCAGCAACACGCCCAAACCTGGCTGGGGACATGTATCAAGATATGACAACACAGTACCATGTGAAGATGACGACAATGCATAATCTCTTCAAAGTCGATGTCTTGTCGTTGTACATAGCCTTTAGCAACTAATCTTGCTTTGTGTTTAACAACTTTCCCATCTGAATCTTTCTTCAATTTTAACATCCAGTTTAGACAGATAGGTTTGCGGCCTAATGGGAGCTCAGTTAGGGTCCAGGTCTTGTTCTTCTCAATAGATCTCAGTTCTTCCTCCATTGCTTCATACCAGCAAGCCTCAGTTGCAGCTTCTTGATAACTTGTTGGCTCATCAGACACCACCATCATCAGCTCTTCCTCTTCTTCATCAATACCAACCACTTCCTCAGTGTTGGCGTAGATGTCGGCAAGGGATCTATAGCGGACTGGCCCTTCATAAGAATCAGGCGTGTTTGTTACCGGAGGCGAGGTAGTTGCATAGGCGTTCAATGATGGTGTAGATGGACTTGAGTTCGATGATGGTGTAGATGGACTCGAGTTCGATGATGGTGTAGATGGACTCGAGTTCGATGATGATGTAGATGGACTTGACGCTCTTGTCATGGGTACCACGGCTGCTACTGATGGTATGACATTTTTCACCCCTGCCTCAACGTCTGCTACAACAATCGCCTTGTCGGAGTAGAGCGGATCCAACATCATAAAACTCGGCAAGTTTTCTTCATTATTAGCACCTGCATTCCATGTCCATTCAGAATTTTCTTGAAATATGACATCTCTACTTTCTTGTAGCTTGCCATGGCTTGGATCAAACAACCGATGAGCTTTGCAACCTTCTTCGACACCCAAGTATACCATGGGTGAGCTTCTGTCGTCAAGTTTCTTCAGATGAGGGGTTGTGTTTTTCACATATGCAACACAACCGAACACTCTCAAGTGGGCGAGATGTGGCTTTCTCCCCATCCAAGCTTCAAATGGTGTACGCTCTCCTAGCACCTTAGTTGGGAGACGGTTTAGCAAATAGACAGCATGCCTAACCGCCTCTCCCCAGAACCTTGCGGGCATATTTATACTCTTTAGGAGAGATCTTGCCATGGCCATCACGGTGCGGTTGCGGCGCTCCACGACACCATTCTGTTGAGGGGTGTAGGGAGCCGTGAGGTGCCGCTCGATTCCTTCATTTTCACAGAATCGAGTAAACTCCGTGGATAGAAACTCGCCGCCTCGATCTGTCCGGAGTGTTCTGATCTTGTACTCAGTCTTGTTCTCTGTCAGGAATTTGAACTTCTTGAATGCCTGGAATGCATCACTCTTTGCTGCCAATGCAAACACCCACATCCACCTAGTGAAATCATCCACAATTAGAAGAAAATACTTGTTACCGGCAAGTGTACATGGTGCGATTGGCCCGCAAATATCAGCATGGAGAACTTCTAATGGCTTCTTTGCTTTAAAGTTTGCTTGGTACGGGAACGGCAATCTTGCATGCTTGGCGATCACACACACCACAAAAAGCTTGTTCGGCTAGGGCAATATTGGCACATCAACTGCCAATTTCTTCTCACCCAATAGCTTCAAGTCATGGAAATTGACATGTCCGAGCCTTGCGTGTCATAACCAGGTTGGGTCTTCTAGGCTTGCCAGGAGACAGACTTGCTTGAGTGTCTTCAAGGTTATCTTTACAAGCGATTTTGTGTTCGCTTTACCAGCATCAAGAGCTTTCTGCTCCCATCAATCACCTTCATGGTATCTCCTTCTATGTGCACCTCGTTCCCAGTTTCTGTCAATTGACCAAGACTGATGATATTACCACAAAGTTTTGGAATGTAGTATACCTCATGGAGAGCCTTCTGATCGCCGTTCTTGCATTCAAATACAACCCTCCCTTTGCCCATGATCTCTATGGTTGATCCATCGCCAAACCTCACCCTCCCGGTGATGGTTTCGTCTAGTTCTTGAAACTTCTTGCGATGGCCAGTCATGTGGTTGCTTGCACCGTTGTCAAGGTACCAAATGTCTTTATCTTCTCCTTTCTTCACACTGTGATACATCTCCGGTAGAAACCTTTCTTCACTAAGCAGAATGATATCTTGCCGCTCACACCTTGCATGAAACTCCTCATGGGACACGGTCATCATCAGTGTTGGCTCTTCCTTGGTGGCGCAAGTGAGGTGAGCCTCATCATCTCGACGCTTGCTGTAGCATTCGGACGCATAATGCCCCATCTTCTCACAATTGAAACACTTTATGTGTCTCTTGTCACGAGTGTTATTGTTGTTGCTCTAGTGCCTCCTGCACTGTCTTGACACTGCGTACCACGACCACGACCGCGCCCTCGCCCACGCCACTTGCCACGATTAGGGCCGTTGGACCCGCGCCCCTTGCCTCCTGACGGAGTGTCCACGTTGCTCCCTTTTTGTCACATTTGCCAATTGGCATGAGTAAGCAGGAGCTCACCTTCAGTGCCGTTGGCGTTGCCTCGTAATCGCTGTGTTCGTTCCTCGTATGCCTTCAGTCGCCCGATAGTCTCCTCAATAAAAAAAATCAATAAAAAAAATCGTGGTTTAGAAATAGGAGTAGTTTAGAAATATCACCAATGAAATAGGAGTAGTTTAGAAATATCAGTGGGTTTTGACCAAAACTCACTAATGGACCTACCATATTTGGATTTATGAAAACTCCATATGAATAGAGAGGGTAGAGGTAGGAGATGATGTTTTAGGTGTCCAAACATCGATATATTTGATATCATCAATGCAATAGGAGTAGTTTAGAATTATCAGTGGGTTTTGACCAAAACTCACTTATAGACCTACCATATCTGGATTTCTGAAAACTCCATATGAATAGAGAGGGTAGAGGTAGGAGATGATGTTTTAGGTGTCCAAACATCTATATATTGGATATCACCAATGAAATAGGAGTAGTTTAGAAATATCAGTGGGTTTTAATCAAAACCCACTGATGGACCTCCCATATCTGGATTTCTGAAAATTCCATATGAATAGAGAGGTTAGAGGTAGGAGATGATATTTTAGGTGTCCAAACATCTATATATTGGATATCACCAATGAAATAGGAGTAGTTTAGAAATATCAGTGGGTTTTGACCAAAACCCACTGATGGACCTCCCATATCTGGATTTCTGAAAATTCCATATGAATAGAGAGGTTAGAGGTAGGAGGTAATGTTTTAGGTGTCCAACCATCTATATATTAGATATCACCAATGCAATAGGAGTAGTTTAGAAATATCAGTGGATTTTGACCAAAACCCACTGATGGACCTACCATATTTGGATTTCTGAAAACTCCATATGAATAGAGAGGGTAGAGGTAGGAGATGATGATTTAGGTGTCCAAACATCTATATATTAGATATCACCAATGAAATAGGAGTAGTTTAGAAATATCAGTGGGTTTTGACCAAAACCTACTGATGGACCTCCCATATCTGGATTTTTGAAAACTCCATATGAATAGAGAGGTTAGATGTAGGAGATGATGTTTTAGGTGTCCAAACATCTATATATTAGATATCACCATTAATGTAATAGGAGTAGTTAATTCGTATCAGTGGGTTTTGACCAAAACCCATTGATGGACATCATATCTATGTTCAGGCCCTCCTAGCGTGACTTCAGACCCTGCGTTTTAATATGAAATTAAGTGTTTTGATAGGTTTTTTTATATATTAATATATTTTTAAAATAGAAAAAAATTTGAGTCCATGTTGGCCTGAATCAAAAGATTTCAGGCTCAACGTGGGTCTGAAATACAAAATTTCAGGCCCACGCTAAGCCTGAAATAAAAATATTTCAGACCCAGCGTGGGCCTGGAATCAATAGATTTCAGGCTCATACTTTTTTTTTTATTAATTTCAGCCATTTTTTTCAATTTTTTATATATTAATATATTTATTCAATATTATTTAATATATTAATTTCTATTAATTAAATATAAAAATCATTTATTTATATTTTTAAATCGCTTTTTTTTATTGATATCAGCCCACGCTTTTTGTTTTCAATTTTTTTTATATATTAATATATTTATTAAATATTATTAAATATATTAATTTCTATTAATCTAATATAAAAATCATTTATTTATATTTTTAAATCACGTTGAATGAGATATTTATTAACTGAAATATTTTTTTAATTTTTACCTTACGTTTTTAGCACCGATTCCATTATATATTATTTTAAAATAAAAGTCTGAAAAAATATCTGTAGACATCTCGAAATTTGTTACTGAGAGAGAGAAAGAGAAAGACAGTAGTTAGAAGGAGGGGTATAAGAGGAAGTTCACATAAAGGCCTGCGCCCTTTGGTAAAATAAAAACCATGGTACGCGAATTGATAATTTCAAATTCTTATGTATACTCTTTAGTAAATAGCCGTGTATATATATATATATATATATATGCACAATAATAATTTAGAAAAATACAATTAAAATTTTGATTTATTAGTTTATAATTTATGTTTCGACTATTAATAATTTAAGAAATAAAAATAACACATATTAAAATTTTAATGATATATTAACCATTTGAGGATATACTTAAATAGCAATGATAGGGAGAGTAAAAATAAGAGAGTGAAAATTATAATGAATGATGTGACATGACGTGGTACTTTGCATGCATACGTACGATTATCGCTTGGATACTATCGGCGGTCTTCGGTCGCCGTCCCGAATCAAACTATATCCTGGGGGCACGGTGAACCCGTTGAAGATCGTTCATGGAAGGTGCCACGTTATTTACTATGATTTTCACTCTCTCAATCATTATTCATAGTTAAAACACTAAACAATATAATAAATAAATAATAAATATGTTATATATATTAAATATATAAGACGATAAAATTAAAGCTAATTATATTTAAATATAATTTATTAAGAAAAATAATAATAATATAATTAATAGTTAATAAGAAAATAAATTTATATATTTTTTAAAATTTTATATGAATTTTTATTATATTTTAATATGATATATCAATTAGAATATAAAACTTAAATTCTAAATTTCTATTAAATCATCTCCCACGCCGACATGCTGGCGACATGCCCGCCCCACCCATCCTGTGAGCTGCGACCCCGCCGGGATCACCGTTCCGATTCGTTCCCGTTCCATTCCAACCGTTTTTGCTGTTATAACGTAAAAGAACGACCTCCCAAAGTAATCGAAGTTATATACATGAAAATTGGAACGACACGAGGTGTTCCCATGCCAGAACGTCCGTTCCGGCTGTTCCGTGACAGTTCTGATGAACCATGCATAGAATCGAACTAAATATTGTAGATTTTCAAGTAAAGAAAATTCATTTAAAATTGACTATTTGTGAAGATTTACCCTCTATATTGCAACAAATTGTTGCTGCAAAGAAGTTACGGAATATGCAAAAACTTGTTTCCAACCACATTAATCAGAAAGAGGAGTTTTTTCTTCATTGGGATAAGTTTTGAATAAATAAAATCAAAAAATAAAGAAGAAAATGAATTCATTAAGAAAAATTACTCCTCTTATAAGAAAGGAAGCATCCCGTGGCACAATCTGCAGAGGAAGAGTCCGAAACATAGAGAGAGTCCGGTTAAATGCCTTCAAATCCAATGAAAACTCAATGCTTTCCCGCTCGAACAATTCAGAGAGCCAGATATTTCTCGATCGAATCGTGTTACAATTTCATTGCATTCTCTTTAGAACCCCAAAGTTACATATTTCTCGATCGAATCGTTGTTTAGGTTCGCCTCCGACACCATCCTCGCAAGCTCATCGTCCACGCCTTTCCCACCTCATCCTTCCTCCCCTCCCTCTAAATTCCCGTTTGGAATCGAAGAATAAATTGAGAATTCACTCCGCGAGCGCAAATATGCCAAGGAGAAGACGAGGAGGAGCGAAGAATGGAAAAACACAAGGGTGGCGAAGGGTCTGGTTTCCCACGGCGGAAAGAAAACACAGGGGAAGGGAAATGATTCGAGGCCCTTGAGACGCCGACCCACAAGTGAATCCGACGAGCTGCACAGAGGCGAGTGGGGCACACAGTACCCACGACTCGTACCCAGACACGTACCCAGATAACGCTAAGGAGAGAAAATGTTGCTATTTTATTTAGGGCAAAATTAATGTGTTGAATTAACAATAGAAATATGTTTATGAGAAATTTATTGCAACTGATTGATGATCGAACGCCAAATATGCTGATTAAAATTTTTATTATGATATTCACTTTAACGTATCATTGCTCTTACAAAATTTATTTTACTTTTTATATATAAAATTTTATATACTTCAATTATCAAATTATTAATTTATCGAATTATGCTGAATTACTTTTAATAAAAAAATCAAAAAAATATAATTCTTCTTAAATTTAACATTATTTAACTAAAATCTAATACGATCTAATTAATTTATCCTAAACTAATTGATTGGTATGAACTCCTAATCAATTAGTCAGGCAAAAAAAATTATGCTTAATTTGATATAAAATATACTAACTTTTAATTTAAATACGATAATTTTTTAAAAAAATTATATTTATTCTTGCTCTTTTATACATATAAAAAATAAGAGTAATGTTCTCTCACGATAAATATAATTATTCCTAATTGATCAAAGTTCCTTAATTGATTGTCTCAATCAATTAGAATAGCTCCAATTAATTATGGACAACTTTAATCCATTCTCGATCAATTGAATTTGAAAAAAAAATCATACTAAATTTGATAAAAAATATAATAGATTATATTATATAATACTGAATTTAATAAAAATTATACCACATTTTATATTTTTATATCTAAAAATAATTTTAAAAAATATTATGTATGAAGGAGTCTGAAGTAAATAAAAATTTATACATTGGAAACGAAAATAATTTTTTTAATACAAAACTAAAGATAAAGATGCAAGTAGGGCTTACGTTGCAGTGTATTTATTTTTATTTATTAAAATAAAAAAACAGATAAATCGTTATTTTAAATTTTGCCTATGAACGTGGCGTCCACGCGCGAGCCGACTTCATCATCGTCTTAGATTCCCTTCCGCGATCCATTGAGTCTGCTCGTCTCCAATGGAGGAGGCGACGGAGACTAACGATAAAGTACAGGACGTTGAAGGCCCTCGAAGCTGCTTACGGTTACCATTTCCCTGTACATTCTGGCTTGTAGCCCACCTTTTTTGCCAGTACAAAAACCACTATTATTGGGATTGTAGCAAATCCGCCTTCCCACTCTTTGGAAACCATTGGCTCCATTTGGAAACCACGGCGGTTCTCCCTTCTCCTTCCCGGCCATGCAATCTTATAAACTCCCCTCCCTTCTTCTCCTCTTCGCCTCGCATCTCCTCCCTCCTCCCCTGTTTTTGTTTTGTTTCAGTAGAGATCATGAAGATGAGCTGCAATGGCTGCCGAGTGCTGCGCAAGGGGTGTAGCGATAGCTGCAGCATCCGCCCCTGCTTGCAGTGGATCAAGAGTCCCGAGTCGCAGGCCAATGCCACCGTCTTCCTCGCCAAGTTTTACGGCCGCGCCGGCCTCCTCAACCTCATCAACGCTGGCCCCGACCACCTCCGCCATGGTAAATTTGTGTGAAAGATTGCTGATCTCTGTGGGAATATGTCGATTGATTTTGTGGCTCGCAGCGATCTTTCGGTCTCTGTTGTACGAGGCGTGCGGGCGGATCGTGAACCCGATCTACGGCTCCGTCGGGCTCCTCTGGTCCGGCCGCTGGCAGGACTGCCAGGCGGCGGTGGATGCGGTGCTGAGGGGGGCGCCCGTGGTGCCCATCTCCACCGAGACGGCGGTCTCCGCCTCTGCGCCGCCGCTCAAGGGCTACGACATCCGCCACGTCTCCAAGGACCCCGCCGGCGACTCACTCCGCGAGGTCAACGCGCTCGGCCGCGCTAGGTTCAAGCGCCACGGCGTCCTGCCTGCGCCGGCGCCGGTCCGACAACAGCATCGACCAGCCGCTCAGTTCCGGCACACCCGGAGCCACGAGTCAGCCTCCAGCTGCCGCGCGGCGGAACCCGAACCGCCGACCAACGAGAGCATATCGTCGGCGGAGACCGCGGAGGCGGCATCGCACGTGAGCCAAGGCGAACCGGAGCGATCCTCCTCCTCCACCTCCTCCTCAGAGGTCCTGCTGGAGCTCACGCTGGGGTTCAAACCTTCCCTCGACATCCCCCAGTCAACGACGTATCGACCCCGAGCCGCAAGCTCCGCCGACTATGTCCTGGCGCCGCCGGCGTCCACTTCGTAACCCGACGATCCTAAATAAATAAATAAATTAATAGTATACATCAAATCCAATCAAAGGAAGACAAAATGCGAATTTCTTTTTGTTTTTTTCATTTTGTCCAACTTAATTAGGAAGAATTTTGTTACTTCTCCTCTCGCTTTAGTTAACTTTTGGTTAATCTTTTTCCAATTAAGCATTACTGTCTTGTTCACTCTGCATGCTTCGTTGATGTACAAGAGCAGAACTTCATGTATCTGTAGTGCCTTGCTGTAAATTAATACAAGCATGAGACGTGGTCAAACTTGCTTCTCCTCTCTAATGGCTTTTCATGGAAGAAAACAAGAGAGAAATGCTTTCTCCTCTTCTGGGAATTTGGAACTGACAGATAAACCAGGTGGAGTGTGCAGGAATGGTGGTATTTAATGTCCAGTTACGGCAATCTGGAAAAGGATGAAGTAGGTGACGAAGATAGGGAGTGAGAGGGATGGTGGATAATGACCGTGCCCGAGATTTATTTATTAATTTTTTAAATTATCATCACATTATCATTATAATAAAAAATAATTATATTCATCTCACACCGCACGTCTTTCATAATTTATTTCTAAATTATATAAAAAAAATTACAAAATCAATTTACAAGTAATCGGAGGATGAAAGAAATTTTTTTCCTTACAATATACGTTCGTCAACGAACTGATTTCTTATCTATTATTATCACTGTCTAATCATAGCTCTGCCCAAGGTTTCATTAAAACTATAAACAAGGATCAATAATTTCTTTGTTAGAGTGGTTTTTAAGGTACATTGAGTGGATTTTAATTAAAGACAATCACATGCTTATTGGTTTTTAAGGTGCACTCTAATACCAATTGTATATGTGATAAAGTGACCACTTCTAATACAATATAATTAAGAAGCTTGCTCTATTATGGATCTTAGCAAAAATTAATATTTAAGAGCATAAAGCCGTCCATAATAATGGAAGGACTTTAAATTAAGGATAGTATTTGATCCTATCGTCGAGCGAAATGGAGTCGTAATCGGATGACGGTGGAGAGAGAAGTGACGTGGATGCCGATGGGATGTCCTCGTTCCAGAATGACTCAGCAAGTGGGGGGATCCTCCGACCGAATGGAAGAAGAAGTAGCCTGGTGGATCTCCGACGGGATGACCTGAACCTGCTGGAGAAGATGACCGTTAGCAACCTAGCCGGGAAGCGTCCCGGCAAGGCCCTCCGATGGTCAAGTCAGTACTCCGGTGAACAAGCAAATAGAGGAGCACTGTATACGAGAAGCTATGCGCGCGTGTACCTGATAATGAGGCGGGGAGGGGCTTATATAGCCGGGGAAAAGGACCAAGTCTGACATGTGTCAGGATCTTCTGACAGGGTCAGAGGATATGGTATGGTTAGGTCGATTTGAGTCTGACCTGTGTCAGGATCTTCTGACAGGATCAGAGGATATGATATGGTTAGGTCGATTTGAGTCTGACCTGTGTCAGAATTCTCTGACAGGGTCAGAAGATATGGTATGGTTATGTCGATTTGTAACCAACATTCTTCGTCGTATACCGTTTGTCTTATGTGAGGACAAAGACAGGTTTCTGTAAATCAGAGAGTGTCAGTTCACACAAATGGTGATAGCTTGTTATCTGCAGCTGGTGCAGGTGTATTCTGTCTTTATCCCAGGGTGATTCCAAGAGAGTGCCCGAGTGGACACAGGAACGGCACGCCCGGCTGGATATCAAGCCTGGGTGTAAAGGACTGCCGGGCGGATGCACTCGAATGAGCGAGGCGTGTAAACTTTAATGCGGTCGGGCGGGAATACCCGGCTAGATGAGGTGTGTAAGCCTTAATGTGGCCGGCCGGGTTTGACCGGCCGGCGGAGGCGTGTAAGCCTTAATGTGACCGGCCGGGTTTGACCGGCCGGATGAGGCGTGTAAGCCTTAATGTGGCCGGCCGGGTTTGACCGGCCGGCGGAGACCCTGGGTCCGGCTAGAGTGTGTCAAGCTGGCTACCCGTACAATGACATGGACCCTGAAGTGGGCCAGGCCATGTTGCCACGTTGGCTGTTCATACGGTGACAAAGATAGGGCGGGATCAATAGCCTTCCCCTCAAGTCTAGTCGAAGGAGGCGATCAGTCCGACTGACTGGACTACAAGTGGGTACAACCATTCTGCGGCCGAGCGATTTTGTCCTTTTTATATCCGGTCGGCTTAACACGATGCTCAACAGCTAGCGCTGTGTATGCTTGCCCTGTCTGGGCGGAAGGAGGTTGTCATTCGAGAGGGGCGTGGGCCGCCACGCACCCGACTCTTTTTTAACGAGGGCGTCCGGCTGGACGAAGCATGATAGAGGAGCGTGGGCCGCCACGCATCCCCGACTAACCATGGACATGGTGATGATGTCCGAGCGGATGAAGATTTTGACCGGAGGAGCATGGGCCGCCACATCCTCGTACATTGTCCTGCGTAAGCAGAATAACTATTCCCGACTGAAGGGAGCGTGGGTTGCCACGCGTCCGTACATTGTGAATGCGTCTGACCGGACGAGTGTTGTTAGTCGATGAGAGGTATGCTGAATACGTTTGGGCGGGAGAGCGTTTGCCTTGAGTCGCAAGAAATGTGTAGTGCCACGCGCCCCCAGACGATTTTCTCGTGATTGCCCGAGCCAGTCAATTAATGGAGACGCGACATTCTAAGTCGAATGAAGCGATGTGATATGCCCGATGCGACCGGCGCCTTAACGGCCTCACCTCCGCTTTAATGATCCGGGCCACGTGGCGCCCGCTGGTTGGCCGACCGGGATGCGATTTCTCCCCATGATTACGAGCTTTTAATGGCCATTAACGCGCGTAATTCTTTCCGCCACGCGGCAGCTTCCGGCTGGCCGACACGACGACGCGCCCTGTCGCCGATGCAGGCGACGTCAGCGCCTGCGGCGCGTCTTTTCGAGGCTGATCATGGGACGCCTCAACGGCACGGATGAGGCGATCTCAGTACGCGTGAATCGCCATCGGACGGTCTCCCTTCTTTCGGCCTAACTATAAATAGGCCTCCCTCTTCGCCGAAACCCTCATTTGCTTCTCCACTGTTCTCCCTCTAACTCGGTGCTTCTCGCTGCTCGCCGCCGTCTTCGCGCGTCGCCGCCGACCTCGTGCTTCTCCGCCGGTTAATCCTTTCCACCACCACCTACGGTCAGATTCTCCCTTTTCTTCCCTTTCTTTCTGCTCCATGGCTGCCCCTACGTGGTATACCTCTGTCGAGTCTTCCCTTCACGACGAGACCATCTCCGATCTCCGACTGGCCTACGATGTCCCTAAAAACTACCACATTGCCGTTCCTACAAAGGCTGACCGACCACACAAGCCCCCGACCGGCTTCTTTGTATTTTTCCGGGACCAACATATGTCTGGCCTGCGCTACCCTCTTCATCCCTTTATTGTAGACTTCTGTAACTTTTTCCATGTGCCTATCTTCCAGCTATCTCCCAACGCCATTCGCATATTGTGTAACATAATAGTTCTTTTTACCCTTTACCGAGTCCCCCTCCGACCGGAGGTTCTTTACTTCTTTTACTACCCGAAGAAACAGGAGGCCGGGAATTTCTTTCTCCAAGCCTGGGCCAAATTATCCATAGTGGAGAATATTCCTTCCTCAAATAAGGGATGGAAAACCCATTTCTTCTTCATAAGACCTCCGACCAGCCCCGGGTTCCCGATCGGATGGGTTGAAGACCTGCCCCTTATAGCTCCCTTAAAAAATTTTAAATCCGACCCCTTATTTACCCTGGCTGTTTCTCGACTCGGGGGCCTCCGCTTCGACGGCATGAAACTTCTCAATGACGCCGTCTTGTACATATTTGGGCTAAGCCGAGTGCCTGCCGCCCTGCCCGGCACCTTCTGTAAGTCATTTTTTGGTTTCGTACTCCTTTCTCCCTAACTCAATATCCTATGTTTTTGCAGCCGAGATGATGTGGGAAGCGGCCCTCGATGAGGCCCTGGGCCTGGCAGACGAAGAGTTAAACGCCCGGGCGGCCGAACAACTGCGTCTGCGCCAGGCCGGTCTGCCCGACCAACCTCCAATTCCCGAGAGCGCGGAGCCCGCCCCTCAGGCTCCTTCTGCCCAACCAGCGGCGACTGGTTCTAGGGAGCCGGTCGGCTCATCCAAATCTTCTGCCTCTGCAAGATCTTCCGGCAAGCAGAAGGTTCAGCCTTCCATGCAGAAGTCCCTGCCTTCCAAGCGGAAGGCCAGCGCTTCTGTCCGTATAGAGGAACCGACGGAGGTAGGTCGGTCCTCTTCTGATTCTCCCGACCCGCAACCTTTGAAGAGGCGCCCGAGGACTTCTGCGTCGGGCTCTCAATCTCAACCTGCAGAGGCAACTGCCAGCCCAGCTAGAGCGAGCCGGTCGGCTGGCGCACCGGATTCGCCTCGCTCGGGAGGACGCCGCTCACAGCCGTGTGCCTATGGCGTATATCTCCCCTCGGTCGACCCAGCGACCCCCAGTGAAGTCCAGCAGCGGCTTACCCTTTACGGGGAATTGGCGGACTGCTGGGAGCAGGGTATGAGGGAGGGGACTTCCAGACCCCCGATCCGACTGGCCGACCAGTTCTTTCAGGACGCTACGCATGTAAGTCCGATGCTTCGATGCTTAATTAACTTGCTTCTTTCTAACATTTTTATTGTAGTTTTGGGCCTCCTGCTCGAGCGTCGCCTATTCCTTGGTTATCAAGACCAGGGGACGCCGAGCGGCCGAACGGCGGCTCGAGGAATTGGAGCTCCGCCAGTTGCACGCTAACTTACCGGCCGGCGAGGAGGGTACAGCTATTCTCCGCTCGGAGATACTGGACCTTAAGGAAAAACTCCGTTCCGCCGAGGCACTGCTGACGGAGGAAACCACCAGAGCGGAGGCAGCCGAGCGGGCGTATGCCCGATCTTCCTCCCTGCACGCAACCCTTGAGCAGGAGAGGAAGAAGGCTCTGGCCCTGCAGCGCCGTGCCCGCTCGGACCTCGACAAGAAGGCTGTCGAGGCCCAAGCCTTGAAGGCGGAGCTAGACAAGATGATGAAGTCCTCGGAGGAGCTCCAGACGACCCTGAACGAAAAAGAGCAGGAGCTGGCGACTCGGGAGTCGGACTTGAATGCCAAAGAGAAGGCTTTAGACATACGAGGAGACGAGCTCCATTTGTCTGAAGGAATGCTGGCCTCTCAAGCCGTTGCCTTGGAGGAGAAGGACAAGGAGCTAGCTAACCTCCGGGCGGAAATTGACAGCCTGAAGCTACATCAAGCAGGCGAGCCCGCTCGGATGGACGCACATCGCCTGGCTTACATCAACTCTAAAGAGTTCGGCACGCAGCTGGGCAAGCGGACATCTGGTATGTTCCAGATGGGCTTAAACAGCGCCGTTCTGCAGCTCCAAGAGAGCGGCCATCTGCCTGCCGACCTTCCTGCCAATGCTGTCCAAGTGAGCCGGGTCAAGGAGCTACTCCCTAAGGACTTCTTCCAGCCCTTTACTTAAATTTTAATCATGTAATCTTGAGCCGCCGGTTGGGGCTCTCCTTTTTGTACTGCTTCCGAGTCAATTATCGATGAAAAGCTTTTTCCTTTAACGTGTTATTTTTCGATAATGACTAAGCAAATGCTGCTGATCGACTATCCGGGTGGGGGATATGGATCACCTTAAACCCGACCAGAGAGCCGAATTAAGCGCAGGAAAAATGGCTGCGCAAGGTAGACGACTGGTTGACCTGACTGAGGGGTGTGGGTCGCCACACGCCCGGTCGGAGAACCAAATCAAGTTAGGAAAATGGCTAAGTGTAAGTTAGCCGGCTGGTCGGTCCGACTGAGGGGTGTGGGTCGCCACACGCCCGGTCGGGGAACCAAACCAAGTTAGGAAAATGGCTAAGTGTAAGTTAGCCGGCTGGTCGGTCCGACTGAGGGGTGTGGGTCGCCACACGCCCGGTCGGGGAACCAAATCAAGTTAGGAAAATGGCTAAGTGTAAGTTAGCCGGCTGGTCGGTCCGACTGAGGGGTGTGGGTCGCTACACGCCCGGTCGGGGAACCAAACCAAGTTAGGAAAATGGTTGTCAGTTAGCCTGATGGTTGGTCCGACTGAGGGGTGTGGGTCGCCACACGCCCGGTCGGGGAACCAAACCAGTCTATAAATATGTTAGGCTTCCCAGGCTTCTGGAGGGACCAATCCAGGCTTCCGAGTGGGCTGACGCTTCCGGTCAGTCGCCAACTCAGGCTTCCGAAGGGAGCCGATCTTCTGCGTGGGACGCCACGCATCCGACCGGACACCTCTTCAGGCTTCCGGATGGGCCAATCTTCCATGTGGGACGCCACGCTTCCGACCGGGAGCCAATCCAGGCTTCCAAGTGGGCTGTCGCCGAGCGAAATGGAGTCGCAACCGGATGACGGTGGAGAGAGGAGTGTCGTGGATGCCGACGGGATGTCCTCGCTCCAGAATGACTCAGCAAGTGGGGGGGGATCCTCCGACCGAATGGAAGAAGAAGTAGCCTGGTGGATCTCCGACGGGATGACCTGAACCTGCTGGAGAAGATGACCGTTAGCAACCTAGCCGGGAAGCGTCCCGGCAAGGCCCTCCGACGGTCAAGTCAGTACTCCGGTGAACAAGCAAATAGAGGAGCACTGTAGACGAGAAGCTATGCGCGCGTGTACCTGATAATGAGGCGGGGAGGGGCTTATATAGCCGGGGAAAAGGACCAAGTCTGACATGTGTCAGGATCTTCTGACAGGGTCAGAGGATATGGTATGGGTAGGTCGATTTGAGTCTGACCTGTGTCAGGATCTTCTGACAGGATCAGAGGATATGGTATGGTTAGGTCGATTTGAGTCTGACCTGTGTCAGGATTCTCTGACAGGGTCAGAGGATATGGTATGGTTATGTCGATTTGTAACCAACATTCTTCGTCGTATACCGTTTGTCTTATGTGAGGACAAATACAGGTTTCTGTAAATCAGAGAGTGTCAGTTCACACGAATGGTGATAGCCTGTTATCTGCAGCTGGTGCAGGTGTATTCTGTCTTTATCCCAGGGTGATTCCAAGAGAGTGCCCGAGTGGACACAGGGACGGCACGCCCGGCTGGATATCAAGCCTGGGTGTAAAGGACTGCCGGGCGGATGCACTCGAATGAGCGAGGCGTGTAAGCTTTAATGCGGTCGGGCGGGAATACCCGGCTAGATGAGGTGTGTAAGCCTTAATGTGGCCGGCCGGGTTTGACCGGCCGGCGGAGGCGTGTAAGCCTTAATGTGACCGGCCGGGTTTGACCGGCCGGATGAGGCGTGTAAGCCTTAATGTGGCCAGCCGAGTTTGACCGGCCGGCGGAGACTCTGGGTCCGGCTAGAGTGTGTCAAGCTGGCTACCCGTACAATGACATGGACCCTGAAGTGGGCCAGGCCATGTTGCCACGTTGGCTGTTCATACGGTGACAAAGATAGGGCGGGATCAGTATTAAATAGTCCACCAACCTGAATATTTATTTTATAATTTTTAAATCATTATTAAAGATGTGTAAACTTAATTATATTTTTATATTTATTTTTATATCGGTTAATTATAGAAAACTCCCTAAATTCAAACTGGCCTTTGCATGCACTCCACGCTTGATAAATTCTTTACAATCACTCTATAATGAATTGAGTATAAAAGAGTGAAAATTCAGTATATATTGTAAAGATTTGAGTATAAATTGTTTGAGATTGAGTACTAATTCAAGAAATTTGAGTACAAAGTTTCGGTGACCCCTCATGTGAAAATCTTGATATGGTGAGTATAAAAGAGTGAAAACTGAGTATACATTATAAAGATTTGAGTATAAATTGTTTGAGATTAAGTACTAATTTAAAAAATTTGTGTATAAAATTTCGATGACCCCTTATGTGAAAATCTTGATGTGGTGGATGCAACCTCATATACTCAAATTTCTAAATTTTATACTCATTTTTTTTTTCAAATAATACTCAATTTAAATTAATTCATACTTAAATTTTGATAATGTATACTGAAATTTTTACTATATACTGAAACAATATATACTCAAATTTTTTTAAATAATACTCAAATTTCTTAAATTAGTACTCAATCTCAAACAATTTATACTCAAATCTTTAGGATTTATACTGAATTTTTACTTTTTTATACTGATAAAAAAAATAACACACAAAATTGTCTTGTCAATCCCATCAGGGAGTGCATGCGAAGAAATTTTTGGATAGGGAGTGCATGCAAAGCCAAGTTTGATGTTAGGGAGTTTTTTCAAATTTTCTCTTTTTATATTAAATTATATATTTTCTTACTTATTTTCATAAAAAATTATATCCTTATCTATTTATTTTCATATTAAATTAATTTTGTAACTTATAAAAATCCATTATGATTTTTTTTATAATTTTTAGGATGATTATTAAAGATATTTAAACATAATTATATTCGTTTCTATTTATTTTATATTAAATTATATTTTTAAAATTATATTTCTTATTAAATTAAGTTTTTATAATTTTTTATTTATAAAAAATGGCCAGACGATCTAGATTTACCGTTAAATTATTATGACCATATGCGGACAACGCATATGAGTGTGGTCGCCACAAAGCTGTTCGTCCATAATAATGGAAGGACTAATTATTAATGTTAAAATAGCATGTAATGCCGACCGACCATGAATAATCTGACCAGGGATAATTAATCATAAAAAAAATGATTTATTTTGGTAAAGATTTCGAAGTGGCATCCATAGATTTAGTGGAACCATTGGGATTAAGATATTGCATTTTGGCTACATGAATCAGATTTTAACAGAGCAGAATCCATTAATTAATAGGTTTCATTTGATGTCCAAAATCGCCAACTAGATTGAGCATTATATTCTTATTAATTGGAATGTTAAGTTTTCGTCCTCAATGTATTTTTTTTATTTTTATTTTTATTTTTGGAAACAAAATGATTCGTTCGTCTCCAGTGCCCCTGATCAATCTATCTCCAAAGTTAATACCAAAGAGATAAATTACGAAAACTACTAACTCAGATACTATAATTAATACATGAAAAAGACGAAAACAATAACTTTATCAAATTGACCCTCATACCCATTACTTCAACGCTTTTCTTGCTACAATCAAAGAGATAAACGGTGTTATTTTTAATTGTATTTTCTGATGATTTATTAGTGAAATAAAATAAATAATAATAATGAAAATAAAGATTTATTATTTTTTAACTCCGGTTGCTGTTTGGACCCCAGGTCCAATTGGCATAATTGGGCCTGTAAAGATTTAAAATGTTGTTTTATTTGTTAAAAAATAATCGGGGCAAAAAAATAAAAAATGTATTTTTTAATCTTATTTAATTTTTTATTTTAAACATATCTTTATTCCAAAACTATTTATCTACAATTATTAAATTTTAAGTTAGAATTAGATAATTTAATTAAAATTACTTTGTCCAAGTTAACAAATTTGCTGAATAGTTTGGACTAATAATATTATTATAACCTTAAAATAAATATATTTTAGGAATATTTTTATATATAAATAAATAATTTATTTATGAGAAATAACTCCTCGTCAAATATTAATGTCAATTAATATATCATTAATTATTAATTATCTAAGGAATGGTTGCGGTTGCTGCGCCACGTGGGGTGAAGCCTACGTCGTCCCCAAGACCGCCCGCTCCGCCGCCGGCGGCGTCGACGTTTCCTTCTCCGGCGGCGGCCACTGAATTAGATGAAGGGGGCCCCGACGGCGAGGAATGCTCCTCGTTCATTGATTTATTTAGGAATAAATTAATGATTACTAATTCTTTTATCGGAAACAAATCAAGAGAAAATACGCGATCCAGCATCAAACAAGTGTTCAAATCACAGGTGGGCATTTCCCTTCTGTAATTCATAAATTTTACGATATTAAGAACAAGTTGTGGAGCCTCTGCATTTGTCACTAGTCGTTTGTCAAAATGTTTCAATGGGATTTCCAATCCGCAGGTCGCATCATCAGCTGCATGTAATTTTTCACTGAAATTGCCTAACCATTTCTGTCCTCTTCTAGTCGAATCCCGTGAGATCTAATTACAAGAACATGACTTAATTAGGAAATCAGAGGACCCTCAACATAATATTCTTTCTCAATTAATTAACCTGCTGTAATATTCACACTTTTCCAACACGGCCAATGGTCGTTTGTTTGGCCATTTTGATTACGACCGAGGAAAATGATTGAATTGTATATATTGCCACAGTTAAGATAGCCAAGTAGAGCTTTTCCTTTCTTTTATATATATAACAAAAATTGAGTACATAACTTGTTGATGCGTACATATACATTGTGATGCCTCATCCTTGGGCACTGAGTAGAGAGTTAGACACTGAGCAAGACGGAGAAGTTTCTTGTTGGCGTCTTCTCTAGCAGCATGTACCTCTTCTAGTGTGGTGGACAAAAAGAGTGCTCTATCCTCCTCCTCTTCTCTGTGGATTGTTCCTTTCTTTCCTTTTTCTTTCAGCCTTAATTTTCTCGAGAGATGGAAGCAAGCCAAGAAGCTCTGTTAATGGCAGAGAGAAAAGGAAGATTTAGGAGGATATGCGTCTTCTGTGGGAGCAAGTCAGGCAACAAAACATCCTTTGCTGAAGCAGCTGTTGAGCTTGGAAAGCAATTGGTAAGAAATCCACCACTTTGAGCACTCCTCTTTTAGATTAATCTGTAACAGCATCAAGTCTCTGATAATTTGTCTTCGATTATCTCCGTAATTTACCTCAGCTCTCTTGTGGCACTGGTTTCAGGTGGAGAAAAATATAGACCTTGTTTATGGTGGAGGAAGTGTAGGCCTGATGGGTTTGATATCCAGGACTGTGTTTGATGGCGGTTGCAGTGTTCTTGGGTTCGACTTATTATTAATTTGCATATCCAAGAACTCTACATTTTCTCAATTTTCTCGTAATTAAACTCCGATCTCTCTTCTACATGCACGTCGTGGACACCAGAATCATTCCGACTGCTCTCCTGCCAAATGAGATATCAGAAGAGACTTACGGGGAGGTGATCAAGGTAGCAGATATGCACGAGAGGAAGTCAGAAATGGCTAAGCATGCCGATGCCTTCATAGCCCTGCCAGGTATAATTAATTAGCTAGCTCTCGAGCTTGTTGTCCACTTCAGTAGTTTTAGCCGTGTGGATTGATTAACTCGATCGAAGCTTAGGTGGCTATGGAACCATGGAGGAACTCATGGAGATTATAGCTTATGCTCAACTTAAGATCCATGACAAACCAGTGAGTTGCAGAAACTGCATCAATGGCTTCTGCTTCTGCTTCTAAAACATGCTGATTCAGACTGAATATGCTTCGACAGGTTGGCTTGCTCAATGTGGATGGATACTACGACGACTTACTAACACTGTTCGACAAGGGAGTGGATCAAGGCTTCATAGACGACCATGCAAGACAAATTGTTATTGCAGGAGGGACAGCAGTGGAGCTTCTTGAGAAAATGGAGGTGATGATAATTTATATATATATGATTCTGACTTTGTTGGTGGATGAATTATTGGTTTGTATGAGTGACAGATGATATGAAAGGAGAGAGGAAAAGGGAATGATGTGTTGTTGTTTTGGCTGTGAGTTGCAGGGGTACGTACCAGCCAATAGTTCATGAAAGGGGTTGTGCCGGAAATGGCTGAGCAAGTGGCCCAGTTAGTGATGAAGCAGAGGCTACAAGTGTATATCAGTCTCAACATCAATAATTAGGGTTCATATATATAAATATATAAATATAAATATGTGTGTAGCAGTACTACTACTGCCTAACCTTGCTATTTTCAATGATTGTTGTACTGAGAAATAGTGACAAAGGCAGTTTGGTTGCATTGAAGAATGAAGGGGTATTAATTATGATCATCAAATGGTTTAAACAATGAAGAAATTGAACTGATCTATATATTCTTCTTTTCTTAATTCATCAGTTCTTTTTGTTCATGGTTTCATTATTAGACTCATTTGACGTCAGCCATTCAACATGTTCAGCTCCTGGAATTTTCTCTCTCATTTATTTAGTTGACACTAAATATCTCTTGAAAATTTCATATTGATTATCAAAATAATTAAATCAGAAATGATACTTAACGACTACCAATCCACTATTCTTATGTCACGACCGATTAAAAAAATTAAAATTTATTGGTTAATTCGTTGAAGTTGAGACTCAATTTTTAAATATCTAAAAAAATTAAAAAAATATTCTACTACTATATCATTATCTCGGGGATAGAATGTTAACTTGGTCATTTGGTTTGCCACTTTATCAACAAATTGATAATGCGAGGTCCCTCATATAGATTTTTATTAATTTTTAAGTAAAAATTGTACATGTGTAATTATCAATAAAAACGGTGTTCATGCTTTTAAATTCATAACAGGTAATTAACACTGGGATCTATAAAAAAAAAAGGAGCAAAAATAAAACAACTGTTTTTTTTTCATTTTACTAAAATATTAGAATTTCATACTATATCTGTGTATGATATTTTTTTTTTATCAAAATTAAATTTCTTTTAATATATTTATTCCAGTAGACTAATACGGTCCGAGTTTGAAAAGATTGACCGGGTCTCTGCTACCGCCCTCGCAACGCGCCTCCTCCGCCTTTGCTAATTTGGAGCGATATCGATCAAAACCTAAAATTAGAACAAGGAAACAAGAAGAGGAATCGACAGGAGGATGACGATCTCGGCGAGTCTAGGCCGAACAGGTGTTGTTATCTTGTTTCTCTTCCTTTTTTTATCTTTCCCACCTGTCATTGCCCGTCCTCTCTCTTGTCTTCAATTTGAGGGCTTCCTCTAATTTGATCGCCTTGGGGTCATGTGACAAGCGGAGGTTCCCCGTTCCGATTATCTTTTGCTAGATTATTCGAACGGGTTTAACCTTCCGAGCCTGGTTCTTAGTTCTTAGAGTTTTTCCCCTCGTTTTTTTTTTCTGAAGGATTCTTTTGCGGCTTCCCCAAATTATTGTTTTCTTCTTTGTTTGGGTTTTTGCCCACGGAAAGGTCTTACCTTGCAAAGGGTTCTGCTCGATCTCAACGAAATTCGTGGAAAAAGGTTCGACCTTGGGTACGATTGGCTAAATTCCAATGGGAAATTGCTACGCCACCCCCATTGATCCCGAGGAGACGACGTCGGAGCAAGTCAACAAGAAGAAATCGAGGAAGAGATTCTTCGGCGGCGGACACCGCCTCGTCGTCCTAAAAAATCCCACTGGGGGGAACATCCGGAAGCGATACCAGCTCGGAGAGGAGCTTGGCCGCGGAGAGTTCGGCGTGACCTACCTCTGCACCGACAAGGTCACCAAGGAACAATTCGCCTGCAAGTCCATATCCAAGAAGAAGCTCCGAACCAATGTGGACATCGAGGATGTGCGGAGGGAGGTGGCGATCATGAGGCAATTGCCAGCCCACCCTAACATTGTAAGCCTGAAAGATACCTTCGAGGACGACAGCGCAGTCTACCTTGTCATGGAGCTCTGCGAAGGAGGGGAGCTCTTCGATAGGATTGTAGCAAGGGGGCATTACACCGAACGGGCAGCTGCAATGGTGATCCGAACCATCGTCGAAGTCGTTCAGGTGATACTTCTTGTGTTCCAGTGTCAGCCATTTTGTGCGCTCTTATGAATTTTCATGTTGGTTAATCTAAAGATGCCACTTCAAGCTGGATTTGAATATCGTGATGCTTGAATATTGCCCTACTTTTCTGACGTGATGACAATAATTTCCTTGTTCAATGCCATGGCAGAACTGCCACAAGCATGGGGTGATGCACCGAGATCTTAAACCCGAAAATTTCTTGTTTGCAAACGAAAGGGAAAATGCTCCTCTGAAATCAATTGACTTTGGGTTGTCTATATTCTTTAAACCTGGTAAGTATTGAATATGAAGAATGCCGGGCATTGTGCAATGCCTATATTGGTATCCATATGATTGCTGATACCTCCAGTGGTTGTTTTTCTACTTTGCAGGCGAGCGGTTTAATGAGATAGTTGGCAGCCCTTATTACATGGCTCCAGAAGTTTTAAAGAGAAATTATGGCCCTGAAGTAGATGTTTGGAGTGCAGGAATTATCCTATACATCCTGCTTTGTGGTGTACCACCATTTTGGGCAGGTAATTTCTTACATGCGAGCTAATACGAAATTAAATATTTTCTTTTTCTTGGTGCAAACCTAATTCAAGATACAGTCAGCCCTTAGAAGGGTTGTCTACGTGATGTTAGAACCACCATTGGGCCTAACATGCTGACAGTTGTCGATGGGATTTATAAGCTTATATGACAGCGTTCTTCCACAATATACTTTAAAAGATTTGCATTTTTTCCTGGATAAGCAACGACTTTATTGTCTGAGTTCATATGAAATACTCTTGAGCATCTGGTACTTAACTAACCTTTAATGGTTATGCAGAAACGGAACAAGGCATTGCACAGGCAATTATTAATTCAAAACTTGAGTTTAAAAGAGACCCTTGGCCAAAAGTTTCTGATGGTGCCAAAGACCTTGTCAAGCGGATGCTAGATCCAGATCCGACTAGGCGTTTGACAGCTCAAGAAGTGCTAGGTAAATCTGGAAATCAGTGATTGACTGATCGGTTGAACTGACACTTTTCTGTTGCAGTGCATTCATATTCATTTTGTCAAAAATGTGAAGGAACCAAAACATGCATGCTGTCAAGAAATTATTATTTCTCTTTGGATTTATAACAAATTAAGAGTGCACCCCCAGATATGGAAGAAAAACACAGCATTTGTTTCTTCTGTAAATTGTAGGCTTGAAGCTTATTTACATTTCCTCGAATTTAGACTTCATCTGATCTTAAATACTTCTAAATAAATGCTTATGCCATAAGCACTTCTGTTTCCAAAGTATGTCCTGTTTATATTGTAGATCACCCTTGGTTGCAAAATGCCAAGAAGGCTCCCACTACCAATCTCGGTGAAACTGTTCGTGCGAGGCTCCAACAATTCTCTGTCATGAATAAATTGAAGAAGAGAGCGCTTAAGGTAAAAAAATGTTGTTCTGTTGCTGCGATTTTCTTTAAAACTTAACACTTTAGACAAAGTGCTCGTCTACCCGATCATCAATCATTATAGAACTTTTGTGTTTTATGAGTTCAATTTCCACATCTTTAACTTGCAGTAGCTCAAATTAGTGTTGAAATTTTTTTAAACCAACTTCATGGCAGGTAGTAGCTGAGCATTTGTCTGTGGAGGAAGTTGCTGACATAAAAGATATGTTTAATAAGATGGATATAAATGACAACGGGCACTTAACTCTTGAAGAGCTAAAGCATGGTTTGCATAAGCTTGGCCACCAGATTCCTGATACTGAGATTAAAATTATAATGGAAGCTGTAAGTATCCTCAACACTGATTGTTTAGTTATGGCAACGACATTATCTTTTATAGCTTATATCGGATGATTAATTTGTGATCTCTACTATTTAGGATCTTCATTGAACGACTCGTGTGCTCCTCTGTATTCGTGATGGACACTGACATTTGGACACACTGTCCGAGTGGTCAAATCAAAATATTTATTTTACCTCATGCACAAATAAAAAGGAAAAAAATAGCTGTTTTAGACACGTGGATCTACACACGTGTTGGGTACTCATATTTGAGTAACAACGTTGTGATCACAAGAGCATGGAAGTGGGATTTAGTGGTCTTTTTGGTAGAAATTTGACTTCATGGTTGTCCTCATTTTTCTCACATTCTGATTTTTAGATTGTCCTAGTGAGGATTTAAATTCAATAATTCTTTTCCTAAAGAAAACATATTGCAGCAAATTTTTCATTCATGTAGATTAATGATATGGGTAATTTAGATGATGCACTAACTTGATTCTGCAAAGTTTTAAAACATGATCCTTGAATCATGATCAAGTATAATTGATGACAAATACTTTGTGCTGGAATTGAAGCTTCTTCCAATCTCTAAAATTTACCATCTTCATGTCAGGCTGATGTTGATGGAAATGGTACCTTGGACTATGGTGAATTTGTTGCAATGTCGATGCACCTGAAAAAGATTGGAAATGATGAACACTTACACAAGGCCTTCCAATACTTTGATCAGGATAACAGTGGATTCATAGAAATTGAAGAGCTCAGAAGTTGCTTGGCTAATGACTTAGGCCCTAATCACGAAGAAGTGATTAATGCCATAATTCGTGATGTGGACACTGACAAGGTAAGTTTACAGCTTCATTTGTTTATGCTTTATCTTTCATCCTCTAGATACAACAAAATATTCTCTCTGCAAATGTAGAATGCACAAATGCTAGATTGTAAAGTATGGAAGACATCAATCCATGCCTGAATTTTGCTCTTTTTTTTTTCTCAGGATGGGAAGATAAGCTATGAAGAGTTTGCCGCAATGATGAAAGCAGGTACAGACTGGAGGATAGCATCGAGGCAGTATTCAAGAGAGCGGTTCAGTAGAGTAACTTCAAATCTGATGAAAGATGGGTCTTTACAGTGATTGAAGTATTTATTTGATAACTTTAAACTAAATATTTTTTTTTCTTCCATTAAGTTCTTTCTGCACGCCATTCTTTGTTTGGCTTCTTTGAATATGTTCAAGGGATTGATGAAAGTTTGGGGTTTTGAGAAATTTGTATGACAGAGGATGCCAATGGGTTGAATGATCATAAATGCGTTTGTATCTGTCAAGTGCTAAGCAGGAACCTACTTGTAACTTTATACGTTGAAAAAAAATAAACGATTGCATTTAAAATTTTCGAAGAACTTGTTTCACTTTGGCCCAGCTTATGCTTTGTTTACTAATCATGGTTTCAGATATCTTAATTGGATTGTTTTTTATGCTGAGAAATCTGAGTTTTTTTTTGATTGCGTACTATTGAAGAATTTATCCACATTTCACTTCCATCCATTCAAAACATCATCTTTTTCTCAAATGGCATATATCATGGAAACACCTCACAGATTCTTCCATTGATGCAAAAACGTGATATAATTTTATGTATATATTATGAGAGAAATGTTACCCTAATAATTTTATCGCGTACAATCTGTATATCTCAAATATTTTTTTTTTCAAATTTAAAATTTTTGTGTACTTAATATTATAATTAGCCCCTAAATTTAATGGTAAAATCTTATTGATTTAACCGGAAACTTAAAAATATCTGAAATGGATTGGCGCTGATGAGGTTAAAATTTCTATATATTTGAATATCAATAAGTTTTTAACGGGTTAAATAAGTTTTTAATGGGTGTAAAACTAAAATTGATGATGAACATTTAGTTTAGGAGTCACATTTGAGCCAATAATTGGCAAAGAGGGCTGGGTTTTGATGGATAATTTATTACGAATGTTTTTATGAAATTTATTTATAATATTAAATAAGTCAAAATAAATCAAGTTGAATATCTAATATCAAATAAAATAATAATGACAAAGGGATGAGAAATCAAGATTTTGGAGGGTCAGGATACGTCGACCGTATTTGACCTTGATCCATCTTGAACCGGTTCAACTCGGCAACCCGGTTTACCACTTCCCGACTTCGACTTCTTCTCGAGCTCGGGAGTTACAACATTTCCCTGTACCGGAGAGGCACCAGTGAAAAATTAGGGCCTATTTCCATCTGGAATAGTTCAAAGGTAGAAGATCCGGGTAACTTCAATCTGAGTCAATGTAGCTAGTGTGGCTGATTCGGAAGAAAATTTATTTGAGCTGAGTTTGGTAGGGATAATTTATCCTATAATATAATAAGATTAAATTACAAATTATATTTTTTATTTGAAATAATTTTAAAATTGTAATGTAATTAAATTTTGATTACAAAAGTGGCTTAAGAGTTGTAATCTCGATTACAAAATAAAAATGATATAATCCGATTACATTACAGCTTGTAAAGTCGTCGGCAGGAGATGGCGGCCGATCGCCGGTCGTCGGCCCTGCGATTGTCGGTTGTCGGCCGACCGACGACAGTCGCTAACCATGGTCGTCGGACGTCGTTGTCGGTCGTCAGCCGCCAATCTTTGATTACATTACAGGATGGATTATCCTTCACCAAACGCAGCCTATTATTATCAAAGATTACATACAATTCATTATCAAAAATAATAATATAATCTTAATTATATTAAATTATATATATTACAAACTTGATTATATTACAGACTCGATTACATTACTCCTTACCAAACGTAACTTAGCTCTCATTGGAGAAAGCGTTTCATTTGGTTTTCATTTGGGGGGCATCTGGGGACCGGGACAAATCTTTTCCTCTTCACTTTCTCCTCCTCCTCCTCCTTCCTCGGCGTGCGCTTGCTTCATTCGCCATGGAGGCGTGCAAGGTGCGTCGAGTGTTCCCGTTAGATTGTCGAATTCTACTCGAGTTCGCGGTGCTGTCCGCTGGCTGCTGCTCTTGCTCGGTTAGTTGAAGGACCGGCTGGACTCAAAATCTTCCGCTTCTTGGGATCGTTCTTTTTTTTTTTTTTTTGCTGAAATCTCAGGTCGTCAGCTGGCTGAGAACGAGACTTTTCTCTGATTCGGGTCAGTGATTCCTATTTGCTATGATTTGTGTAGTTCTTGGAGATAAAAATGATAGTCTTCTACGGCGCGATCGATCTACTCAACTGCTGCTTACTTTCTGCGCTCTGAGTGGAAAGCCGGTTGTTTTAGTCATTGTTAGGGCTATTTCGATGATCTGGTAGAGCAAACGTTTTGCGATTCTGGTATCTTCCCTTTCGGATCTTTGGTACGAGTCCCTCTCGGTTGGATGCCTTTTTCTCGTGGGGTTTAAACTTGATATCATGTTTGGAAACCCTTTAAGTAAGACATTGGAATTCAATTACGAACGGAATTGAATTCTAATTCCTATGTTTGGAATGAATTGTAAAAACAGAATTGAATTGAATTCAATTATTATACTTTTACGATTTTATCCTGCGAGGATGGAGCCGGAGTAACTTTGATTTGTTTTGTGAGATGGTGATTTGATAATTTAATTTGTTTAAGTGAAAGGAATTCAATTCCTTTCACAAATCACATGTGTTTAGGTGTGATTTGTTTTGAGGGGTTTGAAAGGAATTGGAATTCAATTCCTTAGCAATTCCTTCCTGAAAATTACTACCAAACAATGGAATTGAATTCCAATTCCCAAAGGAATTCTAATTCCTTCCTTTCCAAACAGGGTGTGAATAAATCAAGAGATTGATGTCAAGAAATATTCTGTCCCAATACAGTAGCTATCATCGTTTTCCCCGTTCAAAAATTCACCTTTCAGAGATATTCCTTGAAGAAACCATTTATTTCCTTCCTGTTTTGTTACTTTTTACTCTATCTGAACTTGCCAAGATGATCTGTTTATATATATTTTCCAGGCGAATTAGATTGGTCCGGAGCACGTTAAGACGGTCGTAGTGATAAAGAAAGCTCTGACCTTTTAGGAGAAACAAGCAGCGAGATGAACTGCCTCACTGCCGAAATCGGCGAGAAGTCGTCCAACCTTCTGGAACTCGCCGCCAACAATGACGTCGAAGCTTTCAGGCGCTCCATTTAACACGACCCTTTTGCCATCGATGAGGTCGGTCATTGGTATGGTCGCGTGAAAGGCTCCAACCGCATGGTTTTCGAGCGTCGGACGCCCTTGAGGTTGCATATACGGAAGCGTCGCGCCTCTGGTGGATCCTTTGATTGTTGGAAGAAAAACTTATGGAAGAAAAAGTGATACTTCGAAGAAAAAAATAAGGTAAATAAACATGAACTTCAATTTGTTTTAATTGATTGAAAAATGTGATATATTTAGTCTTATTGGATCCCGGCCTTACCTACGGGTAGGTCGGCCGGGACCGCCAGCCAACCTGGCGCCATGAAGGGCTAGCAGACAGGTCAGCAAAAATATCACCGAGGGAGTCCCCGAGCCCGGGAGACCTTGAGACCATGTTTAGCTAGCTGCGAATGGGGTCGGTCGGGTCGACCAACAACCCCTCCTAACCCAGTCGGACGCGTGGCTGTCCACGCTCCCTAGCCATTCCCCGACCTGGATCTAGGTCGTGCACCACAGCTGGACGCGTGGCGATCCACGCTCCTATACCATCGTAGAGACTGGATCAGACAGAAATCACTTAACTAACCCCCGACTCAGGGCATACACTGCGCCTCCACTTTACCAGTCGAACGCGTGGCTGCCCACGCTCACTGGCCATTACGCGACCCGGTCCTGGGCACTCGGACACGCTGGTCGTCTCTCGGGGTATGGGCTATCTCGTCCCTACGCCCTCTATATCATTATATCCAGGGTACGACCCTGCTAGCGGGGTTCGGCACACCTTACTAATCTTTGACACTTCTCGCGGTCAGTCCGCTAATCCAGTACTTTCGTACTGCTCGAGCACCCTGCGCCACTCCTAAGTGCTCTCTACGAGTTGCCAGTTATCACACCCTTGTCTCGTCAACACGTACGAGGGTTGTCAGCTCCCCTGGTTATATAAACTTCGGACTCCTCCTACCGCAGGTATGCGTGCGCGAGCTCTCCAATCTGCTGTCTCATTTCAGTTCAATTCCATTATTACGCCTGTGGATACTGACTTGATCGTCGGAGTTCCTGACCGGGGAAACCCCCGGTGGGTTTACTGACGGTTGCTGTTTTACAGAGCTAAGTCGGAGCGCATCCAGTTCACGACCACCTCACCAGCTCTTGCCACCCGGGAGTCCATCCGACCCTTGGGCTCGCCACCTCGCTTCGTGACAGGATCAAATTTGGCGCTAGAAGGAGGGACACCAGCAGCCTGATCGGAAGCGGAGATGGAGGAGCCTAACCGGATTTGGATGACCATTACTCCGGAAGAATACGAGCGCTCCCTGAGATGTCCTTGACCGGGAAGCCTCGGCTCGGCTATCAGTGGACGCGTGACGATCCACGCTCCCCGAGATGTCCTTAACCGGGAAGCCTCGACTCGGCTATCAGCGGACACGTGGCGATCCACGCTCCCTGAGATGTCCTTGACCGGGAAGCCTCGGCTCGGCTATAAGCGGACGCGTGGCGATCCACGCTACCTGAGATGTCCTTGACCGGGAAGCCTCGGCTCGGCTCTCAGCGGGCGCGTGACGATCCACGCTCCCGAGATGTCCTTGACCGGGAAGCCTCGGCTGGGCTCTCAGCGGATGCGTGGCGATCCACGCTCCCTGAGATGTCCTCGACCGGGAAGCCTCGGCTCGGCTCTCAGCGAACGCGTGGCGCTCCATGCTCCCTGAGATGTCCTTGGCTGGGAAGCCTCGACCCGGCTCTCAGGCGCACGCGTGGCAGTCCACACTCCATGAGATGCCTTTGACCGGGAAGTCTTGCCCTCGGATCGCTCTCAGCCGGACGCGTGGCGGCCCCCGCTCCCTGAGAGGTCCCCCGATCGGGGGGCTATATTCTCGCCCTGTGCGAGCCTTACCCTTGGATCGACTCTCGGTCTGACGCGTGGTGATCCACGCTCCCTGAGAGGTCCCCCGACCGAGAGGCTTACTTCTCGTTTCCGAATGAGCTAAAATCGAGATCCTCTCCCGCTATCCCTCGGATCGACTCTCGGCCGGACGCGTGGCGACCCACGCTCCCTGAAAGGTCCCCGACCGAGATGCTTACTTCTCGATTCCGAACGAGCTAAAATCAGGATCCGCTCCCGCTATCCCTCGGCGTGGTTCTCAGCCGGACGCGTGGCGCCCCACGCTCCCTGAGAAGTTCCTCGACCAAGGGGACAGGCCATGAGTCAGCTCTCAGCCCGAGGGCTCGCCGACCCAACGTCTGAATTCTGACCCCTGCAGCAGGTCATAATCAAGCGCAGATCCCGTGCATCGCCTAGCCCAACCCTCAGTCCCTGGGCGTTGCCTAATGAAGTGCCTCACTTCGCACCTACGTACTTGCTGTGAGCAACTAAGCCCCGTGTATCACGGCGACCCCTACTTTGCCACTCGCAAAGGCATGAGGGGCTCCATCATATTTTCTCCCGAGTATCGGATACCTGACAGTCGCTGCGCATAAGTATCACACCCGCTCGCTAGTCATAAAAGGTCGGACAAGCATTCTCGGAGCTATTGGCACCCGGACGCCCATCGCTTAAGATGACAAGTACACACATAAAGCCGAGCTGATTAGCCTCCATGAGTAGTATCCCTTGTCAAAAGGAGGCTTTGCCTCTGCCTACATGAAAAAAAAAGGAGAAAAACAACTCTAGACTAAGACCGGCGGGCGAGTCACTAGGGTGCGGCATAAGCCCGACTTGTCTACTGATCCACCTGAGCCGCCTTCAGTTCTGCCTTCAGGTTCGCACGACGCTTCCTAAGCCGTGCGAGGTCTCTCAGGCGGGCGGTAAGTTCTTCCTCTTTGGCCGACAGGTCAGCACGTAGCGCCGCTGCTGACTGACGGGTCTCCAAAAGCTCTGCCTTGACCTTATCTAACTCTAGGTGGGCCTGCTGCACTAAGGCTCGAGCCTGGTGCTCCTCGCGCTCTAAGCAAGCGATCTGTCGCTGAGCCTGGATATTCGTTGTGCGTGCCACATTCAACTCCACTAGACATTCCTGGAGTCGCGTCTCCGAGCGAAATACACGCTCTTGCACGCTCTCAGCTCGCAGACTGTTCAAGGCCTCGTCGCCGGGTTGCAGCTGCACGTGACGGAGCTGAGATTCCAGCTCCTCCCTTCGGGACTTGGCTTGACGGAGAGATCGAGTCTGGGCCTTATAGGAGACACCCATATCATAAATTTGACCGACAAGCTGTAAAGGTAACAGAGGCGATTAGAAGTAATGGGATCAGGCAGGAGTGAGTCATTGAGACATACCTGACAGGCCCATGCTACGACGCCATTGGCTCGAACAAGGGGGTCCTGATAATCAAACTCCCGAAGACCCTGGAACAGGTGGTCGCTTAGTGGAGCATACAGATGGACCACTCGGGCTGACTCTAGTGACGCAGGGGCAGGAGCCTCATAGGCAGTACGGGGGTCCGCCCGAGAAGGCTGGATCAAATGCAATGCGTGCGAGCCCTTGACTGCCTCGGGGAGGGAAGGAAGAGGCCCATCAGGCCGCACGCTCGAAGAGCCGGCTTGAGTAGAAGGGGCCGCTGGTTGAACAACCCCTGGAGCGGAAGAAATTGGGATGACAGGCGCAGATACCGGCGGGGCAGGAATCCCCGGCGAAGGAGAGGGGGAAAGGGTTCTCCGCAGAGAGGTAGTCGTGGTCCCAAAGGGGGGCGAATGGTCGCTTGACTTATCCCGATGACGCCTGGTCTCCAAGGGACAAGGATCCGCGTCCGAAACCTCAATCTCAGAATCCGGCGCTTCCTCCTCTGGCGCTTTACCCCTACTCAAAGAAGAAGCGTTAGTAGGATTTACTGTCGGGGAAGTAGGCGCTGAAGTAGCCGGCGGAACATTGGTCGGATCAGTGAGCATAGCCGCCATAGCTGCCGTGAACGCAGCCTCATCCTCTGCTATCCCCGCTGTCAAAAAGTCATGCAACATTCTGGAGAGATTACCCGGGCACCGGAAGAGATGGCTAAGGAGAGGAGGAGGAAGGTAACGGGAAGTAAAGAGAAAACAAAGGCGGCGGGGAAGATAATCACTGAAGTCTATATAGGGAACGACAGTCAATCTCAGCCGTCGGAAAAAGGGTTGCGAGGAAAGGCCAACCCTATGATGGGGCCTGTGAAGAAGCGAGGGGGTGCGATAAGACAAATGCGGGCCCAACAAATGGACGTCTCGCTGCCCGAGGTCATCGAAATAGGTGGCTGACGCTTCGGTGCCCGAGAAACCACTGAACATGAGACAAGTGCCCCTTCCAATTAATGCAGTCCTCGTAAAAAATGGACGGGTGGGGACAAACAGGCTGCCAGCCAGACGACCCAAACAAAAAAGGGTTGGGCTGGCCCAACGCCTCACGGGCAAGCTCCCGCTAATCCCTTGGTCCGGGTCCTGGTCGGACGCGTGGCGGCCCACACTCCCCGAGTTTCCGCTCGGCCAAGTGATCAAATCCTCGCGGGCAAGCTCCCGCTAATCCCTTGGTCCAGGTCCAAGTCCCGGTCAGACCCGTGGCGCCCCACGCTCCCCGGGTTCCGCTCGGCCAAGTGACCAAATCCTTGCGAGCAAGCTCCCGCTAATCCCTTGGTCCGGGTCCCGGTCGGACGCGTGACGGCCCATGCTCCTCGGGTTTTCGCTTGGCTAAGTGACCAAATCCTCGCGGGCAAGCTCCCGCTAATCCCTTGGTCCGGGTCCGGGTCCCGGTCGGGACGGGTGGCGGCCCATGCTCCCCGGGTTTCCGCTCGGCCAAGTGATCAAATCCTCGCGGGCAAGCTCCCGCTAATCCCTTGGTCCGGGTCCCGATCAGACGCGTGGCGGCCCACGCTCCCCGGGTTCCGCTCGGCCAAGTGACCAAATCCTAGCGGGCAAGCTCCCGCTAATCCCTTGGTCCGGGTCTCGGTCGGACGCGTGGCGACCCACGCTCCCCAGGTTCCGTTTGGCCAAGTGGCCAAATCGTCACGGGCAAGCTCCCGCTAATCCTTTGGTCCGGGTCTCGATTGGACGCGTGGCGGCTCGCGCTTCCCGGATCCTGCTCGGCCGAGTGACCACATCCGCATGGACAAGTTCGTGCTAAGCCACTGGTCCGGGCCCCGAACGGGTGCACGGCGATTCCGGCCCCAAGCCAAGTGGCCAGATATTCATACAGAGGCACGAACCGGTGTTTAACTCAAGTACCCGCGAAGACTAGCGACCCGAGCATATGCTTGTCGAAGCCACAGACACCTAAGAATCTCCTTGCCCAAACGCCCGGGCTAGAGGCTCGCAAAGACCACACTGATTATTCGGCTTTGCGTCCAATTGGCTCCCACTATTGCTCAGTTCCTTAATGATTGAAAATGAAAGCAGCCACACTTGCTACAAAGTAAGCGAAGGATGAAAATCACATTCAGAGAAAAAGCAAATTACAAAATCGGGGGCTCGGCGTCCCCTCACCGAAAGAAAAAGAAAATGAGAGGCCCAACCTTCACTTGAAGGGTTGTTTTGTTATGTCGGGCAGGTCTTTGCATATATCCCGAAGCTGAACGGCTGTGGGAGGCATATCGGGAGGTAGATACCACCCCAGTTTAAGTTGTCAGACGACACCAATTCCTTGGTGCATCATTACAGCCTGAAATCGTCGGGAGATCTCGTCCGTATGGGCCTTGGCGTTGATGCACTCAAGCCTATACGCCCTCAATCGAGCAGCTTCCGCCCCTTGTAAGCACGAAGCTCCGCCAGCTCTGCCTGAGTCGCGTCCCAAGACGCTTGGCACTTGCGCAGCTCCTCCAACTCCACCTGAGCCGCATCTCAGGACACTCGGTGCCCGCGCAAATCCTGCAGTTGGTCCTGCAACGAACCAACTTCTTGCTCCTTAGCCACCAGTTGCATCCGCAAAGAGGGAACAACCGCACTGGCCCAACGAAGCTCGGCCTTGGTCTTCAGAAGATCCGCTCGCAGCTCCTTGCGTCTGCGATCACGGAGCTGCGCTTGCTCGGCCTGGGCCACCCGATCTTGCGGTTGAACCGCCTCGGCGTCAACCGAGGCAATCTGTGCTTTGGCGGTCTTCAGCTCCTCTTGAGCCTGACTCAATAAGTCCTAAAGGCCGATAACTTCCGCCCTCAAGCTGTTAAGAGAGTCGTCGTCAAAAGCCAGCTGGGTATGCCAGAGTCGGGCTTCGAGATCCTCCGCACGCCGCTCGGCATGATACCGGGCCTTGGCATGACTCAGCATGGATATGCACATGCTAAAGCCTTGGGCCCAAGCCTGTAGAAAGAAGATCGGGTAACGTCTCAACCGAAGAAAGTGCAAGGCACGTAACAGCTCGTAAGTACATACCTGCGTGGCCGTGGCCATGAAATCGTCTGCCCAGACGCTCGGGCCACCCGAGCTACCCGCCCGCAAGACGACCATAAACCGATCCGCTATCGTACCATACAGCCGTACATCTTGCGACCATATGGGGGCTGTGTCGCTCGGCACAGTCATGCTCAGGAGCAAGTCAGATAGCGAGGGCGGCAGCATGTGCAACATGCCTTCGCTCGCAGGCTCTTTCGATTGGGTCGGGGAAGCCTCCCCCACAGGAGCAACAGCTGACTCCACCAGAGACATTGAAGGTGAAGGAGGAGGCAGCGCGGGGGAGTCGGTCATCAGTGCGTTGCCCTTTTGCCTTTTGCTAGGCCGACTGGGAGAAGCTTCCGCGGGGTCGGCCGAGTCGGGCACGGACCCATCACCCCGTGGGCGCCTCAACAAACAACTCAGAGGTTGGGTATCCTCTGAGCCAGACCTAGGGATTTCCTCATCTTCAAGCGCGGAGGCCGGTGACCGAGAGCCAGATAGAGCCGCCTCTTGCTCTGCCAGCAGCCCCGCACGAAGTTCCTGCTTAGCTCGCTGCTCGGCCATGCACACCCCTTGCTCTTTCATCAGATTCAATATATGTGCCTATATCTCCGTGGGCTCCAGGCCGTAACCCTCTTTAGGGGCAGCCAGATACATCATCACGGCTGCCACGCAAATAATGGTCACCTGACAGTAAAGAAAAAGGGGAAGAGGAAAAGGTGCTTACCAAGAGAATCAGGCTGACGAAATGGCGCAGGGCTAAGTCCAAACGCGGACAGAATGTTCTCACACAATAATGACACGACGGGGAAGTGCCGACCTACGAGCACTGAGAGGGTCGTCTCGAACAGAGGGAATTTCCGAGAATCCATATGATGAGGAGGTGTCGGAGGAGAGTCTCGCCGAAACCCGACTGGCCAGGTCGGGAGCGCAACAGGGCGAATGAAAAAATACCTCTCCTTCCAACCCTTGCTGGAAGAAGGAAGCAGAGAGAGGAAGGAAGTCCCGGGGCGAGCTTGGAAGTAAAACTTGCCCAACTCTTGCCTTTTCAGACATAAGAGGTAGTGAAAAAGTTCGGCTCAAAGGGGAAGCCGATACAATTGAAAAATAATAACCGACCCGCATATAAGGGCGGACGGAATTGGGGGTTAGTTGGGACAGATTAAGGCGAAGGTAGCGGCAAACTAGGGCAATGAAGGGATGAATCGGGAAGTGCAACCCAGCTTGTAAGTGATCTCGAGAGATAGTAATGTAGTGTGCTGGGGGTCTGGCGGGTTGGTCGGAAGAACCAGGCAGCAAGACAGGGTGGTGAGATGGAATGTGGAACTCTGCCTTAATCCTATCAAGATCGCAGTGTTCAAGGACTGACTTTGTGGTGACATACCAAGGATCTGGGTTGCGAGAGAAAGAAGCCATGTGGAACAGGGAAGGAAGGAAACCTAACCATTAAAGGGGTCGTCGGAGAAGAAAGCCGGGACCAAAGGTTCCGCCGCAACCCTAGCCGGAAGTAGAAGTGCAGTGCACCGGAGTAAAAGGTGAAAGGGCGGTGGTAAAAGTAAAAACCTATTTATACCACCCCTAAGGCTATAAGAGCCGACCGATGGGGGCTAGGGCAAAGGCGGCGGTCAATAATAGCCGTCCGATCAGGCCTAGAGGGGCCCAGGAAACGAAGCGCCTCGCGCCCAACCTTGCCATTTATCGTACAAACAGCGAGCGCCTCGCCGCTCGAAAAAAGAATGGGGAAGAGACACGTGGAGTAATCATCAACCAAGAGCATTAATGTATGAGATTTCAACCTGCTTGGAGATCCCGGGCAACAGAAGGTGAAAGGACAGATGATGTGACATCGCCGGCCGACCGGGATCCCTGCGCACCACCAAGTTCGCCGAGAACCACAAGAAGGGGCCAGGATATCAAAGAGCACATTGATACACACTATCATTATATCTAATCTATCATGGCACCGGGATCTGTGTTTCTGTGTTCTTGTACTGATGACTGAAAGATTGTCGTTGACATTCCATCATATTCACATTAAGCTGTCTGTACGTATTGTCTACAGATTATGATGCTGTTTCCTTCATGACAATTCTAATATTTTGAAGAGATACATTTTAGGTTTCTTGAGCATCAAATTGGTCTGATGTTCCTTAAAGGTTGAGAAGGTTATCTACTAGACTATTATGGTTGCAGCTTTGAATATTCCCTATTCCATATTATCTGGTCTATTCTACCCCTTGTACCTTCGTTTTCCATGGATTCAACTAATCTAATTATATAATCTGAAAAAAAAAACCATGTACTCTGCTTTATAGGTAGAAAGTCTGACAATAAGTTGTTTCTTCGACATCCAAGAGAAGGTTGTGTCTCCCATAAAAAATATAAATTCTGTAGTACACTTTCTATTATCAATATCTCCATCTCAATTACTATATCCTTCAAGTTTGAAATTGTTAGATAATTTATAAAACAATCCACAATTTGTTGTAATTATGATATAGTGCAAAATTCTCTTAGTGATCTTCAAATGAATAGTAGTTAGAGCTTCCATGTAGCGGCTAACAAGTTCAACACTGTAAAGAACATCAGACCTTATGCATGTCAAGTATTGTAAGCTTCCAACCAAGCTTTTGAAAAATGTTGGATCAACATTTTCTCCTTTATCATACTGTGATAACTTGACTCCGTATTCTACTGGGGTATTTATGATCTTACGGTTATCTATCTCGAACTTTTTTAATATCTCTCTTGTATAACCTTCTTGTGAGGTGAAGATTTGATCTTCCCTTTGGTTAATTTCAATGCTCAGATAGTATGTCATAAGTCTAATATTAGTCATCTCAAACTTTTTAATCATTGCTTCTTTGAATTCTCCAAACATACTTGGATTGTTGCCGTAAAGATCAAGTCTTCAACATATAGGCAGATAATCAAAACATCTTTATCCTTATTCTCAATATAGAGTGCATGTACATAAGGACATTTGATGAAGCCTTTCTCTTGCAAATATCTATCTATCTGGCTATTTTGTGTCCTTAGTGCTTGCTTTTGTCCGAAGAGAGCCTTCTTCAATTTGAGAATTTCGTTTTCTTGTCCTTTGACTTTATAATCAGATGGTTGCCGAATATAGACTTCTTCAAGAATTCCATTTAAGAAAGCAAATTTTACATCTATTTGATGTATTTTCCACTTATTTTGGGCTGCTAAGGAAATTATTAGTTTGATAGTTTCTAATTGAGCAACAGAAGCGAATATCACGTCATAATCAATGCAGATCTTTGACTATTGTCTTTTGCCACCAATCATGCTTTGTACACCCACTTCACACCAATCGCCTTTTGCCCTTCAGGAAGTGGAGTTAACTCTCATGTGCCATTCTTCTTGATCGTCTTGATTTCTTCAACTATTGTATTTTTTCACTTTTTGTTCTTCATAGCTTCTTGAAAATCCATAGGCTCGCAAACAGCAAAGAGACAAAATAAAGTAAGATTATCTTGATTTTCAGTTACCTCATAAAGGTCACGGAAGCTCCTAAAGTGTGGTATTCTTTTACTTGAATTTTTACTTGAAGTTGATGTGGATAAATTTTCTTGAGTACTTGATGTTGGCTAATGGAGTAATAAGCTCTTCTCCTCATCTTCTTCTTCTTCAAAGTATGAGAAGAAATTGTAGTTTTCATTTTGAGATTCTAATTCCATTCTCCATCAAATATGACATCTCGGTTGATGAATGTCTTCCTAGTATCTGGATTGTATAGCTTATACCTCTTTGAGTTAGTATTATAGCCAATAAAAATGAACTCTTTTATCATTCAATTTATTTCTTGCTTCGTCAGACACATGAACGTGGACTATACTCTAAAAAACTTTTAAATAAGAAATCTCAGGCTTCCTTCCGCTCTATACTTCTTGTGGTGTCTTGCCCATTGGTGATCGGTTGAATAGGTATATTGCACGTGTAACCATTTCTGTTGAATGTTCCTTAATTTGGTAGCCTCTTGCTTTTAGATAGAGATGGAGTGAGTAGATAGAGATGACAAAAGTCGATTCGCTCACTCCCAGTGCCTCCGTCAATCTGTCTCAGGGTCAACATGGAGGAGGTAAATCATGAGGGCTACTAGCTCAGATGTTATGGCTAGCACGTGGGGAAGGCGAGCACACTGACTTTGTCAGGTTTTGACCTTCAGATCTCAAGGTGGCAATACTCACGCACTAACTATTAGTCCATTCCGTGAGACTGGAGTGAGTAGATAAAGATAGAACATCATGAGGTGATAAATAATGGATAGTTGGTGTAACTATTGATACGGATGAGAGTTCGTAGTAAAAGAAAAATAATCTAGATTCAATGTATGAGAGATAAATGTGGAGTTGATGCTTATCTAATAACGCTATAAATATGTTATATTTTTCAATGAATGAAATCAAGTTGAAGTTTATATTTATTTACCTTATTCATCTCTTCCAGAAGTGTAATTTTTTTATTCATAAGTTTTTCTTCCAACAAAGTGACATCAATGGTTAATGAAGGTATAATTTACTTTCAAGTTCCGGTGCAAATTAAAGGGAATAATTATGATAATTGGAGTATCAATATGAAGACGCTTATCGGAGCTCATGATTTTTGGGCGGTTATGGAGAAAGCCTACGATGAGTTAAGTGAGTAGCTACGCCACTTTTTATGTCCATTGGCTTTGTTGTGCCCTCTCTCCGTCATCATCTCGGTGGCAAAAGACGATTTACTCGTTTTTACGCTCTCACCTAAGGTCAATACGGAGGAGATAAATCACAGGAGCTATTAATCCGGACAGTGACTAACGCATAAGGAAGGACAGTTATTTCGACTTCGTCAAGATTTGACTCCCAGACTTGCCTAGTCATCATCTTGTGCAGCAATGGAGATGATTGCAGCTTTAGGGTTTATGCCTGGATCTCCATCGTTGGTCCTTCTGCTAAGTCTCCCTTCACGCCGCCCATGTCTCCGTCTGCCAATGGGAACGGCCACTCGACCTCAGGTTGGCCTCACCCAAATCTGCCTAACCTTGCCGAGTTAAATAATGTGTGCTACTCTCGCCTGAGCTCATTGCCTGGGAACCGCTCTGTTCTTGATGACCTTTTCTTAGATGAGATTGCTTCGTCTCATAGGTCGTGCAATTTTTTCACCTTCTCACAGGGCAGCTATACTCGGTAAGACAGCAGCAGCGGCAGCAGCATGGTTTGCTATCACCCATTAGCACTGGTGTATTCTCACCAAGGGCTGCTGATGCCCAACATTTGCCTGTTCATTCTTCTTTGTTACAGGCATCACCCGATGCATCTTCCCCTAGTTTCATGTCTCCGCGAGGTGCGGAACCTCCCTCTCCAACGAGGCAGAGAAAGCAGCAGACTTTACGTGACCTTGCTCCGAATTCTTCTCCAATTGTTGGCTCTCCTGTTTTGGGAGCGAATCGCGAAGAGCGTGGACGTCTCAAGCGATCATCGTTCTTTGAGATGCGTGGAAACGTAGATGAGCCTGATCTGTCATGGGTTCATGCACTGGTAAAAGAATCACCACCTGAGAAGTTGGTATCTTTGAGGATGGCATCTTCTGGCCTTTCTGCTGTGCCTGTCATTGATGGTGAGTATTCAAGCTCAAATAGTAAGATCGAGGGGCATGATCAAGCAAATGCATGCATCTTCATCAGGTGACATCGTAACCATAAAAATCTCCATTTTTGCTGGAATCTCTATTGCAGATGGTATTTCCATGTTCTTCTGCGGTGTAGAGAACGATGCAAGGAGCAATTTCTTAGATTCATTTTATTAAAAACAGATTTATTGTTACTTAATTTAGGTGTTGTCTGTTCAAAAGTGAAGCTTATTTTTATTTTTATTTCTAAATATAGTGATTTATTTTCCAAACCGGGCGGCGTACGTAGGAGATACAGTACAGTTACAGCAGTGGTGCATGACAACTACACGGTTCACATTGAGTCTTAATCGTTAATTATCTTCAAGTTCTCTTGCTCTCCTCCGCCCTGCTCTGCGCGGCGTCCTTGGCCTTCTGTCCCAACTCCCCCATCCGCCGCCTCACCTGCTCCACCTGCTCCGGCGCCGCCTGCTTCACCAGCGCGCTCGCCTTTCTCAGCAGGTAGCCCAGGGACGAGAGTCCGGCAAGGCCTAGGGCACCGGAGCCTAGGAAGCCCGCCACAGCCAGGGCGGCCAGCAGCACCGCCGGCACCAGTACCGGGCTGAACAGCAGGAACAGCGGCGTCAGCACGGCGAGGCCGATGAGGGAGCCGACGAGGGTGAGGCAGGAGAGGGTGAGGAGGCCGCCGCCGACGGGGAGCAGGGTGGCCACCGCCAGTGCTTGGGGACCGGAGGGGCCTTTGTCCGGCAGGAGGCTTTTTATCGCCTCGCTTGGCGGCTGCTGCTGATGCCTGTCGCGGTCGCCCATGGAAACGGATCGGTCGACGATTGCCGAGCACTTGGTTGCGCTCGATTACGGAGCAGAGGGGACGGAGGCAGTGGGTTGATAAAGACGAGGAAGCGAGTGACGCGTGTGTGGAGGGCGCCGCGTGGAAAGCGAAGCAGGGAGGGCGGAGAGCACAGAGCAGAGGGGGCTGAGGCAGGGATTGTCGTCGAGCACAGAGCACACCTCACACGTACGTCGGCGTCAATGGCCATGAAGAACGGTGAATCTCTGTAGCTTTGAATGCATCAACACTCGTATTTTATTATTTGTTTTTTAAAAATAAAATGGGTAGAAAAATATAAGGTGAATGAAAACCTAATCTAGGTCAACCATCCTCATATTATTAGATAAACAACTAAGATAAATACATAAATTATAATCTTACACTTCTATAACAAATAGAATTACGTGCAGATGAAGAAATTTTAATTAGAAAACATTTAAAATTATTCCTCTCGATTATATCTTATTGTATGGACTTGGATCTTGACTTATTTTCAATGTTCTTTACTCATTTGCTTAAATCATTTTCTCCTTTAAATCTCAAAGTTTTCTGACTATTTTTTTCGTCCTTGGCGTGGACACTTGTATCCTCCTCACTGCAATTGTGGAAATACTTCCAAGGTTCGGATATAGTGCCACATAGTATGTGGTTGTTGTTCCTTGTAATCATTCATACAAATCTATTATCATTTTATTTTCCTTGTTTAAAAATTTATTAAGATGTTACATGGAATTTCTTGAATAAAACAAGGATTGAACTAAACTACGAGTTACTTTAGCTATATTGCTATATAAAAGATCGTGATCAGCAAGTCTGACAAACCTGAGGTACATTCTTTAAGTGAAAAATATAAAGAATCCTGCAAACACACACACATCCAAAATATTAATGAGAGACGGGTTTTGACAGCAACAATTTCCATTTCCTTTCCTCTTTTGGTTCAAATTAACACTACTCATTTTAAAGTTCAAGAAAAGTACTTGTTCATGAAAGAATCGTCATCGACGACTAGTCATCAGAGTTCAACCCATACAGATGTTGACACTAGAGGAGGAACACCATATCCTACGAGATTAACACGAACGTTAGGAGAACACGCCGGAGGTTGTCCGGTGGAGTCCATTCCGACGCTAAGTCAGTGCCTTGATGGAGGAGATGAGAAGAAGGCAAGAAAGTATATGAGTAGTAAAGAAGGCGTAACACTCTTATCGGAGGGTTTGAAGTACCTTTTATACCTGCGGTTGCTGCCTTCGTGCGTCTCCGCGATCTTTGCCACGTCCCCCGTTTGTTGGTTACTGAATAATCTTTGCAACGGTCCACGCCGCCATCAAGTTCGGCCTGTTGCGACATTTATGGGTCATGATGACTTCACGATAACGGGTGATGGTTATCCGCAGATCCGAAGCAAGGGGACCGTTACATGAGTCCGAATGCTTCCTGGGCTTCGCTCCCCCGAGGTGATCTCGAGGTCTTCTGGCCCGAGGACCGGGGGGTCCCAGGCACTCTGCTTCCTCGAGGTGGTATTGGGAACATCCGATCTCCGAAGGTCTTCTAATTGATTCCGTGTCTAGAGGACATTCCGAGAGGTTCGGAGCTGGTATTCAGATCAATTCCACTAGTCCATTTGTCGTTACGAATACAAAAATCATTAAAAAAAGATAATCAAGTTTGTGGTAATCAGACCAGGACGAAGAGAACTGACTGTAATGTCTTCGCCTGTTAACCATAAAGTGGACGAATACATCTGTGAGTAACAAGCGAAAGCATGTTGTTTCAGTTGCCATGCAATCGAATTAGAAACCAGAAACAAAATGTATAGTCAATGATCCTTGATCCTATCGGCAAGAGAGGAGGGGTAAATGTTGATGATGTGGTGAAAATGTTGACTGAAGACCGATTGCTATCGGACGCTCGAATGCTAGTCGGACACTCGAAAAGACGGAGGCGCTACGGTGAACTGCGAGGAACAAAAAATGTTAGAGGGCAGGGGGTGTTCGGCGCAGACACTCCGACGCTCAAGTCAATACTCCGATGAAGGGTAGGTGAAACAAAAGCAGTTGGGGAAAAAACCACTATTCCACATACCTGCGCGTGAAGCTCTTGGGACCCTTATATAATGAGGAAGGAGGCCGGCTCTGCCTGAGCTGTAATGTCTCATCAAAGACCTGATCCTATTGAAAGATTTGGCCTCCAAAGGATAGAGCTGAGCCGTCACACCTCCCATCACCTGTCAATTCTCCGTGTCGATTCGCCCCCATTTGTCGGTGGCCAACTCCTCGGGCGGCGTGAGCCCGACTTCTGTCCCTTCACCATAATGAGCTGATTTTGCAAATCCCTTCATATATCTTTATGTGTTCTCATCATTAAACAGTATCTATTGTACAAGATTATGAACAATTGACATTCTATTTTGACCTGTTATCAGTACCTGCCGACCGGACGGTCGACCGGGTTGGCCTCTGAAGGACCTTGACGAAAATCGATCGAGGCCACCCCGTCTAGTTTCTAGCGGGGTGAGCGTGTTTGCCCAGACGACTTGCTAGCCACGCTTGGGCGGACACCCGGGCGAGTGCGTCCGGATGGCTAGTCAGGCCCTGGATGATAGTCACCTTGCTTGTGTTAGGGCCACAACCCTGGGTTGGGCCTTCCCTACGCTGTCTTTAACTACTGACTAGATGTTGTGTGGCCCAGACGACCCTCCGCCCACCTAGGTCGGGCTTATCTCTCCGACTCGAGATAGCGGAGTGCAATCTGACCGACCTCTTGACCTATAGGGATGCTTTCTTGATCTCCTCGTTAGCCACCCGAGACCGATCAACAAGGTCTCCACATCTGACAAGATCATAAGCCTTCCCCTTCAGTCTAGTCGAATGAAGTGGCGAGTCCGACTGACTAGGCCCCCTGACTGGCAGTTACTCCGTGGTTGATGTCATTTCCCAACTGAGCCAGGTATGGTAAGCGAATCGTGGTAATGATGAGTCGAATCACCTTTTCCCCTCGTGCCTTAACTCCCTTGCCACGCGTCTCCTATCGACTGGGTGTGCCTGGCACCGAGGCGTCGCCTATCAGAGGCCATGCACGACGTCAGAGGAAGCTTCTGAGATGATTCCATAGGCGGGAGATCAACGGCCAGGATTTGCTCCCGCTCTTTTCTTGCAGGCATCGGACGGTTCTCCTGAGCTGCGACCTTCTATAACTAGGCCTGGCCTCAACTCCCTTTCACTTCTTCCTTCCGTTCATCGCTTTCTCCTCCTGTCATCCGTGTCTTTCGGTTGCTCCCCTTCTCGGTGCACGACATTTTCTGGCAATCCCGACTGTCGCTACCATTTCTGCACAGGATAGTCGACAAGTCCTAGGTATTCCTTTGTTTCTTTCCTCAATGGATCATCTGATTGGCTGATCCGATTGGAATTCCTATTGTTTTCTTAGTACCGAGCACATGGAAACTTCCACGTCTTCCTTGGGTTTATGGTACACTACGGTCATTTCCACTATAAACCACCACGATTTTGACACCATCCGTCCGGATTATCCGATTCCACCTGACCACTAATTAGTTCTACCTAACCGTCATGACCGGCCTCATCTCTCCCCACTTAGTTACTTCACTGTTTTTAACGACCACCTCCTAGCCGGTCTAAGGTTTCCGATCCACCCTTTCATAGTCGAGGTCTATCAGTACTTTCAAATCCTCCTTTTCCAACTGGCCCTAACTCTGTTCGGATCCTCTGTGGTATAGTCATCCTTTTCACCTTGTATCGTATCCCCTTAGAGCCTCAGATCTTCCATTTTTTTTATTACCCTAAGAAATAGGAGCCCGGTCCCTTGCTTGAACAAGGGGTGGAAGACCAACTATCTGTTCATTAATATGACCCTGGGTCCCTCCTGGCCTACCAATTGGATAGAAGACCTACCTGTTCAACCAGTAGTACCGAAGAACTATCGCTCGAACCCGACGTTTCATTTGGCTTTCTCCAAGATTAGGGGTCTTCGCTTCCACTCCGTTCGCTTGCTCAGTGAGGCAATGTTGTATATATTCGGGCTGAGCCAAATCCCTATCTTCCTGCCTATTCCATTCGGTAAGTTATTACTTTAGGGTTGGATATTTTAGCTCTAACTAAAGTTTTTTTCGTTGTATAGCTCTAGCCATGTGGGATATAGTGCTCGACGAGGAGCTCGACCTAGATGAATTAGAACTTGAGGCTAGAGCAGCGACGGAATTAGCACAAAGAGCGATCCATCTAGTTCGCTCAGTTGTTGTGCCCGAGTGTACTAAGGAGGCGATCAGCGAGTCGTCAGCCCAACCGCTTGACCTTGATCTGGAGATTGAAGAAGCACTTCCTGAGAGGCTAGTAAGGAAACGTCGCCGCACAACCATGCCCCCTGTTGTACCCTTGGCCATGGAGCTAGCGGAGGAGGTCTATGACCTTACTGCCCCTCGTCTGACTCACCCGGTCGGTCGTCCATGACCTAGCTCTAGTAGGCGGCCTTCAGGCGACGGGTCCCAACTTAGCGATCCCTCCCTTCACCGCTTGGCTCTCCAACGGCCGCTACAATCGAGGCCCCAGTTCCTTTGGCCCCGGGTACACTTTCTTCCATCTGACCGCTTGTCAATCTGGAGCTTCCATCGATGATTGACCCGGGCTTGCCCGAGCCCATGATCGACCCTGCCAACCCTCCTCAGTCGGTACATCTACATGGTTGGCTGATCCACTGTTGGGACCAAGAGGTCATTACCACTCACCAGAAGAGTTCACTCAGCTTAGCAGATAACTTTTTCATGGACGTGATTCAGGTTAGCCTATTCACTCTTCACTCTGGCACTTGAATTAACCATTTCCTTATGTTCAATTCTGGGTATCTTGTCGGGCGGTCACCCAGTCTTTGGTTTACAACACCAGAGGTCAATGAGATGTTGAGCGAAGGGTTCAAGAATTGGAGACAGAGCTAAGCCATTCCACCTTGCCGCCTGGTGAAGCTGGCACAGACCACCTGCGGTCGGAGGTCGCCCTACTGAAGACCCAGTTGTTTGAGGTGGTTGAGAAGTTGGAGGAGGAGAAGTCCAAGTTGGTGACTGTCGAATGGGAAATCGATCAGTTCCATATTCGCCTCGAGAATTTGGAGTCCTAGAAAAAGTCTACTCAGAGTCGTCAAGCTCGTGCCCGTTCGAACTTAGATAAGAAGATGGCGGAAGCCAAAACGTTGGCTGAGCAGCTAAAGAGTCAGTTGTTTCCCATCACTCAACCCAATTAGCCTCGATTAATGAAGAGGTCGAGTTGGCGGCCAAGGAAGAGGCGCTCCGGGCTCTGGAGGCTCAACTATCCGCTCGAGCTGTTGAACTGTCTGATCAGGATACGGAGATCAACCGTCTAAACACAAAGATGGCCACCTACAAGGTGGGGGAACCGGCTCGGCTAGAGGCACATCAACTAGAGTACCTCGACTCAAAACCCTTCCATCACTAGCTCGCTCGTCAGACCGCCAACATATTCAAGTATAGCATCCAGAGCGCTCTGCAGCAGTTGAAGGAGTCTGGGCACATCCCTACAGATCTTCTAGCCAACGCGGTGAAGCCTACTCGCGTCAAGGAGGTCATCCCCGCCGACGCCTTCCCCCGTTCACTTGAATTGTAATCCTTTGTTTTTTGCTTAGGCTATTCAGGGCGTGTAATGAACTAGGCCATCGAGGCCTTTCTTGTTTAAATTTGTGACTGTTTTCTTTTATTTGTTAGTTGGGTCTATTTTTTTTTCTTTTTACACTCAGGATCTTGGCTCCTTAGGCGCGGGTAAGGTTCCTTTGCTTGTCTATGTGAGCGTACCTACAAATCTTCATTCGGCCATTCGAGGGCTACCAAGGCCCTTCGCTCAACCCTCGCATGTTCTTACTTAGTGCTTATCATGACAATACGGTCCTTCAGTCGGTCACTCATACCCCCCTTCTCACTCGGCGCTTCTCGTGCCAATGAGGCCCTTCACTATGTCCCCCTGGGCATGCCTTCTTGGTCGACACTACTTGCGCCAATGAGACCCTTCACTCGGCCACTCGGGCCCGCCTTCTTACTTGGCTCTTCTTGTGTCAATGAGGCCCTTCACTAGGCTATTCGGGCCCGCTTTCTCACTTGGCTCTTCTCGCTCCAATGAGGCCCTTACACTTCAGCCACTCGGGCACATTTTCTTGGTCGGTGCTTCTTGTACCAATGAGGTCCTTCACTTCGACCACCCGGGCATGACTTCTTGGTCAATGCTTCTTGCACCAATGTGGCCCTTCACTCAGCCACTCGGGCACGCACTCTTACTCGTGAAATCTTGTCGCTTGGTCTCTCCTTGGCACCCCTCTCGGATTCCGCCAAGGCTCCACTTACCCCGAGCACCCATTTATGCCACGCAAGTAGTCGTGTGGGAGGTTGAATCAACCATTCGACCAAGGAGTTTGTCATGCCTGGGGGGAGATTACACCCAGCGGGCGAGCCTCGCTTAGGGTAACGAGCCAGTCAGACAGCTAAATGTCACCATCGATCGGGCGCCAAGGTCGGCGGGTTCGTGAGTCCCACTTATAACTCGCTAGGAGGCGAGAGTCTGGGCATCGCTCAGGATAGACCTTTTGGAGCGTGGACAACCACGTTCGGTCGGCCCCTTGGGTCGGAGGGTGTGTGGGTGCATGGCCAGTTATAACTTACTAGGAGACGAGAGTCTAGGAACCACTCGGGGTAGACCTTATGAAGTGTGGACAGCCACGTCCGGTTGGGCCCCTGGGTCGGAGGGTGCGTGGGAGCATGCCTATTTATAACTCGCTAGGAGGCGAGGGTCTGGGCAACGCTTGGGGTAGACCTTATGGAGTGTGGACAACCACTTCCGGTTAGGCCCATGGGCCGGTGGGTGTGTGGGAACATGCCCATTTATAACTCACTGAGAGGTGAGAGACTAGACCCGCACTGGGTGGACCTTTTGGAGCATGAGCAGCTACGTCTAGTCGGGCCCTTGGTTCAGTGGGTGCGTGAGAGCATGCCTACTTATAACTAGTTGGGAAGCGAGAGTCTGGACAACCCTCGGGGTAGACCTTTTGAAGCTGGGCAGCCACGTCCGTTTGGGCCCCTAAGTCGATGGGTGTGTGGGAGCATGCCCACTTATAACTCGATGGGAGACGAGAGTCTAGACACCGCTCGGGTTGGACCTTTTGGAGCGTAGGCAGTCACGTTTGGTCGGGCCCCTAGGTTAGTGGGTGCGTGGGAGCATGTCCACTTATAACTCGTGGGGAGGTGAGAGTTTGGACACCGCTCGGGGTGGACCTTTTTGAGTGTGGGTGGCCACATCCGGTTGGGCCCTTGGGTCGGTGGGTGCATGGGGGCATATCCACTTATAACTCGCTGGGAGGCGAGGGGCTGGACACCGCTCGGGGTGGACCTTTTGGAGCGTGTGCGACTACGTCTGGTCCGGCCCTTGGGTCGGTGGGTGCGTGGGAGCATGCCCACTTATAACTCACTGGGAGGCGAGAGTCTGGGAGAAGACGCTAAATTTTTGCAAATCCTGCACCTTTATTTCCGGCCTGAACAATTCAAACGTTACATAGACTCACTAGGGTTTAGTCTTGATAGAGCCTCAGATGGATGACGCTCTATGATCGGCCAAGCCTCTTTCCTGGAGCGTCCTGTAGGTAATAAGCCTCCAATGCCAGCTTCTTGATCACTTTGAAAGGCCTTCCCCATTGAGATTTAGAAGGTGATGAAGCCACCTACCACAAAATCCAAAAGCAACTTTATCTGCTTTGGCTGCAACAAGAAAGGACACTTCAAGCAAGAATGCCCATTCAAGAAGGAGGACCAACCCTAGAGGACAAAGAAGAAGACGACACTGTAAGTAACTTGGGACGAGACCTCGTCTGACGACTCAGATGGAGAACCCTCGAGGAATTCTAGCTGCCTGGCACTGATGGCAACTGGACCTGAATCAGAATCAGAACAAGATGAAGAGTCTTAATACGCGTCGAGCCACAAGTCCGCACTCTTTTCTGACGGCTCGACCAAGGTACAAGAATTATTAATGTAAAGTTTTTAAAAATCATTCCTGTTTAGATAGAAATTAACTACGTTTGAATCTAAGATTGATCAACTTCTTAAGGAAAATCAAGACCTTAAAGAGTACATTATTAACAACAAATCAATTGATCAAAAACAATATGAAAAGTCTACTAAACCTGAAAATGAAAACTCCATCATAAAAGGTGAAGTACAAAACTTATGGATTTACTAGAAACTTTCACAACTAGATCTAAGAATCTTGATGTAATTCTTGGATCTTAGAAGGGTGTTTACAATAAATTTGGGAAAGAATATAAAACAAGATCGACCCAGAGATCTTTTGTTTCCTTTACACACTCATGTAAAAACCTAAGAAAAGAATCGGTCCCGAACACTTACCTAACAAAGTTGTTGGTGCAATCTTGGTTAGGTCAGGGTTGACCTAGGTTGACTAGGCTCGGGTGAGCCGACGTCTGGTAAGCTTAGTGAGCTTATGTTTGGATATTTCGATGTTTGATAATTATGTTTGAATATCGTATGGTGTCAAGTGGGTCAAGGTTGACTGGAGACTTGACTAGGTGAAGTTCAGGTGGATCGGGGAGATCGCACGCTGGCATGGGAAAAGACCTAGTGGGACTAGGCACACCTAGTGGGACTAGGTGAAGTCCAGGTGGATCGGGGAGATCACACGCTGGCATGGGAAAAGACCTAGTGGGACTAGGCACACCTAGTGGGACTAGGTGAAGTCCAGGTGGATCGGGGAGATCGCACGCTGGCATGGGAGAAGACCTAGTGGGACTAGGTGAAGTCCGGATGGATCGGGGAGATCGCATGCTGGCAAGGTGGAAGTCTACCGAGAGACTAGACCTAACTCGAGTGTTAGGCAAACCTGGTGGGGAATCAGGTTAAGTCCTAGTTGGGAACTAGGCAGAAAAAATCCAGGTTGGTCAAAGGGGTTGACCGTGAAATCGAGGTTGGTCAAAGGGGTTGACTGTGAACACAAGTTAGGTTGGTCTCAATCGATTGAGTTGTTGTCTCGCGAGAACAAGAAGGATCTTAATCAATTGGGTAATTGATTAAGAAGGACTGTAATCAATTAGGTAATTGATTAAGAGCAGTGGTAATCGATTGGGTAATTGATTAAGAGTAGTGGTAATCGATTAAGAGAGTTTTGTTGCGAGAACAGAAGGTGGCTGAATCGATTGGGTAATTGATTCAGCCTTCCCTTAATCGATTGGTCAATCGATTAAGGGCAGTGGTAATCGATTGGCTAATCGATTCCGGTTCAAAAACTAGCCGTTGAACGGCTAAGATGACGTGGTAATCGATTGGGTAATCGATTAGGAAACCCTAGGCGTCGGGTATAAGGGTTTTCACGTAGGTTTTGAGCCACAACTCTTCTCCCCTTTTTCCTCCTTCCTTGGTGCCATCTCAAGGGAAGTCTTGGAGGTTTTTGCTGCTGTATTTCCAAGGTTCTAGGGGCAACCACAAGCTTGAAGATAGCAAGGAAAGCAAAGAGAGTTTATTCATTGTAAATCTTGTAAGATTTCATTTTGTGTTTGCTTTGATTCTTGTTGTATCTTTGTGAAAGCTTGTAAGAGGTTTCTCCACCTCAAGAAGGAGATCTTTCATAGTGTATGAGAGAGTGAGGAGAGTGGATCCTTGGATTAGTCACCCGACCGGGGTGGATACCAAGTAAATCCTTTGTGTTAGCGTTTGCTCGAGTCTTCTGCCGCGACAAATCATCACGGAGCAAATCGGAGCTAATCACCCCCCCTCTAGCCCGCCTACCGGTCCCAACAAGTGGTATCAGAGCAAGGTTGCTCTTCTTTGGACTCATCGCCAAGAGGGCAAGAGCTAGAGGAAGAAGAAGAAGTTGGAAGAAACCCTAATTTCAAAAAGTCATCATCAAGAGGGTTCAACTTCAAAAATAGAGTTCGGCTACGACACCCGGGCACCTCTACCATTCGACAAGGCAAATTTCGATCTTTGGAAGTCAAAGATTGAAAATTACTTCATGATGGAGATAGAGCAATGGTTTGCTCTAATGGAGGGTTTTGAAGCTCCAACAAGCTCAAAAGGAAAGCTCCTCAAGAAAAGCAAATGGAATGAGAAGCAAATCAAGAGATGCGAGGTCAACTACAAAGTGATCAAGCTATTGGTCAATCTTTTGCCAAGCACCATCTTGGACAAGATTGGAGAATTTCAAGACGCCAAAGAGCTATGGAGCAAATTGGCAAGGCTTCATGAAGATCCCTCCACTATACCAAATCAAGATAAATCCGAAGAGGGAGATTCATCAAGTGAAGAGGAAATTCAAGAAGCCTCCACCTCTAGGATTGAGGGGGAGCAAAATGTGTCATTGACATCGGATCAAAGACAAGCTTCAACATCATCCGAGGTCAATGAAGAAGAAGAAGAAGTCTCCACCTCTAGGATTGAGGGGGAGCAAAGGTCATTGATTCTGGAAAAAGAAGAAGTATCTACTTCCGGATCAAGTGAAGAGTCATGCCACACCCCTACAAGCAAAGGTATAAATATTTCAATTTGTAAAAATAAAAATCATATCATTTGCTTTGAGTGTAGGGAAAGAGGGCACTACAAGAGTAAGTGTCCAAAATTGGTCAAGAAGAAGGTGCAAGTGGCACCCACGACCAAGGAGAAGCCAAAGGAGGTCGGCCCCGTGGCAAAGAAGGATAAGAAGCACATTGTGTGCTTCTTATGCAAAGAAAAGGGACATTATCGAAATCAATGTCCAAAAGGGAAGAATCCGACCAAAGTCAAAAGGAGGAGCTCAAATCAAGGGGGAGCCTCCAAGAATAACACTAAGGTACCATTAGGTAATGGTACTTATTTTTATCATGATAATATGCATGCTAGAGATAACTATTATCATTTTAATGCTATTTATCATGAAAATAGGAGGTATAAAACCCCTAAGGAAAACTATAGAGCTTTCCATGCTAGGACTACCACTTCTAAGGATAGAGAACAAATTAGAAATTTCCAAGGAAGACCTACCCAATCCAAGGCTAAGAAAAACAATCACCAAGGCTATATTAGAAAACCAAGCCTTGAGGAGGTAATGATTGAAAATCAAGTTTTGAGGTCAAAACTTGATAAATTAGAAAAATCCCTCAAAAGAATAGAAAATCTATTTAAGGGATCTAAGGATCAAAACCTAGGTTTAGGAAATCAAGGACCTTCTAGGAGCAAGAAAGGTTTGGGGTACAAACCTAAGACTAAGGATGATGGTCCATCCTATCATAGAGTTCCATATAAATATGGAACTAAATCTAGGTCTAGGAGTCAAGTCAAGGTCACAAGGGAAGCCATCCTTAGAGTTGACAAAGACAAGACAAAGGTGACTAAGGCTTCAGAGAAGCCTAAGAAAGTCTTTAGGAAGGTATCAAGGGAAGACATCCCTAGTGAATACCTAGAACACCCAAGGAGCACCAATAGGTTTTGGGTTCCTAAGAGTGTGTTCGCCACACCCTAGATAGGTCTAGGGAGTGTCAACTCTAATTGGAAGGGTAGTTAACCCAACCTTGATAAGTTGGCACTTTGGGACATTTTCAAGGAATTACTACCCTTGAAAATGAAGGATTCATGTGTTTACTCTAGGAGGAGTAAAATTGGTGCCAAACTATATTTTTGGAAGATTGAATCTAATAAAAGTTGGCACAACTAGGATAGAATCCAAAGATAAGCCAAGTTGGGGAGTTTTGGCATTATCTTGGAAATTAGGGCAAATTTAGGGTTATCAATGGCTTAGCGATGAGTTATTGATACTTAGATAGGAAATTTAGGTATATTTTTTTATGACACTATGCCATGTTTTGTATGTCCTATCACATGCCATGACATCATATTTCATCATTCATATTTTATTATGAAAATATTACATGTCATGACATACATGCATCATTTAACTATAATATCTTTTGAAAATTCTCATATGGTGCATATCATGGTCATTAATCATGCATAAATTAATTTTTATTTAAATTAAGGGCATTGGCATTAATTGACATCCTAGGTGGATGATCAAGGTTTATAATGCTTAGGTAGAAATGCATGAACCCTTAGATTAGGGAGAACATGACTTTCACATCTCACTAAGACTATAAGATGACTTGTATGTATTTTTGAGACACATTAGAAACAAGTGAGATGTTAGGGAGATGAACAAAACTCAAAGTATTGATAAAGTGCACTTATTTGAGTTTTAGTATCATCAAAACATGAGATTCAATGAACTCCAATCATTGGGAAAGCTAATGTATAAGTCATGTGCATTTAGCCCAAGGAATATGGTTGGATATTATTTTTGAAAAATATTTTAAAACTATCTTGGAAAACCTTGGTGAAGACTATCTTTTGATAGCACTCATCATTGATGAAATGGATACAAAATAGAGTAAAACATTGAAATGTTTCAATGGTTTCTAATTTTGTGTTAATCTTTGAAAAAGAAGGTTATTTTCATAGAAAATTATTTTTCCCTTGATAGTATAAGGTATAAATAATGTCTACACGAAATTTTAGAATTTTTCGAATTTTGTAGAATTATTTAGGAGTTTCTGAAATTCGAATCTGAAATTGTTTTCAGATTTCAGAAACTCTCAATCGATCAGGTGATCGATTGGGGCAGTAGCCAATCGATTGGTCAATCGATTGGTGGATCTTTTTGCGAGCACAGAGGCTCGCGTAATCGATCATTTGATTGATTACAGTCAGCCATAATCGATCCGTTGATCGATTAAGGCTAGTTTAATCGATTGGTTCCCAACACCAATCGATTGGTGAGACTGAAACTGTCAGTTTTCAGTCCATTAATCCATTTTTGAGTAACCTACCAATCCCTAACCCCTTGGAATACTTTTATAAGTATATTTGGGTAAATTTCATTGTGAAATCAAAAAGGGAAACGGTTCGGTGAACATTTAAGAGTTAAGGAGAGGTTTTGGTTCAAGTTTTGAATCCCAAAATCTAAATCACCTCAAGTTGAGTTTTCCTAATGGTTTAGAAACTCAAAAATCATTGTTGGTGCAATGATAGAGGTTTAGAGCATGTTTTGAGGGGGAGGTCTTCCTTAACAACATGTGGTTGAATTTTTATTTTTTTAAAGAACGGAGATTGTTGGTGCAATCTTGGTTAGGTCAGGGTTGACCTAGGTTGACTAGGCTCGGGTGAGCCGACGTCTGGTAAGCTTAGTGAGCTTATGTTTGGATATTTCGATGTTTGATAATTATGTTTGAATGTCGTATGGTGTCAAGTGGGTCAAGGTTGACTGGAGACTTGACTAGGTGAAGTTCAGGTGGATCGGGGAGATCGCACGCTGGCATGGGAAAAGACCTAGTGGGACTAGGCACACCTAGTGGGACTAGGTGAAGTCCAGGTGGATCGGGGAGATCACACGCTGGCATGGGAAAAGACCTAGTGGGACTAGGTACACCTAGTGGGACTAGGTGAAGTCCAGGTGGATCGGGGAGATCGCACGCTGGCATGGGAGAAGACCTAGTGGGACTAGGTGAAGTCCGGATGGATCGGGGAGATCGCATGCTGGCAAGGTGGAAGTCTACCGAGAGACTAGACCTAACTCGAGTGTTAGGCAAACCTGGTGGGGAATCAGGTTAAGTCCTAGTTGGGAACTAGGCAGAAGAAATCCAGGTTGGTCAAAGGGGTTGACCGTGAAATCGAGGTTGGTCAAAGGGGTTGACCGTGAACACAAGTTAGGTTGGTCTCAATCGATTGGGTTGTTGTCTCGCAAGAACAAGAAGGATCTTAATCAATTGGGTAATTGATTAAGAAGGACTGTAATCAATTAGGTAATTGATTAAGAGCAGTGGTAATCGATTGAGTAATTGATTAAGAGTAGTGGTAATCGATTGGGTAATCGATTAAGAGAGTTTTGTTGCGAGAACAGAAGGTGGCTGAATCGATTGGGTAATTGATTCAGCCTTCCCTTAATCGATTGGTCAATCGATTAAGGGCAGTGGTAATCGATTGGCTAATCGATTCCGGTTCAAAAACTAGCCGTTGAACGGCTAAGATGACGTGGTAATCGATTGGGTAATCGATTAGGAAACCCTAGGCGTCGGGTATAAGGGTTTTCACGCAGGTTTTGAGCCACAACTCTTCTCCCCTTTTTCCTCCTTCCTTGGTGCCATCTCAAGGGAAGTCTTGGAGGTTTTTGCTGCTGTATTTCCAAGGTTCTAGGGGCAACCACAAGCTTGAAGATAGCAAGGAAAGCAAAGAGTGTTTATTCATTGTAAATCTTGTAAGATTTCATTTTGTGTTTGCTTTGATTCTTGTTGTATCTTTGTGAAAGCTTGTAAGAGGTTTCTCCACCTCAAGAAGGAGATCTTTCATAGTGTATGAGAGAGTGAGGAGAGTGGATCATTGGATTAGTCACCCGACCGGGGTGGATACCAAGTAAATCCTTTGTGTTAGCGTTTGCTCGAGTCTTCCGCTGCGATAAATCATCACGGAGCAAATCGGAGCTAATCACCCCCCCCTCTAGCCCGCCTACCGGTCCCAACAAAAGTAAGTAGGGCAAAACCAATATTATGTCCCTAAAAAGGACATCCACTATATTAATCCAAAATACTCTACCTACAATTCAGGGAGAGACACCAAATTAGTTGACAACTCAAAATTAGCCCTTACACGTTAGGGTAATTAGGAATAGTCTTGAAAGTTAATTTAACACTTGATCTACTTAGTATTAAGGTGAGACGAGAAGATAGTACGCTAGAAAAATCGGTCTAAGAAGTCAGGTAGGGTAAGGCGTACCCTATTTATTTTTTTTAGCTTGGTGGAACTAGCCAAAGCTACCTCGTCACATCCTACACTAGTTACACCAGGGTTTTTCAAAGAATAAGTTAAAAGTATAATTTCTTTAAAAGGCTTTATCTATGAAAGGGTCGTTGCTCCAATATCTAAGAAGGTCCCTGCGCCTCGCCAAAACCTAGAAGCCAATTTTCGAAATGTACTTTTAAATTACTACTTGTCAAACCTAAATCTAACAAAAGGCCTAATTAACTTTCCCAAATCAACTCAATTTATCTCACAAAATTATAGGATTACCCTAGTTGATAATTTTAAACCGAGTGAGATGATTAAGGACAATAAAATTTGAATTCTTATTGTCTTTCAACTTTAACCTTAATTAAAAACTTTAACTTTAATTAAAATTTTACCTTAATTAAAACTTTAACTTTAATTAAAGGTTTATCTTAATTAAAAACTTCAACTTTAATTAAAATATCAAACTTTAGCTTTAATTAAAATTTTACCTTAATTAAACTTTAATTTTAATTAAAATTTTATCTTAATTTAAACTTCAACTTTAATTAAAATTTTTATCTTAATTAAAACTTTACCTTTAATTAAAATTTTACCTTATTTTAAACTTCAACTTTAATTAAAATGTTTATCTTAATTAAAAACTTCAACTTTAATTAAAATTTTACCTTAATTAAAAACTTCAACTTTAATTAAAATTTTACATTAATTAAACTTTAAAATTTTACCTTAATCAAACTTTAATTTTAATTAAAATTTTACCTTAATTAAATTTTAATTTTAATTAAAATTTTACCTTAATTTAAACATTAACTTTAACTAAAACTTTACCTTAATTAGACTTTAAACTTAAGTAAACCTGAACTCAATTAAAATGTTTAACATAATAAAACCTTAATTTGAAATTTTTACCTTAATAAAAAACCTAAACTTTATTTAGTTAAATATTATCTTATTTAAAATTTAATTTTAATTAAACCTTAACTTAATTATAAACTCCACTATGATTAAACCCTAACTCAACCTTAATTAATCCCTAACTCAACCTTAATTAAACTTCAACTCAAACTTAATTCAACCTTAACTCAACCTAAATTAAACCCTAACTCAACATTAATTAAACTTTAACCCAAACCCAATTAAAACTTTAGAACTTAACATAATCAAACCTAAACTTAATTAAACTAAAACATAATTAAACTTCAACTAAATTAAATCCTTAACTTAATTAAAAATCAAATGAAATTCAACTCAACTTAAATTTTAACCTAACTAAACCTAATATACCTAAATTAAAAAATTTACCTGGAAAAGTTTTACCTTAATTAAAACTTTACCCTCATTAATTTTACCTTAAACTTAAACTAATCTTAACTTAAGTAGATGAACCTTTAACCTAATTGAACTTGATTGCCTAGATAAGTCATGCATCTCTCTAAACATATAGGGTGCGTTTGGTTGAGGGTGTTCTGTGATAACTTTGGTTATTCATCCAAGGTTATCAATAAAAATCTTGTTTGGTTTAGGTAATGAAGAATTCCCAGGTAATCAATTATACCCGCCACATCAGCAAAAGTTGTCATATAACCCGGAATCAGAAAACCAAGGGAAAGCCTATTTTTTCTCAATTCCGGGGTTAAGATAATTTTTTTTCCAAAATTAACCTTCCTTATTTCCTATTTTTGACACAAATACCCTTAACAATCAATTAAATTACATAATACACTAAATAAATATTATTTTCGGCCGAATTGTGCCGACTCACACGACTCCACTCCCCGACTCCGTCCCAGCGGCGATTCTCAACCCTAGCAGAGCGGCGATTCACAGTGGCCATCGTCCCTAGCAGCGAACCGAGCGACGATTCACAGCGGCCATCGTCCGTAGCAGCGCACCTAGGGACAGCGGAAACCCTAGCGGCCATCGTCCCACCTCGCGGCGATTCGAAGCCTTCTTCCCACCTCACGACGAGATCCTAGCAGCGCACGATCTTTCGGAAACCCTAGCGGCGATTCTTCAGAGGTATTTATTTTCGTGTTCTTTCTATCTCGAGAAAATATTTTCATGTTCATCGGCATTCACAGGATTCCCATGCTTGATTTTTTTTTTTTAATTTTTTCATGAAGATGATCTTTCAGAGGATAGTGAAAAAAAGTATTTGTAGTAAAGAAGAAGTTTGGATTTGGTTTTGGCATCTACGTTAGACATTTGATGAATTTAATAGTATATTTTTCATTGTTTCATTACTGACAGTAGCTAGATCATGGTTTGCCATGGTTGTCATTTTGGTGAAATTAATAGGGTAATTTTGGTGAAAGAATTTGTTGATTTAAGTGATTCTAGTAAAAAAGTTTGTCATGGTTGTCATTGCAATTAAAGAAAAATTTTATTTTATATTTTTTGTGTGGTTATTCAGTTGCTAGACATTTTTGTTAAGTTTTTCTGCTTTGATAGTGAGCTTCTTTTTGTTCAGTCTTGCTGTATTTTTGAAATCTTCTTTTTGTTCAGTCTTGCGCTTGTTATTACCCATAATCTTGTTCAGTCTTGTTGCATTATCCATAATCTTGATGTCTGGTTTTATATGATTGTCGGTGAATTGCTCTAGCTTTTAGTTTCCTTGGGTTTGATATTGCAGATCAATCCATCCATACTGCGTTTAACTGTGTTGGCATGGGGTGACTCTTGAAATTATTACTGTTCCATCCATTATTACTTTTGGATAATCGTGATATTATTTTGAACAAAATTTATCGGAAGAAAGTCATTTTGGATTGAACTTATTAGATGAATGTATTTTTGGTTTATTTTCTTTTCGTTTTTTTTTCAATGTGTTTTTATTTGCGAAATACTTATTTACTTGAATATTTCATCGTGATGCTACAGGTTGTTCTATGTTCTATTGATTAAACTGAAGTTGTACGTCTTTAGTTAGTTAATTCTGCACGCTCTGTTCTCCATTGATTTGTTTCAGAAAAATACCAACTTAATTTGCTTCAGAAAAATACCAACTGAAGCCAAATTGATGCTTGAGCCTTTCATAAGCCCGTGGAACTCAGACGGAAGGAATCCAAATTGATGCTTGAGAATTTTCTATTTCAGCTATTGTTGGTGATATCACACCTTCAGATGGCATTCCAAAGGCAGAAAAGAGTAGCTATTGTTGGTGATATCACACCTTCAGATGGCATTCCAAAGGCAGAAAAGAGTAACTATTGTTCATATCCATTCGACTTACCAATTCTCCTTGTGACATGCAACCATTCAGAGTTGAATCCTTAGGTCTGGATTATCTTACAGATGGAGCTTCTAAAGTACCATAAGTTTTTTTTTGAAAATAGTCAAATTCTTGTGCCTAATTTATAAATATTTTTTTAAGTGTGTGTGATGATTGGCAAAATAGGAGCATTTAGTATAGGTAAAATTGTTGCCGTGTTTTTGGACAATTTAAAAACCACCATTATTTTTCATTGAGGAAGGATGTTTTTAAAAATTATTTTATTATTTTTAAAAATATATTTTAAAATAATTATTGACCTTTATTGATTTCAAGCATGCAGAGCAAATGATACTTTCTAAAATAATTTTATAAATTTCTATTAAATGTATTGAGAAACAAATATTCTTTTTAGGAAAATAAAAAATTTGAAAATTATCTCTGAGCTTTTTTGTTCACGATCATCCAACAACGGACGGCTGATACGTTAAAAAAAATAGTAATTATCAAGTGTATATTTATTGACGAATAGAAAAATTGAAAATTATCTCGAGCTTTTTGTTGATGAATACATTAAAAAAAGTTTTCAAGTGTATATTTATTAGGGGTAATATAGTAATTGTCATATTAGGTTATACATTAAAATCTTCAACCAAACAAGTTTTTGTTCCATTACCAAAGATTAAACCAAACAACATTAGGTTATATCTTATTCCTTATAGCCTTGGTTATGTGATTACCTGGTAATCACATGCCCAAGGTTATCAAAGAACACCCTCAACCAAACACACCCATAGGGTTATCCTGTTTGAACAACTATAGTGGGTGAGATACTAGGAAAATTGAATTGGCAAATTTCAACAATTTTTATGGTTAGTTGATTAAGACATTTTCTAAGTATGAGTATTATAAACCCCCTAGACACTTAGGTAAAGCCCTAACAAGGGTAACTAGGAGAATGTTAGATTAAGGGAGAGAGTTGAAATATTTTGAAAATATATTTTTACCTTCTGAATTTTTTTTTTGAAGTTTGTTTGTAATTCTTTTTCAAAATTATCTTTTAAAAAATTAACTTAGAAAATAATTTTTTCTCCTGTGGAATATTTCTTTTTCAAATTGAGAATGCTATTGAAAATAAAGATTCTTTTGTATCTTTGACTGTGAACAGATTTTTGAAAAATTAATTGAAAATATTTTTAATAATTTTTTTTAAAAAAGATCTTTTTAATCTTTTTTGAAAATATGCCATAGAAATTATTTTTTAAAATTACATAGTTTTTAAAAGTACATTTGAAAAATTATTATCTTTAAAAAGTGATTTGGAAATTCTTAAACTTGTCTTTAAAAATATTTTTTTTAAAACGTCTAAAAATATTTTTTGATTATGGTTCTAGAAAATGTTTTAAGTGTATGCTTGATTTGGATATTCCTAAGACACAATAGACCTTATGGTAACAAGTAATCCTAAGTATATGGGGGAGTTCTAATTGAATGATCAAAAATATTTCTTACAATATCTTTGAAAAATTATTTGAAAAATAAATTTTAGAAAATATTTTTTCTTTTTTGAAAAATTATCTTGCAAAATCATTTTTGAGACTTAGGTTTGAAAAATGCTTTAAACATTTAAAAATGTTTATTTTGAGAAGATTTACAAAATTTTATTCTAAAATCTCAAAATAAATATACCTTGAAAGATAATTACTCACTTAAAAAATATGGTTAAGTTTTTGATTAGATTAGCCAGTTAAGGGATAGGTTCACAATTCTAGTAGATAACTTTTTGCAAGCTGTTTCATACCTTTGTATTGGATTTTTATTGGTGCTTCAAAAATTAGATTTATATGGTTGGTTGTTAAACAAACGAGGCTATATTTTTTTTATTGATTGGAGGGAGTATTAAAACTAAAAGTTATTTTCTTTATTAAAAATATTTTTTTTAAAAAAATTCTTTGTTGATTTTTTTATATTTTTGTCTTTACAATTGTGTTCTGATTTTTTTTTTTTGCCTCAAAACTACTTTGAAAGTATCTTATTAGCTTTCAAAATGATTATTCTTTTTGGAGATATTGTTCCAAAAGTTATTATTTACAACTAAAATGCCTAAAAAATTTTTGATTTGAAATCTACTTGGACATACACTTTTGAACTTAAGCATTCATTCAATTCCTTCTCTATCTGTCGAATAAGTTTTGAAAATTAGTTTTTGAAAATGTTTAAGGAGTTTTATGAACAATTTTAAGATATAGTGATTTGAAAATTATTACTTAAAATGCTTAAAGTTATTTTTCAAAAATAAATCTTTTGTTAAGTATTTACATTAGCTTTCCTAATATTTTTGTAAAATTATTATTAAAAGCATAATACTTTTATTTTTGAAACACAAAATATTTCTTTTGCCCTTAAATTTTAGTCTTTGCAAAGATATTTTGAAAATTCTAGTTATCTTAAGTATTTTGAAAAGGACCTCTTCACTCATCTTTCAAAAATAACACTTAGGCCACATTTTCAAAAATTGACTTGTTCTTTTAACTATTGTGGCTAAACAATTTCTTAAGGTATTTTTAATAAAGTGGGAGAGTAGGTTATTCACTTGTTCTTTTTGCAACACTTAGACCTCTCGCCTTGATGTAATTGCTTACTCTTAGTCTCTATTTGATCATTTTTTTTATTATGATATTTACTCTCTTGAATTATACTTCTGTTTGCTTATTATTACTATTTTTGATGAATGATAAAGAGGGAGAGTAGGTTAAAAACTAGAAAAATAGCATGTGTTCATTTCTTTTATATTAATTATGCTGTAAAGCTGCTTTGCATTGCTTTTACTATGCCGTCTGTTTTTTCTCTAACTTTAACTTGGGTTGTCAATACATTAAAAAGGAAGATATTGTTGTTGCAGTTTGCACTAACGGTTAACTAATGACTCGGGGATGGTGCTGGGGTCAACCTTGCTTCCTTCCGTCGGGCGACTTGCGTCTTTTCCACGTTAACATACTTGACAGCCTTGCCTAAGAGGTTGTCGAAGTCCTTTGGAGACTTCCTGATCAGCGAATGGAAGAACTCTCCATCTTGCAGCCCTTGTGAGATGGCGCTGATCATTACCTCAGGAGCAACAGTTGCCAAATCCAACGCCACCTGATTGAACCTCTTGATGTAGGCCCGAAGGGACTCCTGTGGGCCTTGTTTTAGGGCAAGAGGCTAAGGCTGATCTTATGGTGTCTCCTGCTGCTTGCAAAATGTTGTTAGAAATAGCCTCTTGAAGTCACCAAAGTTCTGTACGGACCCATCTGGGAGTTGGTCAAACCATCACTGGGCTGGCTCAACAAGGTGGTTAGAAATATTCAACACTTGATGTTATCTGTATATGGGTGTAGCAGAGCGGCATTCTAGAACTTCATCAGATGTTCCTCAGGGTTAGTGATTCCTTCGTACTCCAGGATGGAAAGGAGCCTGAAGTGCTTGGAGACAGGGTCTTGGAGATGTGGTGAGAAAAAGAGAAATCGGACATGTTTGGGGGAGTTTGGTGGACCAACGCCTTTCCCTTGTTGTGGAGGGGGATTGAGCGGTTGGATGAGATCTCCATACGATTTGATTGGGTCTCGTTCTCCACCAAGCGGAAGAAGGCTTGGGGGAAGTAGGCGCTACCACCCGACCTGGTGGCGACTTCCGTCTCAACTGGAGCGGCGGCTTTTGAGGTAGAAGGAAATTCATTAGCCGAGCAGTTGCCCGGCTGCTGCTGCTGAGCCAGTTTCTGAGCTCTGGCAGTCACTAGCAATTCAAAGTCTTCTTGTGAGAGGGTGATGGTCGCCTTGTTGGAATCGTCCATTCTCGTTCTTTCGATCAGGCGAGAGTTTCCACGAACGACACCAAATTTGATCCTGTCGACAAGGGAGGAGGGGCAACTGCTGAGTTTGAAATCGATGAAAGCTAAAATGTCAGTGAGCTAGCTGAGTTGACAAGAAAAAACCTCAAATCGATGAAAGCTAAAATGTCAGTGAGCTAGCTGAGTTGACGAGAAGAAGACCCCAAATCGATGAAAGCTAAAATGTCAGTGAGCTAACTGACTCAAATCGATGAAAGCTGAAATGCTTGTGAGCTAGGTGAGTTGACGAGAAAAAGACCCCAAATCGATGAAAGCTAAAATGTCGGTGAGCTAGTTGAGTTGATGAGACGAAGACCTCACATCAATAACACCTACAAGTTCACAAAGAGGAGTAGAAAAGGGAGTGTTAGCAAATAAGCCAGGGGTGTCCTTGCGTAGCCATTTCGACGCTCAATTTAGTAAAGTAGGAGAAAGGTGGAAGATGAACGACAAAGAAAATGAAAATGAGTTGCATGTGTAAAAGCATACCTGTACTCTTGGAGACGGGTCCCTTTTATTATGCATCTCTAAGTTTTTTCCTCATTATTCTCATTAATTTAGCATCTTGTTCTGATCAGAAAAATATCAAATCATTATTATTTTGTTGTATTTGGCAGCCCCATCATTCATATCTCATCATGTATCAATATAATGTATAATCATGATGTGTTGCCTACTTCTGATATCCCCCGCTCAACATTTATTGTGGTTGGGCTCACAAATCTTAAGCCTTGTCGGGCATTAAGGACCTACCCTTCACAAGGGGTGTCTTAATGGAGGCCCAATGGTCGATACAGGATCTTGATCTCAAGTGAGCTGCTGTATACTTGTTCATTTATAAAGGTTTGGGAGTGGCGAAGCCCCAAGAGTCGGGGCAACCTGACTGACTGGATTGAAGGGTTCACCGATTGGATTACAGAACCATGGGGAAGTCCCCTTGAGGAATAAACGAATCAGACGGCAGTGTCTGAGATGGCCATGAAGATTGGGTTGGATCATTTGTTAAGTCTTGACTAATTCAATTAGCTGATAATCTTCCAAACCCGGTAGAATGGGGCCATGAGCCATCATGTCCCTTGTGGATTGGTGAAACCTGACTTGACTGGAAGAGTGTCTCTGAACTACCTTAAAGCAGAGACTCAGAGAGCATTAACCCCTAGAGTATGTACACTCCAGTCGAAGATATACATCTCTGAACTGAGGATTTTGGTTAGGTGAGAATTACCATCTCTGGGAGTCAGTTATGGTCCCCCGACCAACCGGCTCGGGGCTGACTGAGGCAAGCGGAGCTAGCGTCTAGGGTCACATGAATCCGATCGGCAACAAATCCCTAATCTAGTCTCAAGGGGACTTTGGTATAGCAAACCATCTCCTTAGGAGGTTTATGAGGTCCGATCGGCTACTCCTAGCCATATTCACCTTAACTCGACCAAGCTTTGAACACCCCATCGGCAAAATGCTGAACTATCTGATCCTCCGTGAAGACCTCTCAATATCCTCATCAATCAACAACATATTATTAAATAAACAACAAAGATAATAACATAAATTATCATCCTTATACTTATATTACAAATAAAATTACTCGCAGACAAAGAAATTTTAATTATGAAACACTCAAAACTACTCCCCTCGACTACATCTTATTATATGGACTTAAAGGATCTAGGTAGATACTACTTATCCTCTTGCCTTGGATGTTCTTTACTCATTGGCTTTAACCATCTTCTCACTTAAATCCCAAAGCTTTCTTGCTAGTTCTTCGTCCTTGGCGTGGGCACTCGTATCCTCCTCATTGCAATCGTCGAAGTACTTCCCAGTCACACCCCTGAGGTTTGGATGCAGTGCCACATAGCATGTCGTTGCTGCTCCCTGCAATCATCCATTTACAAATCTATTATCATCTCATTTCCTGACTCTGTTCAGAAATTTATTAAGATTTTATATGGAATTCTTTGAATAAAACTAGGGTTGAACTAAGTTGCGAGTTCGGCTATATTGATATATAAAAGACAATGATCAACAAGTTTGACAAACCTGAGGTATATTCTTCCACAACATGTAAGAGAAAAATCTAAACACTCCTGCAAACACAAACACATCCAAAATATTAATGAGAGACTGGTTTGACGGCAACCATTTCTATTTCCTTTCCCCTTTGGGTTTAAATTAACACTACTCATTTTAAGGTTTAAGAAACGTACTCATTAAAAGAAGGGAGTGTCTCATCAAGTTTGTGGTAATCAGACCAGGATGAAGAGAATTGACGGTAATGTTTGCCTCCTCTGCCTGTTAACCATAAAAGTGGATGAATCTGTGAGTAACTAGCGAAAGCATGCTATTTCAGTTGCCATGCAATCGAATTAGAAACAAGAAACAAAATGCACATTATAGTCAACTTCAAATGAAAGTAGTGTGCAAACAAAAGTTTGGTTTAAATCAGCATGTTTTCTTGAAACCAGATCAGTAAACTCCCAACGACACAGAAAAGCAGCATTTTTCTATCACCATTTTTGCATGATCTTTGCAGAGTTCATACACACAAGCAATTCATATTCAGTCTGTGCATGAAAATGGAGTACCTGTAAGCGCCTAGCGAGCTCATTGGCGTGCAGTACGTTGGCCAATTTGGATTGACCATATGCCAATTTATCGTTGTATCTATAAAGCAAGATGGAAACTTTTAGCTCATTCAACTAAATGGAGAAAGTATTGCCTTTTTTAATGCAGGAGAAACTTACGTGTCTTTATCGTTAATTTTGTCGAACCGTATTCCTTCTGGATACGTATTCCTATGAGCTAGCGATGAAACATTCACAATACGCCCTTCAATTCCCGTACTCTTCGCGGTGCTTTTCATCTTTTCAAGTAGAAGATCGGTCAACAAAAAGTGACCTGAAATAAAACAATTCCACACGAAAAACATATAAAACTCATAGTATCGGTGTAAAGTTTCTCCACTAAATTTGGAAGGCAAAGTTACCCAGATGGTTTGTAGCAAACTGCATCTCGATTTCATCCTCCGAAAGCGTGTAAGGGCAGAACATTATGCCGGCGTTGTTTCTGGAACAAAAGAGTCGAAGATGAAAAATTGACCCAAGAAATAGCAGGGCACACAAAACTCCACCGGTAAAGGCAGATACTTACATCAATATGTTGAGAGGCAGATTCATGGAAAGGAATTTCTCCGCACAAGCTCGAACAGACTTGAGAGAACCGAGTTCAAGCTGTATGATGTCGATTTTGGCTGATGGAATTTCATCTACGATGCGCTGCTTCACCTCATTGGCAGCTTGCATATTCCTCGCGGCGATGATGACATGGGCTCCTCGGAGGGCCAAAACCCTAGCCGTCTCGGTTCCAATCCCACTACTTCCCCCTGGATTGAAAAACCGAACCCCTCGCTCATAAATACATCAACTTTTTGCCGAAATCGGGAAAGGGTAAACGGAAACTGGGCTGAAATTTCGAGGAGTTTGATAGGGGAGTGGACAAACCAGTGACGAGAGCGGTGAGACGGGAGGCGTCGACGCCTTCGGTGACCTGCTCGGAGGTGGATCCGGATCCGAATCCGCTGGGGCCGGGGATTCCGGTAGCGAGCCTGAGGAGACCCATGGAGTGCGCGTGCTGGTTCCGACGAGGAAGGGGCGCGCGGGGAAGAGCTGCAGAGAAGAGGAAGGTGAGATTCGAACAGAGCAAGAAACACAGAGAGGCCGGAACGCCATTTATCAGGGCTTCGGCCGTCGGGAGTGGACCGGTAATTTGTCTCGTAGCCATCTCGCTTTCGAAGTAATTACAACAATGAACAGAAAATAAATATTTTGAGAACTTTTATTTCACTTCTTAAAGTTTAGCATAACATTAAAACAACCATAAAGTTTTATGATTACCAAAATATTTTGAAAACTCTTGTTTGTTAAATTATTAGAGCAGAGTTACAAATCTTCAATTGTCTCCTTAGTTTACATTTGCAATTCAAAAATTCACCTCACCATCTCTATCTGTCTTTTTCAATAGTGGTCCAAAACTAATTTTATGCAAGTGAATGATAATTTAGAAACTATGAGAGCTAAAGTAAAATTTTGATAAATTTAAAGTGAATTATTTTACTAGTTAAATAAATCACGTGTAAGGCCGCGCCGCCGCGGGGAGTTAATTGCATAAATGCAAAAGTCAACATTGGAGTCCGTCGACAGCAGTGGAGCGTACCCGGCATTTGCGAGTTGGAAAGCGAAATGGTCAACTCCCTAATACTCACGACGTATAAACGGTCAAGCCAAACGTTGACCAATGGGGAAATTAGATTTTGAGTAAAAGGAGTGGACAAATAATGGTCAGATTTACTTTTTTTTTTTAATTTATTTTAGCCAATTTTAGAACTCAATAATTGTCCACTAAACAACCGTTGAAATTTGTGAACTTGTATCCATATTTTTTTTTACGTTGTTACTATTTTAAAACTAATTTTAGTTTTAATTTCCACTTGATTTTCACTATATTAGCTTTTAAGAAAATATAAATTCACACATAAATTTTCTATAATTTTGTAATTTTAACCCACTTGAAATGGGCAATATCTGTATCTACCACTGTTGGAGTTACAAGAGTTACAAGAAGAGAGCATCCCTTCCTCTTCATCTTCGAACCTTTCATATCCTCCATTGATGGAGATAGAGGAAGAGATTTCTTCCTCTTATAAAATTGGGCGACTGAGAAGAAGAATCGAGCATTGATCAAGAAGGGATTTAGATTGTAGCAGATAGGGATCCGTCCATACAGTGATTGTTCTCTTGACAACAAGGAAACGAGAATACCAGCGGAAGAGAAGATCGTTCAATCACTGTAAATCTAATTTACTTGTAATTCATCTCATGCTTAAGATATAGCAATGGTATCAGAGTTGTTAGATTATAAGAGCATGAAAAAAAATACCTTTGTAAAGAAATCTCTTTGCGATGAACATTCCACACCTCTTGTCTCTGTTCGCTCTGTTGATGGATGAATTCGCTCTGTTGATGGATGAAATCACCACTGAGTTTGTGATCAGAGGCTGTTACCGAGATCTAATCGCAGCCCAAGGAGTTAGGCTTCATCTTCCGTTGTCTCACTGGCTGGGAAATCACGGCTGATTCAATCACTCGTCGGGTGGCAAACGTTCGCAGCGAGAACTGCGACAGAGACTCGCTTTCATCCCATGGCTAACGATCGCATCACGCGCGGAAGGGAGCTGTCGCCGTCGCCTGGACGTGCCGATGGAGACGATCATGGTGCTGGTGATGGTGAAAAGAAAGGGGGAACGAAAAGTTTCGTCGGCGTGGAGAAGAAGAAGAGGCGGCGTGGCATGAAGAGTAAAAAGGGATTATGTTTTGTGAGAAAAAGTTGATTTAATTAAATCAACAGAAAAAAAATCAATTTAAAAGGCAACGGAAGAATCGAACCGCCAACCTATCGAACCACCAATCCCTCAGTGAGAGGAATAACCTCTCAATCATAGAGCTATAACCGAGAGTTACTTTTATATCTCGTTCAATTAATTTAAACTATCAAATTAGACTTGAGTTTAGTTTAATGAGATTAGGTTGGACCAATTGGTCTTATTCAAACCATTAGTTGGTTTAACCAAACCAATTTAATCAAATAATCTAAACCAAACTAACTGATTTGATCACTATATTGAACCCCAACTTAAATAGGCTTAGGTGAAACAACAACAGTAAGGCATACAAATCGATCAGTCCAATAGCATAGTCAACTGTAGCCACTCAAGTAAAAGAAACTTATATGTTTTTATTTGTATGTGTGCTTCTTTCTATGCATATATGTGATTGAAAAAGACTGGTTTTGTTACTGGTTTTTTTGACAGTTTTGTACTGACTATGTCATTTTTAAATTCTAGATGTCGCATGAGATATGCATCACGATTCATTGCTATGAGCGATGCCGTGAGCTAATGGAACAGATAGAAGAAGTTGACTATAGTCCGATTCTTGGACTCCAAGGAAATATAGGAAAATTGGATCGACTATTTTGGAACTCGAGCAAGAAGAGTTTCTAATCTTGGATGACTATAGAATCGGAGCATTGATTCCTTTATTGCCAAGGCATGCGAGAGAAGTTGCACACTAGATATGGGGGCGCCATGAATGTCGTATCTCATATGCTGAGTTATGTAAGCAGCTGCTTCGCCATGAGTTTCCAGAGGATCTTGAAGATTTTGAGAAGGACCCAGAACAAGATCCTGAAGATCCTGAAATGTTTGAGGAAGATCCTGAAATATTTGAAGAAAAAGTTGAAATGCTTGAGAAAAGTTCTGAAATATTTGAGGAAGATCCTGATATTGAAATGCTTGAGGAAGATTCTAAAATATTTGAGGAAGATCCTATAGAAACTATGAAAAATCTTGAGACTGACCGATTTGAGATGAACGAGAGAGTGATAACCACTGCCATAATATTTTTTGTTATGGGAGTAATATCATCTTATCTAGTTCATTAAATTCTGTTGTTATGTTTGCTGTGTACAAACTGAATAAGCTTATTTAAATAAAGTTATATAGATACTGTTGTTATGAATGAACAGTAATATACTTTAATGGAAAGTTATGTTATATGTTAATTGACTTGATAATGATTAGTTCATTATATGATTAGTTCATTTAAATGATTAGTTAATATTCAATACAAATGATTAGTTCATTTAATGGGATGTATATAATATAATTGATCAATATTAATTAGATTGGATCATACGAATGATGAGTGGAAACGTAGTTACCACTTGATTTCGTAAACCAACTCAAGTTTATATTGAGTCAATCATAAATTATATACAGATGATATATATTGAATTAATGAATAATATGTTTATTTATGATAGATCATGACAACTAAGAACATCATAGCCGAACTGAATAAGGGAGAGAAATTATATGGGGATAACTATAAAATATGGCATCTCAAGATACAATATGTTCTTGAGGAACAAGAAGTTCTGGAGGTTGTAAATCAATTCATGGAAGAACCTACTATTGGTTCAACTGCACAGCATAGACTTGATCTAGATGCCAATAAGGCATGGAAGAAAAAGGACTCCACTACTAAGGGGATATTGATTAGTTTAATGGTAGACAACCTGGTATTTGAGTATGAGTCACTACTATCAGCTCATGCCGTCTGGGTAACCCTGAGAGAGAAATACAGTAGAGTTAGTATAAGCAAGTTTCGCCAACTGACAATCAAGTTTGACCGTTGCAAAAAGCGCCCGAATGTTACAATGGCCTAACATCTAAGAGAAATGGGGAGTATGATTCGGGAGCTTAAGGTTGCTGGTCATGAGTTGACCGATGAACAACAGGTTCAGGCAGTTATTCGTTCCCTTCCTGATTCTTGGGAAACAATGAAACAGAACCTTACTCACAATAAGAGTATCAAGACTTTCATTGATGTCTACGCCATATTGAACTGGAGGTGGAGAGAATAGAATCCGCGAGGATTTATGATCAAGCTTTTGTAGCTGAAGGTTTTGGATCCAAGAATAAGAAAAGATGGTTCAAAAAAGGAAAATGTAAGGGAAAAGAAGCTGGTGCTACTACTGTGCAAGACCCAATTAAGAAGAAAGGAAAGAAGTATGGAAAGAAACCTAAAAGCAAGCTAACTTGTTACAATTGTGGCAAGAAGGGACATTTTGCTCGGGAATGTACTGAGCCGAAAAAGGTAAATCCATGTTTGTTTTCTTTCCATGAGCTTTATGTTGCTAGTTCGGCGTTGTTAGCTGATTCTTATCCTTTGTGGATTATAGATTCAGGAGCAACGAACCACGTAGCTCGTGATCGAGCTACGTACTTGAAGTACCGTTACGTATCAGCTGGCAATAAGTGGATATACGTGGGAAATAATGCAAGAATTAAAGTCAAAGGAATTGACACTTGCAAACTCAACCTTCGTGGTGGGCGTACCTTGTTTCTGCATGATGTCCTGTATGCTCCTGAGATTTGACGGAATCTAGTTTCTGTTAATTGTCTTTTTGAATTAGGTTACTGTTTGAACTTTTACAGTCGTTGTGTGGAACTTAAAATTAACTCTGTGTTAATTGGATATGGTTATGTATCAAACGGTTTCATGGTTCTTGATGTAGAACCAGATGTTAATTGTGGAAATAATGATTATTTTTCAAACATTGCTCTTACTAGCGATGCTGATGTTAATGATGAAGTTTGACATACTAGATTGGGACATATAGGACAAGAAAGAATGAATAGATTAGTAAGAGAGAGTCTGCTCGGCACTCGTGCTAAAGTTGACTTGTCTATATGTGAGCATTGTCTTGCTGGAAAAACAACTAGGAAATCATTTGGTAAGACTATTAGGGCTGAATCACCATTACAATTGATTCATTCGGATATTTGTGGTCCGATGAACATGAAGGCTAGACATGGTAGTTCATATTTCATTACATTTATTGATGACTTCACGCGTTTTGGTTATGTGTATTTGATTTCTCATAAATCTGAAGCATTAGATTGCTTTAATCCTTATTTGAACGAAGTTGAGAATCAATTGGAACGTAAGGTTAAAACCTTTCGCACTGACCGTGGAGGTGAATATTTGTCTGATCAGTTCAAGACAATATATAATGAGAAAGAGATTATTAGACAGTTAACTATCCCTGAGATTCCACAACAAAATGAAGTTGTTGAAAGAAAAAATCGAACTCTTTTTGAAATGGTTAGGTCGATGATGGCTCAAGCTAATTTGCTTATTTCCTATTGAGGAGATGCATTATTGGCAGCAACCTACATACTTAACCAAGTGTCTTCTAAATCTGTTCCATCTACTCCATATAAACTTTGGATAGGCAGAAAATCAGATTTAAGTAATCTGAGACCATGGGGGTTAGCTGCTTATATTCATGACAAAACTCACAAATATGGAAAATTAGGACCCAGGGGTAGAAAGTGTATCTTTGTAAGATATTCTGATACCTCTAAGGGTTATGTTTTTATTGGTGAGCAACAAGATAGAACCATCTCTGAAATTGAGTTAAGAGATGCCACTTTTCTCGAAACTGAGCTCCCAACAAGAGGTGAAGTTGATAAATCAACTCCTCTATTTGCAATAGAGGAGGAGGATACTGTTCCTCTATCAACGAATCAAGAATCACAGGGGATACCTGAATCTAGTCAACCTAGTGGGAGTAAATGGCCTATAAATGAGTTAGTTTCATAACAGTCTAACCTGGAAAGAAGTAATCGTAAGATTATTCCTCGGAGAAGGTTTGACATTGAAAATGAGGCATTAATGATTCTCCCAATTGATGATGAAGAACCTCGAACGGTTGAGAAAGCATTGAAATGCTCAGTTAAGGAGAAATGGAAAGTTGCAATGGATGAGGAAATGGACTCCATGAGAAAGAATCAAGTTTGGGATTTAGTCGATCTTCCTCCGGACTGCAGGGCTATTGGAAATAAGTGGATTCTCAAAATTAAGAGGAAAGCGAATGGGTCGATTAATCGATACAAAGCTCGTTTGGTTGCAAAAGAATATACCCAAATGAAGGGTATTGATTTTGAAGAAACATTCTCCTCGATTGTGAAGTTTGTGTCAATACGAGTCATTCTAGCTATAGTAGCACATTTTGACTTAGAATTACATCAAATAGGTGTAAAGACCACTTTCCTTAGTGGTAATCTTGACAAAGAAATCTATATGACACTACCAGAAGGTTATATAGCTGAGGGCCAAAAGAATAAAGTATGTAGATTTAAGAAGTCTATGTATGGGCTATAGCAGGCGTCAAGGCAATGGAACATAAGATTCAATGAAGTTATTTTGTCTTATGATTTCGAAATGATCAATGAGGATCATTGTGTTTACCTAAGAAAGGATAAAAGAAAGTTTGTCATTTTATCATTATATGTTGATGATATATTAATAGCTGGAAGTGACCTAAAGTTTGTGATTGAAGTCAAGTCTTAGCTTTCATCACAATTTGACATAATAAACATGGGAGAAGCTGAGTACATCTTAGGAGTATGAATCATTCGTGATCGATCAAAAATATTTTTGGGTTTGTCCCAAGAAGCTTATATCACTAAGATACTACAACACTTTAATATGTTAGATTGCAACGTTGAACAAACGCCTACAGCGAAAGGTGTTGTTCTAAGCAAAAGTATGTCTCCCAAGACTCCTGAGGAGATAGTCGATATGAAGAAAAAATCATATGCTAGTGCCATTGGTAGTTTGATGTACACTATGTTGTGTACTCGTCCTGATATAAGCTATATTGTTGGCTTAGTTAGTCGTTTCTAGTCAAACCCAAGATCGAGACGCTGGAAAACGATAAAAAGGATATTCAGATATCTCAAAGGGACAGTAGATTATTATCTCTGCTTCCAAGGATCAAAGCTGAGCCTGAAGGGCTACACAGATGCAGATTGGGCAGGGGGCCTTGACGACAGAAAATCCACATCTGGCTATACTTTTTTTTTCTGAATGGAGGTGTCATTTCATGGAACAGCAAGAAACAGGCTTATGTAGCGCTGTCAACAATGGAGGTTGAGTACGTGGCTTGTGCAGCGGCTGTACAAGAAGCTGTCTGGTTGAGAAGGTTCCTAAAGCATCTGAATATTGCTGAGGACAGTGGGAGTTCTGTTACAGTGTATTGTGACAATCAAGCTGCTATAGTTTTTTCCAAGGATCCTAAATATCACAGTAAAGGCAAGCACATAGAAATTAAATATAATTTTGTAAGGGATATTACTGACAAGAAAAAGATAATTCTTGAGTACATCCCTACACTAGCGATGCTTGTAGATCCTTTTACTAAGTTATTGACTAAAGAGTCATTTTATTGACATGTGAAGTCTTTGAGACTACGCAAGATGTAACACATTATATAAAGACTATTATATATATGAAATGTCATGATCTATTCAGTGTAAATGTATTTGTTACATTTGTATAAAAGTCTCGATGAGCATGTTGGCAGGCTGAGGTTAGTCCACTCACATGGGCAATCATCTCTATTTGTTGAGTATAAATAGATGTAAGACTATTACTTATGAGACAGCTTATGTAGTTGTGAATAGAGACATACTCGTAAGTTGATGTCGCTTTGATTTTTGTATCAAGATGAGATCATTTTGTTGGATCGAGAAGAACGATAGAGGGGGGGGGGTGAATATCGTAAAACATTTTCGGATTCGTAAAGAGAATAAGCAGCGGAAAATAGACAAACACACAAACCAAACATAGGTGATTTTACTTGGTTTGGAGTCGTGGTCGGCTCCTACTCCAAGGCCCACGGTCGTTGACCGTTTACTGCCGACAATTCTATATGTACGCAAATGTTTACAGAGAAATTTTATAGTTGTAGTATAGTAAACAGAAAATTAAGCTCTTTTGTTACAGACGCCCGGTGTGGATTGTTCTTCAGAGCAGAGGGTCGTCATCGGCGCTTCAATCTCGAGATGGGAGGTTTCTGGGGCAGAGCGCTTGAGTAGAAGAGCGTATTGGCGTTGGAAAGTTGTGTTGAGAAGCCTTGGGGGTCGAGCCCCTTATATAGTGAGTCTGGGGGCGCCCGAGACGCTAGGGGAGCCCTCCACGTGGCCTTCGATCCGCAACAATCTCGGTCAGCCCTTATCTCGCTCGAGTAGGGCTGAGGTTTGACTGTGGGGGTGCCCGGGACGCTGGGGGCGCCCCGGTTGACTTGGTCTGTTGGCTTCTCGGCCGGTTCACTTCGTTGGCTTGAACCCAGGGTACCCTGGGCACTAGGGGCGCCCGGGACACAGGGGGCGCCCTAGCCCAGTAAGCCTTAGAAGCGCTTTTTTGTTTACTGCTTTGCCTTGACCTTGGGGGCGCCCGGGACCTCCGGAGCGCCCTACTCAGCTGCTGCCTCTCTCCCTTGAGGCGTTTTGAGCTGCAGAGACTCGTTCCTTTGGTCTTGCATCCAGGGTTAGTTGCAAATACAATAAAAAGAGAATATGTTATGATTATACAGCCTTAGCTGTCTTGGTTCTGACTTTGGGTCTCCAAAATAGAACCCTAGGTCGAACCGACGCCTACTGTTCCCTCGACGGGGAGCGCGTCCTCACCTACTCCTCTCAGGAGAATTTACCTGTTGCCAACCGGCTCCTCCGGTTCGACTTTTGCCCAGCAGTCCTTCGCCAGGTGCCTAGCTGTCTTTCGCCAGGTCTTTAGTACCACGCAGTCCTTCGCCTGGTTCCCAGCAGTCCTTCGCCAGGTCTTCGGTTCCAAGCAGTCCTTCGCCTGGTGCCTAACAATCCTTCGCTAGGTCTTTGACTCCTAGCAGCCGTTCGCTAGGTGCCCAGCGGTCCTTCGCTAGGTCTTAGGGTTCAGATGCCTAGCAGTCCTTCGCTAGGTGCCTAGCAGTCCTTTGCTAGGACTTCAATCTGCACACTCAAGTAGCAAGATAGATAGACATAACATCTTAACTTTTGAACCCTTTGTCATTATCAAAACACAGGTTCGACTTGGGTGCCGTCTGCACCAACAATCTCCCCCTTTTTGATTTATAGCAACCCGATTCAAAAAGTTAAGTTAATTCATACAGTTGATGTAACAGTTTAGTTTCCTCCCCCTGGAAGGAATCTCCCCTTAGGTTTTTCAAAGGTTGTGAGGTTTGAAAAAAATCTAAGTCAAAATAATGGAATTAATTTTTCAATACTTAGAACATTTTTCAAAAGAAATTTTAGAAAAATATTTTCCAAAAGGAATTTGGTTGGGCACTTTGGAAAATTTATACTAAAAAAAATTTCTTAAATATCTCCTGAAGGTAAGCTTTATACTTAGAAACTTTTCTATTAGAGAAGTTTAGAGATAAGTACTTAGGGATATTTTGAACATAACTTAAGTTTAAGTACTTAAAAAACTTTTGAAAACTGCTTGGGTCAAGTACTTAACAAAAATTTTGAAAACAGTTTAGATCAAGTACTTTTGAAACAGTTTTGGAAAAACATAGATTTAAGTACTTTGAAAAAAACTAGGTTTAAGTACTTTGAAATAGTTTTGAAAAAAACTTAGATTACGTATTTTGAAATAGTTTTGAAAAAAACTTAGATTAAGTACTTTGGAATTCGAAATAGTTTTGAAAAAACTTAGATTAAGTACTTTTTGAAGAAAAAGGATAAAATTTTGAAATTTTTGAAATAGGAAAAAACTTAAAATTTTAAAGCTTCTCTCCTTTCCTATCTCTCCCCCTTTGCAATATATCAAAAATAAAGAAAAAATAAATTGTATAAGGATATGACAAAAGAATAATGTGCTGTACTAAACTAATTCAAGATATACACTGAACCAAACCAATTTTAATTATCTCTATAGGGTCCTGTCTAACCCACTTAGCTACTTACTAACTGTTATAAATAGTAGTTTTCGCTAGGGTTAGTCAAGTTAAGTGCTTTGTTCAAGTTAGATTTTCTAAACTTGACACTTAACCTGATTACTGTTTCAGTTGTATTTAGTGCCCCAATTACTGCAGATGCACTGACTTAAAGCATCTTGAATTAAGGCAAAGACCTAAGCATCTCAACCCATTTTAGGTTATCAGTCAAAAGTACCCTAAGGTGCTTGTGAGATGCTGACTTCTAGATCTATAGGTGCATGCAGTTCTAGGGTTAGGGCCTAGGTTAAGTCCATTTGCGAAAAAGCCCTAGTTTTGAAGGGGGTAGTTTTAAATAACACTAAGTCAGAAAATTGATTTTTAAAATTGTAAAAAGATTTTGAAAATTAAGTAAAGAAGTTTTAAAATTATTTTTAAACTGATTTTCAAATCAAGTAAAAAAACAAAAGAATAGAGTACACTTATTCTACCATGCATAATCCTAACAAAGATCAGTTAATTAAGAAAAGCAAATAATCAACTTCATAAGTCAGCTAGTAAAACAGAGGACCAGTGTGTTGGGACCGGGTGCATGTTGACATGGATGCGCGTTCGTAATTTCAAAATTAATTACGTGCAGTGGAAAGTTTAGCATAAATAATTTCTCTAAATCATTTAACCACACATCTAAGCATGCAATTTTATCTTGTGTAGACATGATCATATATTTAAAATTTTTGCAGAAACGTAAACTAATTTACATATTACCTCGCGTAACTCGAAGGAAGGGACGAGATCCAACCGTAAGCGTCCCTTGGAAGCTCCGTCTCTATTCGCGTCCACGCCGAGTATCTTCGGGATGACTTCGCAAAGCCACGAGTTTCGTGTTCTCGAGAACTACTAGATTCTCCGAGAACGCGACAAGAAAAACCAAGAGAGAAGTCGGAAGACTAACCACAAAGGATGGCTGGCTGGTGCTCCTTCTTGGGGCTGGTTGGCGCACGGCAAGAAGGGGAGAAAAGAAGGAGAGAAAGAGAGCCTATGTCTTCATCTCTATGATTTACCACCCAAGCCTTGCCTTGGGTCGTTTATATAGTAGCCTCTCAACAATCAAGCCTCTCAAATATGGAATAACTTATTCCATCATGCCAAGTTTGATTTTATATCATGGTTAAAATCATATTTTAATTCATGATAAAAATCTTCTCTCCTATGGAATAAATTTCCTTATCATGGTAAATCAATATATGATTGATTTTATAAAATAAACGAATCCATGGTTCATTTTAATTTCCATGAAAAATAAACCAAACCTTGATTTATTATATAAAAATTTATATCATCCATAATTTTATAAAACAAACCACACTTGGTTTATTTTATAAATTGAACCAAAAACTTGGTTCTCTTCCTTTGTTGTGGCCGGCCAAGCAAAGAGGATGGAGGCCCTCTTTGGCCGGCCCATCCAAGCCAAGCCCCAATGAATTAAACTTATTTAATTTATCTATTAAGTCTTCAAAAGACTTAGTCATTTTATGCTTCCGATGTGTCTCTGAAAAATTCAAATTCGACTTATCGTTTGGCTCAACCAAACTTAATCTCTCTTGATTGGAAAATCCAATTTTCAACTCGTTTTAAATCCCTCGGATTACTCATAGTGCGAGTGACTAAATAGGCTTTCGATTTATGTTGGTCGTCTATAATTAAACAATTAATTATAGAACGATCATGAGTGACACCTAGTAGTACATCATGATCCCCAATTAATCGAAAGATCAACGGTTGACCTCAGAAACAATTCTGAAACCCTTCAGCAGCTATAATGAATCGTGCCCCATTCCCTTCACTATCTCTCTGGAAACTGGCATCTGTATACCCACGTATTACCATATCTCCTTCTCCATATATTAGGAACACATCCTTAGTTCTTCTTAAGTACTTAAGGATTGTCTTGACAGTCACCCAATGATCCATTCCTGGATCCGACTGGTATCTGCTCGTGACGCTCAGAGCATACGATACATCGGGCCTAGTACATAACATAGCATACATGATAGATCCTATCGCGGATGCATAAGGAATCTTATTCATGCAAATCCTATCGTCTTCTGTGCGCGGACACATAGACTTTGAAAGGTTGATCCCATGCATGATGGGAAGGTAACCTTTCTTGGATTCCGACATGCTAAACCTTTTTAGCACTCGGTCTATATATGTAGACTGCGAAAGACCAAGCAACCGTTTTGATCTATCTCTATAGATTCTAATCCCAAGGATATAGGTTGCTTCTCCCAGGTCTTTCATGGAGAAAGTTTTGGACAACCAAATTTTAACTGTCTGTAAAACTGATATATCGTTTCCTATAAGTAATATGTCATCGACATATAATACTAGGAATACGACTGCACTCCCACTAACCTTCTTGTACACACAAGGTTCGTTAGGATTTTGTGAGAAATCAAACTCTTTGATTGTCTCATCAAAACGGATGTTCTAGCTCCTGGATGCTTGCTTCAGTCCATATATGGATGTCGAAGCTTGCATACTTTGGTTTTATCAACCGATGTGAAACCTTCAGGTTGTATCATGTATACATCCTCAAGCAGGTTTCCATTAAGGAAAGCTGGTTTCACATCCATTTGTCATATCTCATAGTCATAATGAGCTGCTATGGCTAGGTGCATCCGAATGGATTTAAGCATAGCTACTGGCGAATAGGTTTCGTCATAATCAATTCCTTGTTTCTGACGATATCCTTTTGCCACTAATCTAGCCTTAAAGGTAACAACATTACCTTTCATGTCGGTTTTCTTCTTGAAAACCCACTTGCACCCTATGGGTTTAATCCCTTCCGGTGGATTAACCAAGTCCCATACTTGATTTTTGTACATGGAATCCATTTCCGACTTCATAGTTTTAAGCCATTTGTCCCTTTCTGAACTTTTCAGAACATCTTCATAACTGATAGGTTCGTCATCGCTTATGAGTAACACGTCGTTCGATTCACTTATGAGAAATCCGTATCTCTCTGGAATATTGCGTGTCCTATCAGACCTACGAAGGTGTGGTGTTGTTTTAGGTTCAACTGATAGCTCATCATTATGAGTTATTGGTTGTGGGTCTAGACTAGGTGTCTCTATGATGTCTATTAGAGTTTCTTGAACTTCATCAAGTTCAAAGCCACTCCCACTATTTTCTTGTAAAAAAAATTCTTTTTCCAGAAATACAGCATGCCTTGAAACAAACACCTTTTGTTCCAAGGGATGATAGAATTGATAACCCTTCGTTTCCTTAGGGTATCCAATAAATAGACATTTATCAGACTTAGCATCCAATTTGTCTGATACAGTCCGCTTCACATAAGCAGGACAACCTCATATCTTAAGGTGAGTTAAGTGAGGTTTCTTACTATTCCATGTCTCATATGGAGTAGTAGAGACTACCTTGGTCGGGACTCTGTTTAGCAAGTAAGCAGCTATCTTTAGTGCATAGCCCCAAAAGGATTTTGGAAGAGTTGCATGATTCATCATCGACCTAACCATGTCTATCAAGGTTCGGTTGCGCCTCTCAGATACACCATTATGCAGTGGTGTATACGGCGGAGTCCATTGGGACAATATCCCATTGTCCCTAAGATAATCTTGAAACTCTTGACTTAAGTATTCACCACCCCGATCGGATCGAAGTATCTTAATACTTTTGCCAAGTTGTTTCTCTACTTCATTTTTGAACTCTTTGAATTTCTCAAAAGCTTCAGATTTATGTTTCATCAAGAACACGTACCTGAATCGCGAGTGATCATCGATAAAGGTGATGAAGTAGCTATTAGACCAAGCAATTCTCCCACTGGATTACCTTTTCCGAAAAAGGGTAATTTAGTCATCTTGCCTTTTAAGCATGATTCGTATGTATCAAATGAATCGGGTTCAAATGATTCCAAAATTCCACATCGGTGTAATTTGGTCATGCGTTTCTTACTTACATGGCCGAGACGACAATGCCACGGGTAGGAGTCTATTCGATTATCTATTCGAGCACGTTTGTTGCTAACTTCGATATTGAAAATGTCACCGGATAAATCTAACGTGTAGATACCATTGCACAAAGTTCCATTCCCATAAAGAACGTCATTTAAAGTTATGTAACAACAATTGTTACTAAAAGTTAAATAATAACCCTTTTCATTCAAACATGAAATAGATACAATGCTCTTTATTAACGAAGGAACAAAATAACAATTATCCAATTCTAAGACACGACCAGTGGGGAGCTTTAGCAAATATGTTCCGATAGCAACAGCAGCAATCTTTGCTCCATTTCCAACTCGCAAATTCACTTCTCCTTTGACGAGTCTTCTTCTATTCCTTAGCCCCTGTATGTCATTACATATATGTGAGCTACACCCAGTATCAAGTACCCAGGTATAGAGTGACATTCAATAACGAAGATACCTGAAGAGGATGGGACATCGGATGCCTTCAAGGACTCAAGATAAACCTTGCAGTTTCTTCGCCAGTGACCCTCCTTGCCACAATGATGACAAGTTCCTTTTGGTTTCTTTTCAGTCTTTTTGGCCTTTTTCTTCTTTCCTTTATTCTGTTCTTTGGCCTTCCTCTTAGAACCTTTCTTCGAGGAACCAACTAACAGTACCGTCTTTTGATCCGGCTTTACAGAAGGCTCCACAGTCTTCAGCAGGTTGAGCAACTCAGGAATGGTAGTCTCTAGCTTGTTCATCCGATAGTTCATCACAAATTGTGAATAACTTTTGGGCAAACAATTCAGAATTAAGTCAATACTTAGTTCATGATCCATTGCAAAACCGAGTGTGCTCAGTCGCTCAATGTACCCCAACATCTTACAAACTGTGAGGCAGAAGTGCCTTCCTGCATCCTAGAGGTGAAGAGGAGTCTGGAGACTTCGAACCTTTCGGATCTCGCCTGCTCGTCAAACAGCTCATGAAGATGGAAGACGATGGTATGAGCATCCATATGCTCATGCTGCTTTTGTAGCTCAGGTACCATAGCGGCCAGTATGATGCAACTTGCAAGTTCAGAATCGGTCACATGTTTCTGATAGGCCATTAACTGGTCTGGAGTTGCATTTTCTGGATGACGGCTAGGAAGTTGATCTTCAAGGACATAAGCAAACTTCTCTGCCTTGAGAACTATCCTCAGGTTTCGAAGCCAGTCCATGAAGTTTGGCCCAGTCAGTTTATTGGTGTCCAAAATGGAACGCAAATTCAGAGAAGACATGATCGAGTGATTAACCTAGAAATACAAATTGAGCTTATGTGAGAAGATGACAAAGAATGTATCAACATACATTAATAAAATCCTATTTATTTTCAAATTGAATAACCCTTTTTATCAATTCGGGAGATCGTAGGAACATCTCCAAATAGGTTGATATCCCACCATAGATAAGAACAACCATGGGTGTGACCATCAAGTTTTTCTTAGCTATGAAGGTAGGTAATTATACCGATTACATATCACATATATATAACTATCACTTTATGCTATCAACTAATTGAATGTTTGCATAAATCATTGGGTTGTTAACTAATTAACAAGTATGCAACATTATACATAGCACCCAACTGCACCTCTCTTTACATCGACCTTGGCTGTGGCACAACAAATCGATGCTCCAAGCTTAAGGCTGATCCATTAATCAAGAAATAGTTTTAATATGGTTGGAGCTCATTCAACCGTTTAGTCAGGCTTGGATGTGTCCAACAACCAAAACTAAGGATTGACCTCTGACTCGAACTATATTATTCATAAACTAATTCCATGGTTTGAACATGTTGAGGTTCAAGCCGGGCATGGATGTGTCCATCAACCCAAACGAGAAACAAAACTCCGATTCTAACCATATTAATGGAAGGTGTTGGCCTTAATATTTTGTAAGGGGTTTTGGGTCTCATCCTTTCCTTTTTAAGCACATTCATGACATATAATTATGTCATGACTAACGATTTCCTTAATAAAGTATGTATGTGACTTAATTTATCAAGTCTCATTAATTGAATTAGGAACCGGATTTCCTAATTCTAATTTCATACTTTATTTAAGGAATTGTTTTGGGAAACAATTTCCTAAATTGTCATAATCAATTTCGGAAATAATATGTTTTAAGACTTTGATTTCTCTAAATCAAATCTTATTAAATTAAGAGACAATTTCCTTAATTCAACTACATATTATTTTCATGAAAATCTCTTTTAAGAAAACTCTATAGGAAACTATTTTCCTAATTAATTTTGGAGACAACAATATGTTAGAGCATCACCTCTTAAATCAAATTTCTAAAATTTGATCACATATTTTTATTCATGGATTAATTAATTACAACAAATTATTTTCTAAGGGTGGCTCCCCGAGGCTCAGATACCCAAAGAAAAGAAATTTATCGTAAATCCAATTTGGTCCGCTCCCCGAGGCGTAACCAAATCAAACATGACAATTTTATTCAAAATGGGAAATTAAATTACAACAACTACCTTTAAATTGGACGGCTCCTCGAGGCTCAATCCAAAATAAAGAATTTTGTTAATAATTTAAAACTAATTCGAATTTAATTGTCAATTAATGATCCATAAATTTGTTTAGACTTTCTTGAAAGAAAGTGCCCAAAATCGCGAGATTTCATAATAGGTTTTCAGAATAATTGTAAGTTTCTGATACAAAGAAAACTTATATATTTCCAAAATTGGAAAATTTCCAAAATAGGAAATTTCCAAAATTAGAAAGTTTCCAAAGATGGGAAGTTTTCACAATTATCATAAAATTTCAGAAACTAGGATATTTCAAAAGTTTGCGAAATTTCATGAGGATTTCCAAACTTTGAAATTCCTAAATCTAAAATTTATCATAATTGGAAAGTTTCCATAATTGGAAAATTTTCCAAAATTGAGATCATGACAAAGTTTTCCACAAAACAATTATATGATTATGTCGAACACTAACCGGCTCTGATACCACTGTTGGGACCGGGTGCATGTTGACAAGGATACGGGTTCGTAAATTTTAAAATATTTACGTGCAACGGAAGAATTAGCATAAATAATTTCTCAAATTATTTTTAATCACGTATCTAGCATGCGACCTTATGATATGTGGATTAAGTTAGTGCTTTACCTTAAGTTAATGCTTTGCCTTAAGTTAGGTCACGAATTTTTTTTAGTGCTTTACCTTAATTTGTTCACGAATTCATTTCTCTGTTGGTTTAAGTTAGTGCTTTACTGATGGCATCTTTTGGTTGCTTGAAATTGTTATTTTTAGTGCCTCTTTTAGTGGTCTCTTTTAGTTGAAACTTAATATCAAGATCTCAGATTATATTCCTAATTTGACTGATCTCTTTTAGTTGCTTGAAACTTCTTGAAACTGTTGTTTTTAGTGCTTTACCGATGGCATGCTTGAAACTGCTTTACCGATGGTATGTATACATACTCCAGAAGCTTTAAATATTTCTCTGCTGTATGTATGTAATACTTCTCTGCTATACTCCATGGCTAGCTACTGTATATATGTTTCTTCACTCTTTTGTAGAGTATTTGTTGGGTAGCTTTAAATATTATGTAAAATATTTAATAATTGACTTTTGAGTGCAGTTATCTTTTCAAATATTTAAAGAAAGAAAATAGGGCAGAAGATTTACAGTTGGAGAGGAAGGTAAATCTTTTTATGAACTATATTCTTTATGAAATATTTAGTCATTTTGTATTGACCCTCACACTTCTATTAATGGTTTAGTTTGCAGCCACAAAAAATAAAGAGTATTACAATCAATCTCAGTATGATGAAGGCAGAAGCGAATGAAGTTAATTTGTCTACTTTTATGTGGGTGCCTAAGTGTAGGTTGTGAAAAAATTTTGATTGTATTTTGAGATTTATGAATACAACAGATTTTGGGTGAAGTTGATTAATGTGTTTTATGAATACACTTTTGAGTTGTAAGAAATATATATTTATGATATATATATATATATATATTTGTTTAATTTTGATGGTGAAAAATATTATGTTGTAGTAATTCAAATAGATATTTTTGAAAAATATTGTGGTGAAAAATATTTGTTTAATTAAAATTGTATTGTAACAAAATATGATAAATTACTTCGACAATACAACAGATTTCGTCAAATTTAATTAGCAGCGTAGTTAAAAAAAATATTTACTTCGTCATTTATTTAATTTGTGAAGTCGTTTGTATAAATTACTTCGCTAAATTTAAATATTTGTTATAGCAACGTATACTCTAATACGTCTACATTATGCTGAAGTAATATAACAAAAAATACTTCAGCGAGATCGATGAAGTAATAGAGTCATTTTACTTCGAAAATGATTCAACTTTGAACCGATTTTGAACCGGTGAAAGACTTCGGTATTTCGTGGTGAAGTAAAAAACTGACCTTTTTACTTCACGCGCGTCTACTTCGGTAATTATCTACCTATTACTTCAGATAATATCCGAAGTCTATTATCAATTTTCACATAGTGTCATAAATTAAAATTTTTCGGAAAAGTAAACTAATTTACTTTGTACCTCGCGTAACTCGAAGAAAGGGACGAGATCCAACCGTAGCGTCCCTTGGAAGCTCCGCCTCTATTCGCGTCCACACGAGTTCTCTTCGGGATGACTTCGCAAAGCCGCGAGTTTTGTGTCGACGAGAACTACTAGATTCTCCAAAGACACAACTAGAAAAACAAGAGAGAAAGATGGAAACTAACCACCAAGTAACGGAATCAAAATTCCGGGAAGGAAGGAGTTGCGACCCGCTTCTTCTTCTTCTTCTTTGGCACCTTCTTGGTGGATGTAGCTCACGCCAACCCTAGGAGGTGAAGGTGTGCCGGCCTTGGGAGGAGTGGGCGCCGGCCCTAGGAGGAGTGGAGAAGGAGAGGGAGAGAATAAGAGAGAGCTACTAAATCTCTTGACAACTCAATTGTTGGAATTCAAGGCTTGCCTTTGGTTCCTTTATATAGTAGCCTCTCTATTGCTAAGTCTCCCTTTTAACGGAATTAACGGAATAAATTTTCATAAGAAATTTATCTTATAAATTTTCTTATCAATTAATCCGTTATGCCTAGTTTTATTATAACTAACTTTATAATAAAACAAATGATCTCTCCTTTTAATTATGGAATAAAATTTGTATAAAATTTTTCTTATCATGGAAAAATCAATTCATAATTGATTTTATAAATTAAAATTAAACCAATTCATGGTTCATTTTAATTTCCATAAAAAGAATAAATTTCTACAATTTTCTTTATATAAATTTCTTTATATAAATTAATTTATTTATCCATAATTTTATAAAACAAATCGCACTTGATTTATTTTGTAATTTAAACCAATTAAATTGGTTTCCCTCTTTAATGTGGCCGGCCAAACCAAAGAGGGTGGGCACCCTATTTGGCCGGCCACACCAAGCCCCATCTCCTTGCGAATTAAACTCATTTAATTCGCCCAATAAGCCTTCAATAGACTTAGCCATTTTAAGCTTCCTATGCGCCTCTGATAAACTCAGATTCGACTTATTTCTCTTGATCGGAAAATTCAATTTTCAACTCGTTTTAAATACCTCGGATTACTCGTAGTGCGTGTGACTAAATAGGCTTTCGATTTATGTTGGTCGTCTATAATTCATCAATCATAGAACGATCATGAGTGGCACCTAGTAGTACATCATGATCCCCAATTAATCGAAAGATCAACGGTTGACCTCAGAAATAATTCTGAAACCCTTCAGCAGCTCTAATGAATCGTGCCACATTCCCTTCACCATCTTATACCCACTTGGTTCGGGACATGGTCTGTGTGTGTCAGTCCCCACTAGGCTGACTACGTCACACCTAGCCCAAGTAGTGTCTTTCTCGTCCTTTGGATTTCTAATTACTCTCATGTATTTAAGAGACTCATACTCTAAACATGACATGCTCTGGCCAGAGGCTTTGAGTAACAATCCGACGATAGGCCTGGGTTTACATCTCCTCGCAAGGAGTGGTGAATCCTTTGTAGGCTGTTCAAACATCTTCGGGCACTTCGGCTTATACCCAACCATCCTGGGTCCACACCTCCTTGGAGATGCTTGCTTAAGATGTTAAAGTATAAGTCTCCATGACCAAGATGACTTGAACACCGCAAGTCAAAGGAACATCGCACTTAAGCTGCAGTAATAACTTTCATTGACATATCTATATGTAGATTACCATATGAAGTTTTACAGTCAGTCACTCCAATGAACTAGTTCCCTTAACTAGCATCCATGTTTATCTCCGGACATCCCAATGTCACCAGCCAGTGAGAATCAGCTGATTAGAGAATAACCCATGCTAGTCTCAACAGAATTGATAGTGTCTGTATTTATCAATTCATCAACTAGGGATAATTTCAATACTTCACAATTGCACATGTAGAGATAATCACTAGTTGTGATTTCATCATAAATTCTCTCATGCTGTGAATTGTATTGCGGACATTCAGTAGATGAGTTTAAGATCCCAATCAAATACACAAATATGTATACTCAAATAGTGAATTTTCATTTATTAAAATAAATGATTACAATCATAAGGCGATTGCCTTAGGACACTTCTCTCATATTACTAACAATACATCCTCAAGCAGGTTTCCATTAAGGAAAGCTGATTTCACATCTATTTATCATATCTCATAATCATAATGAGCTGCTATGGCCAGGAGCATCCGAATGAATTTAAGCATAGCTACTGGCGAATAAGTTTTGTCATAATCAATTCCTTGTTTCTGACGATATCCTTTTGCCACTAATCTAGCCTTAAAGGTAATAACATTACCTTCCATGTCGGTTTTCTTCTTGAAAACCCACTTGCACCCTATGGGCTTAATCCCTTCAGGTGGGTTAACCAAGTCTCATACTTGATTTTTGTACATGGAATCCATTTCCGACTTCATGGCTTCAAGCCATTTATCCCTTTCTGAATTTTTTAGAACATCTTCATAACTGATAGGTTCGTTATCGTTAATGAGTAACACGTCGTTCGATTCACTTATGAGAAATCCGTATCTCTCTGGAATATTGCGTGTCCTATCAGACCTACGAAGAAGTGGTGTTGTTTTAGGTTCAACTGATAGCTCATCATTATGAGTTATTGGTTGTGGGTCTAGACTAGGTGTCTCTGTAATGTCTATTGGAGTTTCTTGAACTTCTTCAAGTTCAATGCTACTCCTACTATTTTCTTGTAAAAGAAATTCTTTTTCTAGAAATACAGCATGCCTTGAAACAAACACCTTTTGTTCCAAGGGATGATAGAATTGGTAACCTTTCGTTTCCTTAGGGTATTCAATAAATAGACATTTATCAGACATAGCATCCAATTTGTCTGATACAGTCCGCTTTACAACCCCATATCTTTAGGTGAGATAAATGAGGTTTCTTACTATTCCACGTCTCATATAGAGTAGTAGAGACTACCTTGGTCGGGACTCTATTTAGTAAGTAAACAGCTGTCTTAAGCGCATAGCCCCAAAAGGATTTTGGAAGAGTTGCATGATTCATCATAGATCTAACCATGTCCATCAAGGTTCGGTTACGCCTCTCAGATACAACATTATGTTGTGGTGTATATGGTGGAGTCCATTGAGACAATATCCCATTGTCCCTAAGATAATCTTGAAACTCTTGACTTAAGTATTCACCACCCCGATCGGATCGAAGTATCTTAATACTTTTGCTAAGATGTTTCTCTACTTCACTTCTGAACTCTTTGAATTTCTCAAAAGCTTCAGATTTGTGATTCATTAAGAACACATACCCATATCGTGAGTGATCTTCGATAACGGTAATGAAGTAGCTATAGCCTCCTTGTGCAAGAGTTGACATTGGTCCACATACATCAGTATGTATTAGACCAAGCAATTCTCCCACTGGTTTACCTTTTTCAGAAAAGGGTAATTTGGTCATCTTGCCTTTTAAGTATGATTCGCATGTATCAAATGAACCAGGTTCAAATGATTCCAGAATTCCACATCGGTGTAATTTGGTCATGCGTTTCTTGCATACATGGCCAAGACGACAATGCCACATATAGGAGTCTATTTGATTATCTATTCGAGCACGTTTGTTGCTAACTTCGATATTGAAAACGTCACCGGATAAATCTAACGTGTAGATACTATTGCATAAAGTTCCGGTCCCATAAAGAACACCATTTAAAGTTATGTTACAGCAATTGTTACTAAAAGTTAAATGATAACCCTTTTCATTCAAGCATGAAATAGATACAATGTTCTTTATTAACGCAAGAACAAAATAACAATTATCCAATTCTAAGACAAGTCCAGTAGGGAGCTTTAGCAAATATGTTCCGATGGCAACAGCAGCAATCTTTGCTCCATTTCCAACTCGCAAATTCGCTTCTCCCTTGACGAGTCTTCTTCTATTCCTTAGCCCCTGTATGTCATTACATATATGTGAGCTACACCCAGTATCAAGTACCTAGGTGTCCGAGGAAATAGAGTGACATTCAATAATGAAGATACCTGAAGAGGATGGGGCATCGGATGCCTTCTTCTTCAGGGACTCAAGATAAACCTTGCAGTTTCTTCGCCAGTGGCCCTCCTTGCCGCAGTGATGGCAAGTGCCTTTTGGTGCCTTTTCAATCTTTTTGGCCTTTTTCTTCCTTCCCTTATTTTGTTCTTTGGGCTTCCTCTTAGTGCCTTTCTTTGAGTAACCAACTAACAGTACCGTCTTCTGATCCTACATTACAGAAGGCTCTACAGTCTTCAGCAGGTTAAGCAACTCAGGAATGGTAGTCTCCAGTTTGTTCATCCGATAGTTCATCACAAACTGTGAGTAACTCTTGGGCAAACAATGGAGAATTAAGTCAATACTTAGTTCGTGATCCATTGCAAATTCGAGTGTGCTTAGTCGCTCAATGTACCCCAGCATCTTCAACACAAACTGTGAAACAGAAGTGCCTTCCTGCATCTTAGAGGTGAAGAGGAGTCTGGAGACCTCAAACCTTTCGGATCTCGCCTGCTCGTCAAACAGCTCATGAAGATGGAAGACGATGGTATGAGCATCCATATGCTCATGCTGCTTTTGTAGCTCAGGTGCCATAGCGGCCAGTATGATGCAACTCACAAGTTCAGAATCGGCCATATGTTTCTGATATGCTACTAACTGGTCTGGAGTTGCATCTTCAGGAGGATGGTTGGGAAGTTATTCTTCAAGGACATAAGCAAGCTTTTCTGCCTTGAGGACTATCCTCAGGTTTCGAAGCCAGTCCATGAAGTTTGACCCAGTCAGCTTATTGGTGTCCAAAATGGAACGCAAATTCAGAGAAGACATGATCAGGTGATTATCCTAGAAATACAAATTGAGGTTATGTGATGAGAATTATAAAGAATGCATCAATATACATTAATTAAATCCTATTTATTTTTCGAATTGAATAACCCTTTTTATCAATTCGGGAGATCGTAGGAACATCTCCAAATAGGTTGATATCCAACCATAGATAAGAACAACCATGACTAGAGTCCATCAAGTTATTCTTAGCTATGAAGGTAGGTAATTATACCGATTACATATTATACATATGTAACTATCACATTATGCTATCAACTAATTGAATATTTGCATAAATCATTGGGTTGTTAACTCATTAACAAGTATGCAACAATATACATAGCACCCAACTGCACCTCTCTTTACATCGACCTTGGCTTTGGCACAACAAATCGATGCTCCAAGCTTAAGGCTGATCCATTAATCAAGAAATAGTTTTAATATGATTGGAGCTCATTCAACCGTTTAATCAGACTTGAATGTGTCCAACAATCAAAACTAAGGATTGACCTCTGACTCCAACTATATTAATCATAAACTAATTCCATGGTTTGAACATGTTGAGGTTCAAGCCGGGCATGGATGTGTCCATCAACCCAAACGAGAAACAAAACTCCGATTCTAACCATATTAATGGAAGGTGTTGGCCTTAATATTTTGTAAGGGGTTTTGGGTCTCATCCTTTTCTTTTATGCACATTCATGACATATAATTATGTCATGTTCTAACGATTTCCTTAATAAAGTATGTATGTGACTTAATTTATGAAGTCTCATTAATTGAATTAGGAACCGGATTTTCTTATTCTAATTTCATACTTTATTCAAGGAATTGTTTTGGGAAACAATTTCCTGAATTATCATAATCAATTTCGAAAATAATATGTTTAAGACTTTGATTTCTCTAAATCAAATCTTATTAAATTAAGAGACAGATTCCCTTAATTCAACCACATATTATTTTCATGAAAATCTTATTTAAGGAAATATCATTGTTAAGAAAACCGGACCGGACCGGCCGGTCAGACCGGTCGGACCTGGAACCGGCCGGATTTCCGGTCCGGATTAGTGCTGAAAATCGCCATCCTAAAACCCGGCTTTGAACCGGTTTGAACCGGCCGGGAACCGGGTGAACCGGACAACCCGGTTCACCCGGTTTGATTTTATAAAAAAATTAAAAAAAAACCAGCGTCGCTCCGCCTTCTCGCCCCGTTTTGCCAACGTCGCCACGCCTCCGCTAGCGTTGACAGTCGCCAGCTTCCCCGCATCGCGTCGGCTCCTGAATCGAGGCATCCAAGGTCTCGCGGTCGTCCTTCCTTGCAAGGAGCTTCAACTCTTGCACCACATGTATGCCCCACCCATTCTTCAGATCCGGCGAGTACAAGTTACGGATCGCCCCATCCGCCGCTTCCCTAGCTGCTCCGTCCCCCGCTCGATAATCCTCCATGAAATGCCGCACTCCCCGCTACCACAGTTCACGGGTGCAAGGCGCCTTCGGCCCCAGCACTCGCCTCGCCGCAGTGAACAAGCAATTCCCATCCGCCTCGATATCTCCATCGTGTTCTAGACGGAAAGCCACCCCCGGCGCCTCAGCGTCCCGTGGGTTCTTCCAGAAGACCCCCCGCGCGTGGATCTTCTCGAGTCGGCGCCGTTGCTGCTCCTCCAGCCCCGACACCGCTGCCCAAGCCGCGTCGTCGTCGACCGCGCACGTCAGATCCGTCGCATCCGGCGTCGAGACCGCAATGGGCCCCGACCACTGAAGCTTCGGCTATGGGCTTAAAGTTTTGGCCGAGCCAGCTGAGTCGGATAGGATCTTTCCCATCTAGGGTTTTGATCTCGCTGCTCTCGCTCTCCCCCTCTTCCCGGCTTTTTTTTTGCTTTGTCTCTCCTCGATTCGTGCAGTGAGAGGAGGCTACAAAAGAGAGAGAATTCTATATATTTATATAATTATAAATATATATTTTATTATATATATATATATATATATATATATATATATATATATATATATATATATATATATATATATATATATTCCGGTTGAACCCTCGGTTAAACCGGTTGAACTTCTGAACCCTTGTCCCGACCGGTTCGATGTCCAGTCCGATTTTCAGAACCTTGGGAAATATACTCTATAGGAAACAATTTTCCTAATTAATTTTGGAGACAATAATATGTAAGAGCATCACCTCATAAATCAAATAAGGAAATTATCGTTTGAGAATCACCTCAAAAATTTCCAAGATTTGATCACATATTTTATTTATGAAAAATTAATATCAATAACTTAATTTGGATGGCTCCCCGAGGCTCAATCCAAATTAAACATTTGACAATTTAAATTCAATTTAGGAAATTTAATTATAACAACTAACTTTAAATTGGACGGCTCCCCGAGGCTCAATCCAAAATAAAGAATTTTGTAAATAATTTAATTTCCAATTATAAATTTAAATGCCAATTAATATTCCCATAATTTGTCTAGACTTTCTTGAAAGAAAGTGCCCAAAATTACGAGCTTTCCATAAATGGAAAGTTTCCAAAAATAAAAGGTTTTCAGAATAATTGTAAGTTCTGGTACAAAGAAAACTTACGTTTTTCCAAAATTGGAAAATTTTCAAAATAGAAAATTTCCAAAATGGAAAGTTTTCACAATTATCATAAAATTTCAGAAACAGAGATATTTCAAAAGTTTGCGAAATTTCATGAGGATTTCCAAGCTTTAAAATTCCTAAATCGAAAATTTACCATAATTGGAAAGTTTCCATAATTGAAAATTTTTCAAAATTGAGATCATGATAAAGCTTTCCGCAAAACAATTATATGATTATGTCGAACACAAACCTCGGCTCTAATACCACTGTTGGGACCAGGTGCATGTTGACATGGATGCGGGTTCGTAATTTCAAATTTAATTACGTGCAGCGGAAGGTTTAGCATAAATAATTTCTCTAAATCATTTAGTCACACATTTAAGCATGCAATTTTATCTTGTGTAGACATGATCATATATTTAAAATTTTTATAGAAACGTAAACTAATTTACATATTACCTCGCGTAACTCGAAGGAAGGGACGAGATCCAACCGTAAGCGTCCCTTAGAAGCTCCGTCTCTATTCGCGTCCACGCCGAGTATCTTCGGGATGACTTCGCAAAGCCACGAGTTTCGTGTTCTTGAGAACTACTAGATTCTCCGAGAACGCGACAAGAAAAAACAGGAGAGAAGTCGGAAGACTAACCACAAAAGGATGGCCGGCTGGTGCTCCTTCTTGGGGCTGGTTGGCGCACGGCAAGAAGGGGAGAAGAGAAGGAGAGAAAGAGAGGGAGAGAGCCTATGCCTTCATCTCTATGATTTACCACCCAAGCCTTGTCTTGGGTCCTTTATATAGTGGCCTCTCAACCATCAAACCTCTCAAATATGGAATAACTTATTCCATCATGCCAAGTTTGATTTTATATCATGGCTAAAATTATATTTTAATTCATGATAAAAATCTTCTCTCCTATGGAATAAATTTCCTTATCATGGTAAATCAATCCATGATTGATTTTATAAAATAAACGAATCCATGGTTCATTTTAATTTTCATGAAAAATAAACCAAACCTTGGTTTATTATATAAAAATTTATATCATCCATAATTTTATAAAACAAACCATACTTGGTTTATTTTATAAATTGAACCAAAAACTTGGTTCTCTTCCTTTGTTGTGGCCGACCAAGCAAAGAGGATGGAGGCCCTCTTTGGCTGGCCCATCCAAGCCAAGCCCCAATGAATTAAACTTATTTAATTCATCTATTAAGTTTTCAAAAGACTTAGCCATTTTACGTTTCTGATGCGTCTCTGAAAAATTCAGATTCGATTTATCGTTTGACTCAACCAAACTTAATCTCTCTTGATTGGAAAATCTAATTTTCAACTCGTTTTAAATCCCTCAGATTACTCGTAGTGCGTGTGACTAAATAGGCTTTCGATTTATGTTGGCCGTCTATAATTAATCAATTAATTATAGAACGATCATGAGTGGCACCTAGTAGTACATCATGATCCCCAATTAATCAAAAGATCAACGGTTGACCTCAGAAACAATTCTGAAACCCTTCAGCAGCTATAATCAATCGTGCCCCATTCCCTTCACCATCTTATACCCACTTGGTTTAGGACATGGTCTATGTGTGTTAGTCCCCACTAGGCTGACTACGTCACACCTAGCCCAAGTAACATTTTTTCGTCCTACGGATTCTAATTACTCTCATGTATTTAAGAGATTCATACTCTGAACATGTCATGCTCTGGCCAGAGACTTCGAGTAACAATCCGATGATAGGCCTCGGGTATACATCTCCTCGCAAGGAGTGGTGAATCCTTTGTAGGCTGTTCAAACATCTTCGGACACTTTGACTTATACCCAATCATCCTGGGTCCACACCTCCTTGGAGATGCTTGCTTAAGTTGTCAAAGTATAAGTCTCCATGACCAAGATGACTTGAACACCGCAAGTCAAAAGAACATCGCACTTAAGCTGCAGTAAGAACTTCACTGACATATCTATATGTAGACTACCATATGAAGTTTTACAGTCAGTCACTCCAATGAACTAGTTCCCTTAACTAGCATTCATGTTTATCTCCGGACATCTCAATGTCACCAGCCATTGAGAATCAGCTGATTAGAGAATAACCCATGCTAGTCTCAACAGAATTGATAGTGTCCGTATTTATCAATTCATCGACTAGGGACAATTTCAATACTTCACAATTGCACATGTAGAGATAATCACTAGTTGTGAATTCATCACAAATTCTCTCATGCTGTGAATTGTATTGCGGACATTCAGTAAATGAGTTTAAGATCTCAATCAAATACACAAATATGTATACTCAAATAGTGAATATTCATTTATTAAAATAAATGATTACAATTATAAGGCGATTGCCTTAGGACACTTCTCTCATCTCACTAACACAGTGCAGTTATACAAGTCAAATCTAAGTCAACCCTACTAAGTAGGGTCAGTCAACTAGTACAATGCCAAACTGATCTAGTAGGAGGAACCGGGGCGATCCGATGAGCTGGGCTGCCATCATCGAAACAATGCCATCATCTCTTGATACCGTGCGTCGTTGGTCTCCCTATCGGTTCTGAGGGCATTCATGTACTCATTGTAATAGCCCTGATTTGCCTCCATTTCTTCAGCATAATTTGCCTCCACTTCCTCCCGGAGGCTCTGGACTTGTGTCTCGAGCCGTGTCACTCTCTCGTAGAGTGTCGGTGGTGGGGGCTCGTCTATGTGCTCTCGAATCTCAGCTGCCAGATCTGCAACATCAACTTCAACCTCCTCATCAGTGTCGATCTGGGGTCCAGCTCTCTGTCGCCTCCACGATAAAACCCCGGTACCTGAGACCTCTATACCAGCTAGGGAAAAGTTCCTAAAACCTATCTCATCGAAGTCAGTCATCGTGACCATCTCACCCTTGGTGATGTTACGGCCGTGATAATGTAGAATGGAAGTGATGATGTGGCTATAGAGAGTGCGTACCCGCCCCTGCGTGGTAACACTGGACGCATGTAGGATCGTGTGAAACATATGGAGTCCAATGTCGATATCAAGATGATGAATCAATGTGTATAGGAGGAAAGTGTGGAATGGTCGCATGGTAGCGATGTCTCTAGTAGATAAGGACAGAATGCAGCGGACTATAACTCTATAAAGAGCATTGTCCTGGACCTGAAGGTCAACAGACTGAAATCGTCTGGCCAAGGGGTTTCTAGCATGCCTATAGAAGTAGGAGTGTAGAGTATCTAGGGTAATGTGAGAGTAGGGAGAATCAAAGGGAGGGTCCCTAGGAGGGTAACAACAAAAGGTGGACTGTGAGAGTCGTAGTCCAAGAAATCGATTGAGGAGTGAAGGTGTGATTGTCAAGGGTATCCCTTGAACGGTGGTGACGAACATAAGACATCCTGTCTAATTATGTTGTTATAGAATTCTGCACATAGGGATGTGTTAATTGAATGAGTGCAGAAAACAAGATTGTCTAATTGGTAAAAGTTGATAACATTCATGGCCAAAGGACAAGATTGAGTGAAGAATTGTCTATTTAGGTAACTTATCTTTATAGGTTTATATGTTGTTCGAGCAAATCTATTGCAAAGTTCTAAGGTTGGGAACCTAGGATCGGGACTAGGTTCAGAACCGGGGTTTGATTGGTTTGCTCGGCGTTTTCTAAGTTAAGAAACATGCATTTAGAGGAAAGAAATTAAAAAAAAAATAATTTTAAGTGCAAAAAAAATTATACCAAGTAGCTGTTCGGGGAGGCATGGTTGAGGTTGAGGGAGCAAGAGAGTCACTCGGGAGGTGTTAGTTCGCCTTGAATGAGAAGAATTGGAGAAGTGAAGGGTTTTGGTCGTGGTAAATGAGTGAGGCTTGGGGGCCTTTTATAGAGTTCGGCCGGGCGCCCTGGAGTGAGAGGGCGCCCCCATAGGCAGCAGCAGCATTTTGGCAGCTTTCTGCTTTTGACCATGTCTATGGGGGCGCCCGTGAGGACCCGGGTGCCCTGGTCAGTTGCTTTTGTAGCTTTTTGTCTTGAAAGATAGAAAAAGGAGAAAAGGGGGCGCCCGAGGGTTCACGGGCGCCCAAGCTAGATTAGATTGACTTGTTTGACTGCTTTTGACCAATTTTGATCAGATTTGACCTGTTTGACAGGTTTGACTAGTTTTGTCTAATTTGACCAAGTCAACTTAGTTCTAACTTACAAGGTTTAGTGTTTGTACTTGACAAAAATATCAAATGAGCTTTAGTTAAATTAAACCTAGTTGTCTCATCTAATCTAGAATTATCAATCACGTTAGCCTTATAGGTTTTGTGAGACAGGTTTTAATAGATAGGATTATTTTGAAAAATTATGATTTATTTTGAAAAAAAAACTTAAATTAATTTTGAGAACAGTTGATTCTGAGTTTGTTTTTAAAAGGAATGTTTGAATCTATAATTAACTGAAAATCTATGTTAGATTCAAATTTGACAAAGAATAATTTGAATTTGAATTTCAAAAATTGGCTTCCAGGTCTTGGCGAGGCACTAGGCCTTCTTTGGCCGTAGCCCTATTGGATCATCAACTCTTTCCTTGACAAAGCCTTTTAAAGAAATTTCATTTTCAAAATTATTTCTTGAAAAATTCTGGTCTAACTAGTTTGGGTCTTGGATCGGTAGCTTCGGCTAGTTTCACCAATCTAAAGAGACCAAGTAAAGTATACTTGACCTTATTAGAAGAGGCTTCCCTAACGTACTATCATCTCACAGCCACCCAATACTATGTTGTTCAAATTTCAGTTAAGTTGGTTCAGTCCTTAAACTAACCAGTCCTAATTCTAAGCATGGTAAATTACAGAAATTAAATAGACAAACAATCATGTAATTTGAAAATAGGAATTGAACTTTATCTAACTATAAATATTGTTTTTAATTTGGCTCCCCCTGGACTAAAGCCACGATGATGGTTTGGCAAGATGTGAATCTTGTCCTTGGGGATCCAATACTGATTTGATCCAGTTTGTTTGTTCAGGTACAGTTTGGGTACCCATGCCTGAACTTTAGGTCTGGATTGGTTCAGTACAGCATAGTATGATCTTTGTCTAGACTTAGTTCTATAACCTAATCCGGATCGATTTAGAACCGACTTCTGTCTTCCAAGGATCATGTCAAGACCCTTGGAACCAGAAGTGAACCGTTCTAAGGCTGCTCCGAGGTCCTTGACTTGAGTGTTCAAGGAGGAATTCTCTTTCTCAAGTTTTTCAACTTGAGTAGAGGTTCCTTCTTGAACCTTCTCAGTTAAGGATCTAGAGTGAGCTCCCTCTTTCAGGAGTTTTACTTCCTGTCGGAGAGATTCGACTCGGAGTTTGGCTTTCGCCAAGTCTCGAGAAAGATATGAAATTAATTCATTTAACTGATTTCTAGTAAAACCACTTACAGTTATTTCTCCATCCTCTGAAAATGTAAGTTTCCGTCGTCCGGCTCCGATTCTGACTCGGTCTCGATTTCTTCTGAGGCGGTTAGTGTGAGCAGGCTCGACTGTGGGACCTCTTCTTCGGAGGAGGAGGAGGACTCGTCCCACATTGCTTGAAGTGCCTTCTTCTTTCTCATCTTCTTTGTTTCCTTCAGATTAGGGCATTCAGTCTTGTAGTGACCTTTCTTCTTGCACTCGTAACAGGTCACTTTTGGTTTGTTCTTTTCATTTGAGGGTTTAGCTGGTTCTTCCTTTCTTCGGCTGGCTTTCCTTCTGTTGGTCCGGTTCTTTAGTTCTTTGTAGTAGTCCCGGGCTAGCCGAAACAGCTTCGGTCGATTTCCCTTGCTGTCTTCTGAGTCTGAGTCTGAATCAGACTCGGGTGCAGGTTGAGGCTTCTTTTTGATTGTCTTTCCAGCTTTACCTGCAACAAAAGCGATGCCTTTCTCGGCCAGATTACAGTTAGTCTGCTCATGTAACTCAAGTTCTGAAAACAGTTCATCTAATTTAATTTTTGAAAGGTCCCTTGAAACTTTGTATGCATCTACCATAGATGCCCACAAGGTGTTTCTCGGGAAAGCGTTAAGAGCGTACCTTATCAGGTCACGGTTTTCTACCTTGTGACCGATTGTGTGTAGTACGTTCATTAACTCCTGAATTCTGGCATGGAGCTGAGCTGCTGTTTCGTTATCGTTCATCTTGATCGTCTACAACTTCTTCAGGAGGAGATCTCTCTTGCTGATTCGAGTATCTGAAGTTCCTTCGTGCAGCTCGATCAGCTTACCCCACAGCTCCTTTGACCTGTTGAATGGTCCTACTCGATTCAACTCTTCCTTGGTCAGGCCGCATTGAAGTGTCTGGGTTGCTTTGGCATCAGCTTCAATTTTTCTTTTCAGAGCGGTATCCCACTCAGCGTAAGACTGTGGCACTCCTTCAGCATTCTTTGGAATTTTCAGTCCGGACTGGATGATTATCCACATGTCCACCTGAGTTTTCAGGTGGACCTCCATCCGACTTTTCCAGTAGGAGAAGTCCTCCCCACTGAAAAGTGGTGGTCTGGCTTTGCTGAATCCTTCTTGCATGGTCATTTGTCTGAAAATAAGAGTAAAAGAAAAGAAATATCCCAAGACTTGGTCTTGGATTAGTAGTGCGGGAAGTTAAAATAATATTTATCGAGGGGTGTTGCACCAACCTCGATTAATGATGAAAATTCAAAAAAAAAACAAATACAAACAATTTCGAAGAAAATTCGAAAATTTTTCAAATTGGTGGTTGCACCAAATTTGAGCTTCCCCGCTCTGATACCACTTGTTGGATCGAGAAGAACGATAGAGGGGGGGGTGAATATCGTAAAACGTTTTCGGATTCGTAAAGAGAATAAGCAGCGGAAAATAGAGAAACACACAAACCAAACACAGGTGATTTTACTTGGTTCGGAGTCGCGGTCAGCTCCTACTCCAAGGCCCACGGTCGTTACCGTTTACTGCGGGCAATTCTATATGTGCGCAAATGTTTACAGAGAAATTTTATAGTTGTAGTACAGTAAATAGAAAATTAAGCTCTTTTGTTATCGACGCCCGGTGTAGATTGTTCTTCGGAGCAGAGGGTCGTCGTCGGCGCTTCAATCTCGAGATGGGAGGTTTCTGGGGTAGAGCGCTTGAGTAGAAGAGTGTATTGGCGTTGGAAAGTTATGTTGAGAAGACTTGGGGGTCGAGCCCCTTATATAGTGAGTCTGGGGGCGCCCGAGACGCTGGGGGCGCCCTCCACGTGGCCTTCGATCCGCAACAATCTCGGTCAGCCCTTATCCCGCTCGAGTAGGGCTGAGGTTTGACTGTGGGGGCGCCCCGGTTGACTTGGTCTGCTGGCTTCTCGGTCGGTTCACTTCGTTGGCTTGAACCCAGGGCGCCCTGGGCACTGGGAGCGCCCGGGACACAGGGGGCGCCCTGGCCCAGTAAGTCTTTGAAGCGCTTTTTTATTTACTGCTTTGCCTTGACCTTGGGGGCACCCGGGACCTCCGGGCGCCCTACTCAGCTGCTGCCTCTCTCCCTTGAGGCGTTCTGAGCTGCAGAGACTCGTTCCTTTGGTCCTGCATCCAGGGTTAGTTGCAAATACAATAAAACAAGAATATGTTATGATTATACAACCTTAGTTGTCTTGGTTCTGACTTTGGGTCTCCAAAATGGAACCCTAGGTCGAACCGACGCCTACTGTTCCCTCGACGGGGAACGCGTCCTCATCTACTCCTCTCAGGAGAATTTACCTGTTGCTAACTGGCTCCTCCGGTTGGACTTTTGCCCAGCAGTCCTTCGTCAGGTGCCTAGCTGTCCTTCGCCAGGTCTTTAGTACCACGCAGTCCTTCGCCTGGTGCTCAGCAGTCCTTCGCCAGGTCTTCGGTTCCAAACAATCCTTTGCCTAGTGCCTAGCAGTCCTTCGCTAGGTCTTTGACTCCTAGCAGCCCTTCGCTAGGTGCCCTGCGACCCTTTGCTAGGTCTTAGGGTTCAGATGCCTAGCAGTCCTTCGCTAGGTGCCTAGCAGTCCTTTGCTAGGACTTCAATCTGAACACTCAAGTAGCATGTTAGATAAACATAACATCTTAACTTTTGAACCCTTTGCCATTATCAAAACACAGGTTCGACTTGGGTGCTGTCTGCACCAACACATTTATGTAATGATCGACGTAAATGCACCCACCATTTACTAAACCTGTTAAAGACCAGATTAGAATTTATAAGTTGAATTCGGATTAGACATTTGGTAAGTCTAGATCGAAATCTGTACGATGTTAAATATTTGAGAAAAACATGCACTCTTTTTGGTAAAGAGAAAAATATCGTAGCATGTGATTCATACCACATGTGTTATAGTGACAATAAGGGTAGTAGGAGAATGGATCTCTGCTTCTCTACTATGTGAGACCCTTGAGATTATAAGTTAATCTCAATCTTACCCTAAGTGACTATTTAGCTGTCTACTTGAAGTTTTAATCAGTGATTGCTACTTTAGTGTATGTCGTATTGATTATGGATGATTCGGTCTATAGAGCATAATTAGGAAAGCGACTGATTAGAATGAATAGATTCTAGCTAAAAAGGAAGATTAAAATTGATTTACATTTGTAATACTTATTCACTGGTCGACCAGTTATATTTTTTTTGTTAAGTACTTAAAAATGTAATTGTGAATAAATGTATTGATTAGAGATGTTGAACATGCTCTTGACATAGTTGTCATATGAGGGATTAGAGATGTTCATATTGATATAAATATTTAATCTGGGTAAAAGCAAGTTATTGATGTCTCTGGTTCATTCTATAGAGTAGCTAAGTTAAGTGTAACAACTTTCTTAGCAGTAATTGCTCAGTGTGCTTGCTGTCGCACGAACCATTTTCCCTAAAGTATGAATTGAATGTTTCTATATGGTCTTTGTGACTTTCTTACATGGTCTTAGTGACTGGATGTTTCTATATGGTCTTTGTGACTTTCTTACATGGTCTTAGTGACTGAATGTTTCTATATGGATTGAATTGGACGAGTGGGAGATGTTGGAGTTACAGAAAGAGGATGAGGCACCCTTTCCTCTTCATCTTCCAACCTTTCACATCCTCCATTAATGGAGGTAGAGGAAGAGACTTCTTCGTCTTATAAAACTAGGCGTCCAATTGCAATCCAGAGGAAGACTGAGAAGAAGAATCGGAGCATTGATCAAGAAGTGATTTGGTTTGTGACAGATAGGGATTAGTCCATACAGTGATTGTTCTCTTGACATCAAGGAAATGAGAAGACCAGTGGAAGAAAAGATCATTCAATCATTGTAAGTCTAATTTACTTGTAATTCATCTCATGCTTAAGATCTAGCAACCACCACTAGCAAGTTACGTATTGCCTTCGTTGATAGCCAGATGACAAAAAGATGATCGACTCATCTAATATTTTTCTCAATCTATTTCCGAATCAATATGAAGGAGATAAATCGTAAGAATTATTAGTTCAAATATTATGGATAATACATGAGAAGAACAAATATTGATTTTGTCAAATTTTAACTCTCAAATTTCAAGATGTCAATATCGCACGTGTTAGTCATCCATCCATATCACACAGACACCTTTATGTAATAGCCGAATTTGGTACTCTATATATTCTCACAGCATTTATTTTGCTGGATTAATTAGCACTCTTAATTAAGGAGATCTTTCTGTATGGTAATTTATCATCCTTTATCTAATTGTACGCCCATCTCTATCTCACTGGCGACATTGACGCCTCTGTCTGCACCAGCACCCGAGGCTGCCAGAACAAGGACTTCGGTGAGACGCTCCGGTGGCGTCATGGCTCGAGTGTGAGATCTGGATGTGAAGCAAAGTGAAGAGCTACGTGGAAGATCAACTGCTAGGCTTCGCCTTGGTGTGTCTCTCCTCGTCCATGACGGTGAACTTTTAATGCAAGACTTCTAGCTCTCCACCACTGATCTCTTCCACTCCTCTGCCTGTTTCATTCAGCTCTCCCTCTCTTATGTCGGCGCTTCGCCGCAGGCAATGACCCTGCTTCCGGCAACCTCCTTGCTCCAAGATGTGTCCTTCTCTGAATCAGCGAGCCCATGCGAGTACATTTACTACAAGAATTCCCTTTCGGTATTTGTGATAGAATTTAATTCATTTACTAATTTAATGATCAAACTTTATTACGGTAGCTAATAATGATTGAATTATATTCGGTCAGTATTTGACAAATAAAAAAAATATTTCGGTCGCTATTTAGTGACCAAAGTATTCATGTGATTGCTAAATTAGTGGCCGACAATATTTCGGTCTCTAATTCAGTGTCTAGATTAATACTAGGTCGTTAATTAGCAATCGAATATAATTCGGTCGCTAACCCCTAATATCCTTTAGCCTTTTCCCTTTGTGTGCGCATGCACCAGAGGCCGAACCCCTAATTTCTCTCTGTCGATGGCACCCCACGGCTGATCTCCAATCTTCTCTCCGGCGAGCAACTATAAGTTCTTCTCCTCTCCTCTCCCCTCTCCTTTCCCCTCCGCTCTCTGGCATGATCTAAGACCCTACCATTATTCGAAACTGACGGATCGAAACAGTCGGTTTGACGGTTCATGGGGCTAGACCCTTAATCTTAACTGCTCAAGACAATTATGGTTCACAGTTCGGAAGGTTCAACACAGTTCACGACGGTTCGAGATTATTATATTAAAAAAATTTTAAATTTATTAAAAAAAGGACTTGCATTTATTAAGTTGTCTACGTATCCCCTTAAGGTATAGCGGAATCAAAATCCACGTAGTTCTTTTACATGTTTATTCTTTTAAACATCACTCACTTCCATTTCCTCTCGTTCCCATTGTATTCATTCCTTCGATATCAAATTCTTCGACTTCGTCTTCTAAAAGTTGCATTCCTTGAATTCTTTTCTCGACTCTGTTTCAATTGTCAAGTAATGTTTGGGCTTCCAATGAGTCGGGAGAGATAGTTGATCGTCATTCATCTAATATGTTGCTGCCATAACTAAACGTCTGCTCCACAGCAACAGTTGACACTGGACAAGCTAAAATTTCTTTGTCAATCACGGAGAGAATATGAAAGGTTTAAGCTTTCAGTGACCACCACCTTAGAATATCGAAATCCTCGCTATTTGCTTCAATAAAATCAAAAGAAGTAGTAAAATAATTCTCACGTTCTTGTGTGAAACTTGAGGATACTCATGGATATTTCATCCGTTTATTTATTAATAAAAGTTGTATTTATGTAAGTTTTAAATTACTATTAGTAGTTTGTTGTGTTTCAGAAATATTAGTTGGTATTCTATATTTTATATAATATTGATTATAAATATCACATAAATAATTTCTAATATTATATATAATATTAACTGGATGGAGAAGAAGAATCTTTAATAGGAATTAAAGTGTCATAATATAAAGTTAACATTTCTTATAAAACTTCTAATTTAAATCTAGGATCTAAAGTAAATATAATTAAATTAATTTCAAGAATAAAATAAAAATATTTTTTCTATTTAATTTTCATAGCTAATACGTAAGAAGTTAAAGCTTCATTATTAATATATTCATTTAAGATTAATACTATACTAGAAAAATTCACTAAAACTAAATAAGTAGTAGGATAATAAACACCAGATAGTTCTTCGATTACATCGTTAAATACTTTTAAAATTTTACAAATATTACTATAAATATTCTATTGTTATGAAAATAAATATATATTAGTATTACAATTTTATGCAAAAAATAAAAATAATAATTCTTCATATTAAAATGATTCTTGTAATAATTGATATGTTGAATTCCAACGTCTTAGTACATCACATGTAAATTTTTTAAGTCTCATTCCATTAGCTTTACAAAACTTACCTCATTGTCTCATCATAGATGGATACGACCATAAATAAGAAATTGAGATTCTAATTAAAATTTTTAATCCATCTTGAACACATAAATTTAAAATATGGTATACACAATGAATATGAAATAATAAACCACCAATTGTAGGTTGGCAAATAAATTTTAGTTTTTCTATAGAAGCGGAATTAGAACTAGTATTATCTAATGATATTGAAAATATTTTATGAGTTAATCCATATTATTCTAAAATTAAATATAACAATTGTGTAATGTTATGGGTAGTATGTGATTCATCAAGAACTCTATAAGCTATCAATCTTTTTTGGAGGATCCCAGAGTTATCATCCAACGACAAATCACATCCATATAAGAATGAGTTTGCCAATGATCACTCCAAATATCGGAACATAAAGAAACTTTATTATTTAATTTACTAAATTCATCAATTAAAATTTTCTCCTTGTTTTATTAATCTTTTAATTGTATGAGTAAGTGTAGTCCTAGGAACACATTTAGCATATGGATTAAGAGATTCTTTATAAAAATCTTCAAATATGCATTTAGATCTAAAACTAAAGAAAGATGTTCTATGAAAATAAATTTAACAAACGATTCTCTTAATTTATTATTAGAATATAAAAATAAATCGAAATCAATACTACTATCGCTAGAAAATCTAGATAATTGTGCTTGAGAATAGTCGAGCCCGTATTCTGTTCGGTGCTTTGTTTCTATATGTCATTTCAAAGGTGGATTGAATTTGAATGTTGGGGTCCTCGTGTGCTATTTCTTTTCCCTTCCGAGATCGAGATGATAAACCTTCGTTGTAGCCTCCTTCCATTGTAGTCCAAAGTTGGAGTCAAAAATGCAGAACTTGACCATGGAAATGCAGAACTCTATCACAACCCAAAATTATGATGTATTTCAAAATAAATTAAGAAGTGGAGATACATTAAGTTGATATAGCTAGATCAAAGTCTATTGTAGAACATGCAATAGATTAGGTAAATTTACTATAAAGTTATATTATAAACACATTATTATTAATGTACTTTTTTAATTTTATAAAAAATTGTGTATGCTAACTGATATTTTACATGGACGTCCAACTAATTAGGTCGTATTTCGCAATACCCATAAAAAAGGGGATGGTACTTTTATCGATACTCGATCTTAGGCCATAGACATAAGTTTATAAATTTAATTATTGCTCACTTTTAACAATTACTACCTTGATTAGTTGTATATTTGATATTAATATTATTTTTTTAATGTAAGATGAAATTACTGATCGAGTTGCTCAGGTGTCTCAGCCTGCTATAGAGGGAAAAGAGTGACAAACTCATCATACAAGGTACTAGATGAGATATATTATGACATTGTCGGTGGAAAAAAAAGAACTCCCTCTACGATCTTGACTCCCAGACAAAAGTTGCATATGATTGTGCTATGGCTCATAGGGTCAGGGGTCATCTTGGTTCTTCATCTTCTCGAGTGGAACTGTTAGAGCAAGAAAATCAAATGTTGAGGAATTGGGTCACAACATTAAGGAAGTCTTGGGTCAATAGTTAGTAGGTGATGGAAGAGTGGTTCAAGGGCATAAGAGTTGCAAATATAAGAATTCATAGATTGCTTTTGAATAATGAGTTCTTCTAGATTTTAAACGTTGTATCATTTTGACTTCTAGGAGACTCAAGATCCGAATGCTCCTGATATATAGCTCATAATAACAGTTCTTCTGAGGTGAATTGACCTTCAACTTAATTTTTGTTATCACTCATGCTAATAATTCTAGCAGTTAAATTGATACTTATATATATACATCTCTAATTAAATTAATTTTTTTAGGAACAATGTACATAAAAGATCAACACATGAAGAACTAGATTTGATACTATATTCTATGTTTAAGATATGTAGTATTTTCAAACATATTATTATAATAGTGTTCAATTGTTTTTGTATTTTTGGATAAGTAGTTTAAACTTACATATGCAGTGTTGTTTCAACCATGTATTATCCTTACTTCAGGAAAATTACCGATGAGATGATATGATGTTGGATTTTTTTTCTATATTTGGTAAGTATTGATGTAATGGATTTTAGTTATATATAAATCATGTACGATTTCATATTTTATATGTTGGCGTACCTTCCCTGGGGGCACGATGAACTCGTCGGGGATCGCTGCATGCAAAGTGTCACGTTATTCATTGAACTTTTCCTTGAGATTTTTCACTGAGCATATCATTTTCCTTTATGTATTTTGTATATTCCTTTTAATAACTCAATTCTTAGTCATTGTTAAAGAGATTTCTCAAGACCTTTTAGTCTCTGTTTGTAGAAGAAAGGAGTTGAGCAAGTTAATTAGGATGGTCACGCTGCATCAATATGCATCTAGCAGATTGTTTGGAAAATGGAAAAAAAAAATACAACAGTAAAAAAGAGCCAGGTAGAAAGATAAAAACTTGAATTTTTAGGCTTTTGTGCTCTCTTGTATCTTTTAGTTTCCCATTTGTTCTACTGTGGGTTTTTTTTTTCTTTCATGGATCAAATATATGTAAATTTTGTAATATGATGTTGCTATTCGATGCTTCAAGATGTTCATGTATTGCTTAAATTTGTACCACACTTTTGGACCAATACTATGTTTCAATCATGCTTATTTTATCCCTGTATAAATTGATTTTACTAGAATAGATTAAAAGAGTTGAAATCAATTTAGTATCATTATGTCCTATAATCTTTTTTTTGGATTTGGTTCTATTTCTCTCTCAAAAAATGTGCAATTTAGGGATTCCTCCATCCTCACTTACTAGGAGTCACTTGGGAGATTATTAGCACTTGTCCAGCAAGTATCTATTGATTTTTTTTTTCATCTTATGATTTTTTTTGGTGAGATAAAAGAACTTTTTTATTAGTTTTCTCTAAAATAATTGAATTGTTGTATTTTTGTATAAACTTAGAGGATATCTGTGTAAGATTTTATATAAGTAGATTTTGAATCGAAGAAAAATTTTACATATTAGGTTTTATTAATTTTTATTTATTGCTTAGTATTCATAATTATCTATCATCATGAAACGACTCTCTAGATAAAAGAAAAAAAGAAGAAGAGATAGCTCAAAGCTTAAGAGGTTTATTGAATAAATATTTTAGTAAAGAATCAGAATCACATAATATAACAGAAAGCTTAGTTCAGATTTTAACTAATGAATCAAATGCAAATGAAGATTTTATCGAAAACAAGAATGATGAAAATGAAGAATTTGTGAGAAACAAAAGTGATGAGAATGAGAAATTTATAGAAAATGAGAATGCAGATAATACATATTTTAATGATTTGGATGAAACTGTAATTGACAAAACTAAAGATATTGATAATTATTGTGATGATAGACATACAAATAAATATCAATGTTCATCTCCTAGATATGATTTAAATATATTTGATCCAAGAGCTTGGGGTAATCTTGAAAAAAAAAATAGATTTACTTGTGGAAACAAACTTCTAAAAGAGAAGATATTCTCAAGTCTGCTTTAGATAAAGAATTTTGACACTTTCATACTTACTATTTTTAAATGTTACCAAATGGTGAGACTCATGATCGAAAATTGTTAGTATACTCGAAGGAGTTGGACAAAGGATTTTGTATTTGTTGTAAGTTGTTTAAAGTAATACACACCAAAAGTAATTTAGCAAGAGGAGGAGTTAGTGGCTGGAAACATTTATGTGACATAGACAATATGAAAATAGTGTTGAACACCTTACTAATTTAAGAGCTTTTGTTGAACTATAAATGGGATTAAAGAAAACATTGACAATTGATAAGTAATACAAGAACAAATTAAAATGACCCAAAACATTGGAAACACATTATGCTAAGAATAGTTACTGCTGTCAAATGTCATGCTATAAATAATTTGGCATTTCGTGGTACACGTCAAAATTTATGAAGATGGTAATGGTAATTTTTTGAATCCACTTGAAATAATTACTGATTTTGATTCAATAATGCAAGAGCATTTTTGACTCATTCAATATAAAAAGATTCATTATCATTAAACTTTAACATCTGGTGAACTTTCAAATTTGAATTTATATGAAGCCTTATTATTTGGCATAATATTTTACATAAAATTAACTTAGTTATTCAAAAATTACAGTAAAAGGATATGCATCTTGATATTGTTGTAAAACAATTGTTAATTCTTGTTTCTTTTTTTTGAAAAATATAGAGAAAATGATTTTTCTTCTGCTATGGTTGATGCAAAAAAATAGCATCTAATATGCAAATTGAGTATGTATTTCCTACAATATGTAAAATTTATGGAAAGAGACATTTTGATGTGATTACTAACACTGAAAGGGAAAATCAATCACTGGAAGAATCTTTTCGAATAGATTATTTTATCTTAGTGGTCGATATTTCTCTTGGGAAATTGAAGAGTAGGTTTGAACCGTTATAATATTTTGAATCTATATTTGGGTTCTTGTATGATGTTGCAAAATTAGTTACATTGGATGATAATGAATTGACGAGTTCTTGTGTGAATCTTGAAAATATTTTAAGAAATAGTGACACTTATGATATTAATGCAAAATATATGTTTTCAGAATTATAAATTTGGTAAGTAATATTACCAAGTGAATTTTATGAAATAAATAAAAAATGATCTTCCATTCAAATATTATAGTTTTTAAAAATAATAGATATGTTTCCAAATATGTTGATTGCTTATAGGATATTATTGGCAATTAATACCTATGATAGTAGCATCTTCCGAAAGAAGTTGTTCAAAATTAAAATTAATAAAATTTTATTTACGTACCATAATGACTTGAGATAAGGTAAATGGATTAGCAATTTTATGCATTAAAAAGAATGTTTTAGAAAACATTATATGATACTATTATTGATGATTTTGCTTTTAAAAGTGCATCACGACGACACTTTAAATGAGATATCTTTGTGTTTTTTAGGAGTATTACAATTGACAATTTAACAATATCCTCTGCTTTCACTCTCATTTAAAATTTTCTAGGTGTTTTTTTGTGTTTTTTTCATAAGCATGCATCTTTCCACAATCGTGACTTCATCTGTTTGAAGAAAGATCAACTAAGAGAATTTAAAATGCATCTATAAGTTGTTGGAGAATGTTGGAATGCTATCTAATTGATGTTGTATGCAATATGCAATGAGCAAACACATGTAGGAGCTAAAAGGATTTTCTACTACAAGTTTTATAGGTTAGTTTGCTTCACTTTTTCTAAACCAACATAGTCTTGTATATTCAACCCAGTTTAACTTGTTTATCTAATTCAGATTTTGTATAAACATCTTCTAGTATTATGAAAGGAGAGGAACTAATAAGATTTTTCAGTGAAGTGGATATAGTGCATGCATCCGCAAGGATTTCTATACATAAAATTTAAAATTTTAAAAATTTGCAGCATTTTTAATTTTATTGTTGCTAGGATTCCTATACATAAAATTTAGTTCATTTATACTGAGTTTTAATTGTTGTTATCAAGTCAAGTATATGTTGATACCGGAAGCACCAGATTGAACTTGGTTTTGATAATGACAAGGGATTCAAAGTTAAGTTTATGTTGTGATCTAATGGATTTGCTAAATGTGCAGAAAAGTCCTAGTTTAACTAGGCATGAAGTATTGACCTGCAAAGTTGAGCACGAAGTCCTGGTCGAGGACCGGGCACGAAGTCCTAGCCGAGGGCTAGTCACCGAAGACCTAACCGAGTGTTGGCATGAGGACCTAGTTCGAGGAATTGGGCACGAAGTCCTGGTTGGGGACTGAGCAAGAAAACCTGATTGGAAGATCAGGCAGAAGACTTAGCCGAGCGAGGACTACAGACAGAAGTAGAGATAGGTCGAGGAACGGACGTCTCAAGATCTGAGAGTTTCATAGGTCGAGAAAAAGTCCAACCGAAGGAGCCGGTTAGCAAAAGGTAACTTCTCCATAGTGGAGTAGGTGAGGGCGCGTTCCTTGGAAGAGGGAATAGTAGGCGTCGGTTCGACCTAAGATTTCATTTAAAATCCAAAGTAAGAGCCAGATGGCTCTAGCTGTCATTCATTCATGCATTTACTATACTATTATTGTGTTCTTGGACTAACCTTGATTGCAGGCTAAAGAAACCAGCTGGCTGCGATTAGGGGCGCGTGAGAGGTCTCAAGCGCCTGAGAGGACTCAGGCATCCCAGAGGTGGTTCTCAGCGTTGGCAAAAGCTGAGTTGGCAGTCGCTGGTTAGAGGCGCCACGTCATCTCCCAGGCGCCCCAGAGCTCCCAGGCGCCCGAGAAGGGATAGATTTTGGCCGAGTCAGCAGATAACAACGCGGATGAATTGTTGATGTGGAGGGTGCCCCTATAGCCTCTCGGGCGCTCGAGTAGTAGTATATAAGGGGTTTCGCCTCCTTGCTTCCGGACATCAATTCAAGCATTCAAAAATAGTGCGACAAAGCTTCCGTGCTCATGTTCATTGCGCCAAAGAAGTTCGAGATCGACGACACACCACTTCTACAACGAGAAGATCGTCTCTTTCTTTAAAGTGTCATTGGTATAATATTTTTAGTTCATTTCTGTACTTAAATCATTATACTTGTACTTCATTTTATGAATTACAATATTGCCCAATGAAAACGGTCAAGGACCGTGAGCCTTAGAGTAAGAGCCGTCATAGACTCCGAACCAAGTAAAAAATAATGTGTCAGCATTATTTTTGACTTGTTTATTTCTGCTGCGTTGAATCTGAATTTTCAAAAATACGTAATTGATATTCACCCCCCCTTTATCGATCACAATAATCCCACAGTATACAAGTAATATCACTAATTTTAGATGAAAAGATTTTAATTCTGTTGAATATATTGTTTAAGTTGCTAAAATTCAAAGTGAATATATTTGTGGTAGGTCTTCCTAGTGTAAAAATACGAAAACTTGAGGTGCTAAAAGGTAAACTAACCTAAACTTATAGGGCGCATGTGGAATAGCATAAATTAGAGGGTTAAATTGCAAACTTTGCTCTCACTTAAATCCCTCTCCCTCACATCGTCGGCTCGAAAATGTCAAACCCCATCTCATCCCTTCACTTCTTTCCTCTTCTCTTCTCTTCCAACTCGCTTTATCTCCGGCGACAACCTTTTTCACCAGAGGTGATGATCGCAGCGGAGCAGGTGGAGGGCTGACCTATTGCGATCTCCGGCCAAGCTCTGCTAGGTAAGGATTTCCTCCCTCTTGGTTTGGTGGAGTTTTGAGGTGATCATTTCTTCTCGCCGAGTTGAAGATTTGAGTGGGTTCTTTGTTAGTAATATGAGAGAAGTGTCCTAAGGCAATCGCCTTATGATTGTAAACATTTATTTCAATAAATGAAAATTCACTATTTGAGTATACATGTTTGTGTATTTGATTGGGATCTTAAACTCATTTACTGAATATTCGCAATACAATTCACAGCATGAGAGAATTTGTGATGGAATCACAACTAGTGATTATCTCTACATGTGCAATTGTGAAGTATTGAAATTATCCCTAGTCAATGAATTGATAAATACGGATACTGTCAATTCTGTTGAGACTAGCATGGCTTATTCTCTAATCAACTGATTCTCACTGGCTGGTGACATTGGGATGTCCGGAGATAAACATGGATGCTAGTTAAGGGAACTAGTTCATTGGAGTGACAGACTGTAAAACTTCATATGGTAATCTACATATAGATATGTCAATGAAAGTTATTACTGCAGCTTAAGTGCGATGTTCCTTTGACTGGCGGTGTTCAAGTCATCTTGGTCATGGAGACTTATAGTTTAACATCTTAAGCAAGCATCTCCAAGGAGGTGTGGACCCAGGATGGTTGGGTATAAGCCGAAGTGCCCGAAGATGTTTGAACAGCCTACAAAGGATTCACCACTCCTTGCGAGGAGATGTATACCCAGGCCTATCATCGGATTGTTACTCAAAGACTCTAGCCAGAGCATGTCATGTTTAGAATATGAGTCTCTTAAATACATGAGAGTAATTAGAAATCCAAAGGACGAGAAAGACACTACTTGGGCTAGGTGTGACATAGTCAGCCTAGTGGGGACTGACACACACAGACCATGTCCTGAACCAAGTGGGTATAAGATGGTGAAGGGAATGGGGCACGATTCATTAGAGCTGCTGAAGGGTTTCAGAATTATTTCTGAGGTTAACCGTTGATCTTTTGATTAATTGGGGATCATGATGTACTACTAGGTGCCACTCATGATCGTTCTATGATTGATGAATTATAGACGGCCAACATAAATCGAAAGCCTATTTAGTCACACGCACTACGAGTAATCCGAGGGATTTAAAACGAGTTGAAAATTGGATTTTCTGATCAAGAGAAATAAGTCGAATCTGAATTAATCAGAGGCGCAACGGAAGCTTAAAATGGCTAAGTCTTTTGAAGGCTTATTAGGCGAATTAAATGAGTTTAATTCGCGATGGGTTTGGCTTGGTGTGGCCGGCCAAAGAGGGTGCCCACCCTCTTTGGTTTGGCCGGCCACTATAAGGAGAGAAAACCAATTTATTTGGTTTATTTTATAAAATAAATCGAGCGCGATTTGTTTTATAAATTATAGATAAATAAATCTATATAAAGAAATTTATATATATAAATTTATATAAAGAAATTTATAGAAATTTATTCCTTTTTATGGAAATTAAAATGAACCATGGATTGGTTTATTTTAATTTTATAAAATCAATTATGAATTGATTTTTCCTTGATAAGAAAAAATTTATAAATTTCTTGTAAATTTTATTCCATAATAAAAGGAGAGATGTATTTGTTTTATTATAAAGTTAGTTATAATAAAACTAGGCATAAACGGAATAATTCATAAGAAAATTTATAGGATAAATTTCTTATGAAAAATTCCGTTAAAGGGGAGACTTGGCAAGGGAGAGGCTACTATATAAAGGAACCAAGGCTAGGCTTGAATTCCTCAATTGAGTTATCAAGAGATCTAGTATCTCTCTCCCTCTCTTATTCTCTCCCTCTCCTTCTCTCCTCCTCCTAGGGCCAGCGCCCCCCCTCCTCATCCTAGGGCCGGCGCACATCCCTCCTAGGGCCGGCGCACCCTAGGGTTGCCGAGAGTTGTCTCCACCAAGAAGGTGCCAAAGAAGAAGAAGAAGAAGCGGGTCGCAACTCCTTCCTTCCCGGAATTTTTGATTCCGTTACTTGGTGGTTAGTTTCCATCTTTCTCTCTTGTTTTTCTAGTTGTGCCTTTGGAGAATCTAGTAGTTCTCGTCGGCACAAAACTCGTGGCTTTGCGAAATCATCCTGAAGAGAACTCGGCGTGGACGCGAATAGAGGCGGAGCTTCCAAGGGACGCTACGGTTGGATCTCGTCCCTTACTTCGAGTTACGCGAGGTACTAAGTAAATTAGTTTACTTTTTCGCAAAATTTTAATTTATGATCATGTCCACACATCATAAGGTTGCATGCTAGATAGGTGGTTAAAAATAATTTGAGAAATTATTTATGCTAATTCTTCCGCTGCACGTAAATATTTTAAAATTTACGAACCCGTATCCTTGTCAACATGCACCCGGTCACAACATTCTTGACACAGATCTGAGGCTTTCAGCAGATGAGGAGTAAGGGGTGGATCGTGGGTTAGGGATCTTGTGCTCCCTTAGTCGCAACGAGTCGAAATATCAGGTAAGGCTTCTCCTGATGGTGATCAAATTGGTTTTCTTTGATTAGCTCAGTTGCATGATAGAGAAATTCTGTGAGTGTTTTCCAACTTATGTGATTTGTTCTATTTTGAAATTGCTACGGTTTGAGCATGTCTTGTCGAGTGTTCCGGTCAGATTTGGTTTGAGATTCTAGCTAGCTCTGTTCGGTTTTAGATCAGTTTCTATATTTGTGGGTTGTTCGAGGTTGTTCGGTTTGAATTAGAGTTTCTGTGAGTTTTTCCTTGTTTAGAACCTAATCGGTTTGGGGATTAAGTTGAGGGTTCTCTTTGAGTTGCTTTGTTCTAGCTCTTGTCATGAATTGTGTGGAATCTAATTCTTCGGATTTCGATATGAGGTTTGGATCTTATGGTATGATGCTTGTTGGTTTAGCTAGCCAGGTGATGGTGATCGGTGATGAACATTTCCTTGATCTGCCATGAGTTTTTCTTTCACTGGGGTGCTTGTTTTTCCTATCTTTTGCTGTGAATCCGAAAGCTAGTACTCTGGTTGGGGTTTTCCTTAGTGTTCTGTGTTGCTTAGACTAGCTGAGTGATCTATGGAAGTTGGGTAATTAAATTGTGAGCTTAATTGGGATAGCTTGATCCATAGGAGTGTTATGTATGTTTAGCTTATTATTGTTTTTGTAAATAGTTAAATTTATGTCCTTTGATACAGGACACTAATTGACTTGGACGGGGGTTCTCGACGTTGTGAGCACTGACATAGGAGGCGGGTACCCTTGACTTATCTTTACTAGATATAGTCAAACTCTTATGCATAGTTAGTTATGGATTGCAGTAGGGATATCTAATATTTTTGTTCCTGTACGATTTCTTTCGGTACTTGTTATCTATTTACGTTTACTGCTTACTAATCTATATTACTGCATGTATTGGATTTACGGACAACTTACCTTATACTTCGCGCTAGGATTTAGGCTATAGTGCATACTGGTTACCTGGACTACTGCACATCATATAGTTGACAGTAGGGTTAGATAGTGGGTGATGCATGGGATAGTGACATGCATCATCATTGCACGTAGCATAGGTGGGCGACCTTTGACTCTCTGGAGATTGAGATGGATCTTCGGACATGCTACCGATGTAGGGGCATACATAGGCGATCTTTGACTCCCTGGAGGTTGAGATGGGTCGTCAGCCAGATTACCTGTCGTGTAGTCCCAGTTCCACTCTTTGTTAGTGGATTATAGGTCACGGCGTTGCGACAGGTCCTCTACTCTATCCGGAGATAGATAGGGGTTTGGGAGCATTACTTCTCCCTAGGGCGGAGTACGTTCAGGGTCCAAGATCCTGCCCATTCGGTTTCGTATGATACACGACGGTGACCGTCTGGGTGGAGGGAGGACCCGGTCAGAGCCTTCCTACTCGGTTTCGCATAGATGCGATGGTGGCTGACTGGTGTCAGGGGTGACCCATGTTGCATCATGAGCATACTATGCATTCCTATATATGGTTGTGATTGCTGCACTTAGTTGACATGCATACTCTCGGGTTTGGATCGACACAGGTATGAATTTCCTTTTAGGTGATTTCGGTTATGCGTTTTCTATTATTGCATCTTCAGTTTGTGTTAGTTGGTGACTTACTACTAGTATACCTTTCTGTGCATATTGATCTGTATTTGTTGAGTTCTTTGGACTCACCCCATTAGCTTTGTTTTTCTCCCTTTCAGGATGATTGACTGGAGTGCCCAGCAGCCTGTCCCAGTTTTCGTGTGTCGAGACGATTTTGTGGTTTTCCTGTATTTGATGTTGGTACATGTTAGTACATTTCCATTCATTCTTTCTTTGCATTTCCACTGTTGTATTTTTGATTTGTTGTGTCACCTTGCATGGAGGTATAGTTGTACTTTTGTGTGATATGGAGGCCTTCATTTCTATTCGTTTTATCATAAGTCGTATCGGTACACAGCTTTTCTCGACGACGTCATTTTTTTCATTTCAATGGCTTGTTCCAGCCCTATCGGCTGTGGTACACTGAGAGGGTCGTAGAGGTAAGGTTTTTGAATTGTCCGCCAGGTCGAGTGAGAAGCAGTCCGGTGGATATCGGGCAAGCGGCTCCTCGGGGGCGTGACACCTGGTGTTCTCTTCGTTCTTTCAGATTCATATATTCATGTTGAAAATAAGGATTACAAAGGTAAGCTAATTAGGTTGCACTTCTTTATTATTTTTTAGTTTGGCGTCAGGATTTTGTGCTATATTACTTTGTTTATCTTTTTGCATTCTTGAGTTAAAATTTTCGTCACAGTGAGTAATTTTCGTCACAGTGAGTTAAAATTTTGTGCTATATTACTCTATTTATCTTTTTGCATTCTCGAGATTTAGATCCTTGTTATGAGTTCCTTCTCTGTGTTTAGCTCTGTTTGTTGGATTGGAACTTTTGTCATGGGACTGTCCTTAGGATTTTGGCATGAGTTTGATGTGGTATTTGTTGAATACCCTGATGTGTGGACCTTTCTGTTTGAAGTTTTTAATGTCATATGATTTTGGTTTTTCCTTGTTATTCTGTTCATAGGTTGATCTAGGATTTTTGGACATTTTTAGAACTCCTTTGTCGTGAGCTTCCAAGTGTGTGTGCCTTGTTTTGGAGTTTGTCTTGGTGTTGAACAGATGTCGTGAGCTTCATGAGCAATTATTGTGGACCTGTGATGTTTGATTAGATCGTTGTCGTGAAGTTAAAATGGGATTTTGTTCTTGGGGTTGGATTTTGGTTTAGGGTTAGAATAAACCTAAATTGAACCTAACGTCGTGAATAGGAGTAGTTGATAATTAGTCAATTAATTTGGATTAATGAAATAACTATAATAATTAAGATTTATCCTAATTGATTAAGATAGATTATTTAGCTAAGTGTCATATGTGATTATGGCTAAACCTTTTCTTTGATATCGACACTGATTTGGATACGTATTATTGATCGTGAGGAGATTCTCTCTAATTTGTACACTTCGTTTACGAGGAGAGTATTTCTTAATTGATTTTGTAACTTTTTTATCTTAAATGCATGGTTATTTTGTTATCTGAGTAAGTTTATTTATCTTAAATCTATTTTACTTGTATTTCCCACTTGATATTTTTCTTTGCTTAATCTTTGGAAAAAATCAAAGTTTTCAGCTATACAATCTCAACTTTTATTTTCTGATATAAAGAATACCACTTGTATGCGAGTATTCTAGAACTATCATGTGACCTATCTATGATGTAGTTGACATTAGACATACCCTACCGAGTATCTTAGTTGCATGTTTATCTATTATTGTATTTGATTGGATACATGTGTTTCTTATTGATTGCATGATGGTTGACCAGATTGAGGTTACGTACATTGGTATTATGCACCATATTGCATTGTTACATGCTGACGGATTATCAACTTCCATGTGGTTAAGTCCATCGTCAGCCATATAATGGTCTGCCCACTCAACCACTAGGGGTAGTGGCAATTGTCAGAGTGCTTGTAACCGTTTTATTGTGCTACACTCAATCACTCAGGGATAGTGATAGTTATTTGAGTTGTAGACGGCAGTGACACCCCCTCCGTTGTTTATAAGAGATAGGTAGACCCATGGGGTTCAGATGTCACACTCCCCCTTGTTCCTGGAGTTAGAGGTCGTACTCCCTTTGGGGTCTTTGATATAGAGTGGTTGTGCTTCCCCTTGTTACTGGAGTTTAAAGGTCACACTCCTTATTCTTGGGGTCCGAGATTGAGATTTTTCTCTTAGTGTTCTGTCCACTTGACCACTCAAAGCAGATAATTGTGAGAGTGTGTATAGTTGTCACAGTCATGCTCATTCGACCACAAAGATGTGATGTAATGGTTGTGAGACTGTTGTCGATGGATGACACATGTCATTGTATTATTTGCATACGACGCATCTTGTATTTGTTTAGGCTATGATTGTTGCATTTGATTGACATGCTATATGAATTATGATTTGTATTTGTTATATGATCTGGATCTGTTAAGTAATACAAGCAGCTTACTGATATGTTATGGTATTTTTTGATCATGCCCCTACATGTTATATGGATTTCAGGTATGTCTATTGGTACAGTTATGCATTTGATTTATGCTCCATATTCCGAAGACTGTATATTATTATTTCTATTTGCTTGCTTATCCTATTTACATCATGCATTTGTCTATCTATTATACTTGAGAGTCTACCCAGATTCACTACCATTTAGTTTCATTTTTATTTCAGGTAGTTGATAGTTGCAACTCGTGCCATCAGGAGAGGATCCATCTACTCATCCCTTAGCGTCGAGTATTTTTATTTTGAATTATTTCATATTTCCTTAGTGGACATGTCGTTATTTTTATTTCTTTAGTGGACTTGTTTTTTGTGTCCGGGGACTTTCATTTTATTGCACTTATTTTACAGAGTTTATTATGCTTATTATTAACTGCATGGTTGTTTATTATTTTATCTGCTGTTATGATCGTGTAGTTTTGCCAGCCGTATGAGGCTATGCTTATATATTGTATTGAGAGTGATGTAATAAGTTTCAGATTGTCCGTCGTACAAGGGAGATACTGTCGATTTTTTGAGCAAGCATAGGCCCTGGAGGCATGACAATGATCATGAGCTTATAAAGGAAAGATATTTAAATTCTTTTTGGTTTTATGAAGCCATCAATCATTGAACATGTTGAGTATTGACATGTACGCCTTCCGCAAATTATTAATGGGGATGATGAGAGAACCTGAAAGACACTTTAAAAGAGGATTAGACTGGCATCAGGGAGATCTCAACAAGCCAATCCGACACTCAGCTTAGGGTTTGCTTAAGGTGGTATGCAGGAAGAAGAAAATGGAGAAGGAGACGAGGACCTCGTGGAGTTGTATAGTGTTCAAATCTTTTGCATTTACCCTCTCTAGGGTTTATATAACTAACAAAATAAGAGCATATCCACATCATAGATGCTCCAGTCATCGCACGCTTTTCCATCGTCATTGTGTATGTTCACGAGGGGACGAGATCTGATAGTCATTATTTGTCTCTCCATTCATCAGGTGTCACGTGTTTGTAAGAGAGCATCCAGAAGACCACATCTGATAATCTCAGAATGACTCTCTATTCATCTGGTGCCATGTGTCATGGAATATTTATAATCGTTGTCTAGAAAGGATCAACCTTGTCTGGGGCCCACAGAGAGGAAGTCTGATACCAAGATGAATGATGGAATAACATCAATGTTGAGTGGTCTCGTGAGTGGGAGTTATCGGTGGCCTAGGATGAGACCTGGATGATGGTGTGCCGAGATCTTAGACTAAGACGAGAGAGGTATCAGAGGCCTGGGCTGAGACATGGATATATTAGGGTTGGGTGCTGAGAATTGGAGGATGTTTGAGTCTGACGTCGAGATCGGATGTGTAGGGATCTGAGACAAGATTATTAGGACCGAAAGAATTTAGATATCTCCATAATAGTATGAAATTGTCAACTTTGGGGTTAAGTCTTCATGATTTTGTTTTTGAGTTTTACTCAAAAGCTCTTATATTAATGAGATATCTTTCCCTTATAAGTCCATGATCTTTCTCATATATTTTCGATGTGGGAATTTGTTTGCAACTTTGCAACCCAACAATAATCATCCCTTCAAATGAAGAACCATAGAACCCCCTTCAAGTGGAAAGACTTATTTGACGTCTGATCCTCGACCCACTAGGTATTCCTACCCCTCAATCTAATCAACCTACTAAGTCTTCCATGCCCAGTCTCAACTAGGGCTTCTCTGCCTGGCTGTCCACCAAGACATTCTACCTAGTGTCTAGTCCTCTTAATTCAGACACGGGAGCTCTCACTTCTTTAGTTCGAGGTTAATGTTCTACTCATATGGCTTGATTAGACCATAGTTCTTGTGTACGTTGGTGCAATCTTGGTTAGGTCAAGGTTGACCTAGTTTGACTAGGCTCGGGTGAGCTTAAGTTTGGATGTTTTGATGTTTGATAATGATGTTTGAATGTCGTATGATGTCTAGTGCGACTAGGCACACCTAGTGGGACTAGGTAAAGTTCAGGTGGATCGGGGAGATCGCACGCTGACATGGAAAAAGACCTAGTGGGACTAGGCACACCTAGTGGGACAAGGTAAAGTCCAGGTGGATCGGGGAGATTGCATGCTGGCATGCAAAAAGACCTAGTGGGACTAGGCACACCTAGTGGGACTAGGTGAAGTCCAAGTGGATCGGGGAGATCGCACGCTGGCATGGAAAAAGACCTAGTGGGACTAGGCACACCTAGTGGGACTAGGTAAAGTCCAGGTGGATCGGGGAGATCGCACACTGGCAAGGTGGAAGTCTACCAAGAGACTAGACCTAACTCGAGGGTTAGGCAGACCTGGTTGGGAATCAGGTTAAGTCCTAGTTGAGAGCTAGGCAGGAGAAATCCAGGTTGGTCAAAGGGGTTGACCGTGAACACAAGTTAGGTTGGACTCAATCGATTGGGAGATCGATTGGGTTGTTGTCTCGCGAGAACAGAAAGGATCTTAATCAATTGGGTAATTGATTAAGAAGGACTGTAATCAATTAGGTAATTGATTAAGAAGGACCGTAATCAATTGTGTAATCAATTAAGAGAGTTTTGTTGCGAGAACAGAAGGTGGCTGAATCGATTGGGTAATCGATTCAACCTTCCCTTAATCGATTGGTCAATCGATTAAGGGAAGTCTTAATCGATTGGCTAATCGATTAAGATTCGAAAAATGGCGGTTGAACATCTAGATCTAACGTGGTAATCAATTGGGTAATCGATTGGGAAACCCTAGGTGTCGAGTATATAGGGCTTTTCACGCAGGTTGAAGCGACAACTCTTCTCCCCTTCTTCTCCTTCATCAGTGTCATTTCAAGGGAAACCTTGGAGGATATTGTTGCTGCATTTCCAAGGTTCTAAAGGCAATCACAAGCTTGAAGATAGCAAGGAAAGCAAAGCTTGAGCTTATCATTGTAAATCTTGTAAGATTTCATTTTGTATTTGCTTAGATTCTTGTTGTATCTTATTGGAAGCTTGTAAGAGGTTTCTCCACCTCAAGAAGGAGATCTTTCATAGTGTATGAGAGAGTGAGGAGAATGGATCCTTGGATTAGTCACCCGTCCGGGGTGGATACTAAGTAAATCCTTAGTGTTAGCGTTTGCTCGAGTCTTCCGCCGCGACAAATCATCACGGAGCAAATCGGAGCTAATCACCCTCCCTCTAGCTCGTCTACCGGTCCCAACAGTGTACAGTTGGCGGTTAGACCTTTAGTTAGTCCAGGTTTTGATATCAATTGTAGGATCATATAGAACGTGAGAGAGGAGGGGGCAGATTGAGGAGGTGAATCACACTTTATTTAAAAACTTCTCTTTTTCGCTTTTTTTTAAACTAAGTGCGCAACGGAAGAAAAACCAAGTATGAGAAAGCAAAAGAACTAGCTCAGAATTGATTACTTGGTTCAAAGCTTTCAACGACTTCTACTCCAAGACCCATGATCCCTTAGACAAAATTGATTCGGCAATCCACTATATTCTCCCTCGAAAAATATTTAGGCAAAGAGGTTGAATACACGAAATGAGGAAAATATAACATGCAACACTTTCTATGCAAGTATAATAATAATTAAAAATAAACTTAAATTTTACCAACACATGTAGACAAGATCCAAAGTAAAGTGGCAATGTCGGAGCAGCATTTGAGCGTCGTAACAGTGCTACTGAAGCATGGAGCACTTGAAAGAAGCATATGAAATTCTATGATTTTTACTCTGGTCGAATATGATTTATATAAGGCATCTGGGGTGTCTCTAATGACCCAGGGTGCCTTGAATAGTCCTTATTTGATCCACTGTCGTCGTTATCCTCTTCGATGATAAAATTTTTTATCCAGGGTGCCATCAACAACCCAAGGCGGCTCCAAAGGTCCCAGGGTACTTCCAATCATCGCGAAGTGTCTCCAATCAACTATTCAACACAACAATCTTTTGAAAGTTATAACTTATTGTTGGACCTTGGATTGCTAGAGAGGGGGGTGAATAGCCAGACACACAAACTTTTGGCTCTTTGAAGTTTCTGCGATTAGGGTTAGCAGCGGAAGAAAACACAGAAAGACAGAAACAAAAACACAAACAGAAAATAGAAAGAACAAACGATAACTCAAAGATGTACAAGGTTCGGGGATAACTTGCCCCTACTCCTTGGCGTGCCCGTGAGGTGGGTGATCCCTTGATCGTCGGAAGATCAAGCCCCAAAAATTCGGATATCATAGCCTCCTTCTCGGTGGAACTGTAGGACCGGTGCCGTCGATAGAAGAGGGTGAATATTGACCGTTAAAAATCTTCTGAACTTTGTAAACTTTTCGTTAGTTCAACACTTTGAGATTCATTCTAAACAGAGTGTTAGTAGCAACGGAATATAAAATAGTAAAGTAAAGAACGACAAACGACAGATTGCACATGGGATTTTACTTGGTTCCTAACCCCCCAGGGTCAGTACATCCAAGGCCTAAGCACGGGAACGCCCGTCCACTATTGGTCTCTTTTCCGAACTTTCCGGAGGTGGAGAAACCCGTCATACAGTGCAATAATTACAATCAAAATATAGGAAATTAAATGCAGAATAATTAAAGCAAACCAAAATGAAATGGTCGAAGACTTGGCCGATTTGGACCTCCGAAGTACCGCGCACTTCCTCCTGGAGCCTTCCGGTCGTAGAGCCTTGTCGCTGGGGCTTTGTCGTTAATCAGAAAGCTCAGAATGGATCTTGGAAGTTGTGTTCTGAGCCTTGGGGTCGAAGCCCCTTTTATAGGCTTCATTCGGGTGCTTGTGATCACCGGGGCGCCCCAATGGGCTTGGTCAAACCTCATCTCCGCGGCGAACTCGCCGCAGCTAATAAGCTTCTTGACCAGGGTGCCCTGTACCTCCTAGGCGCCTGAATGAACCCAGTGAAAGCTTATCTCTGCTTCGAACTCGCAGCAGCAAATACAGCTTTAAACTCGGGCGTCTGTATTGATGGGGGCGCCTGAATGGAAGCCTGTTCTGCCTTCTTCGACTAACTTTGTTTTTCTTCTTTGGCCGAGGCGCCCCTGTTGATAGGGGTGCCTGGATCCTTTGGGGCGCTGATAACCACCATTTTATTGATTATTTTAGGCTCTAAAATCCATGTTTGATCTACATTTTATATTCTTAAGTTTGCAATTGTATTAGGTTTCATTTATTTCCTCTATTTTGGCTTTTAATTCAGATCTTTGTATATTTGGGATATTTTTGGCACTAAATTTGAATATCATTTTGTAGGCTTCAAATGATCATGGACCTCGATCAAATCGGGTCAGACTTGAGTCAGCATTGGATTCTGATCAAAGGGATCAAGCATTGGATTAATAAGAGCCATTCATTCCAGAGAACGGCTAGATCTGAGCCATCAGTCAACTTCTGGTCGATCCGAGTTCAAGATAGAGTCAATCATGACCATAGATCAAGATCTGAAAATTTCAGCCAAATCAGAAGTAATCTGACCGTTGGATCAAGCTCAAGATGTTCTAAACCATCCATTCAAGAAAAGGGAAGATCTGGACCATCCACCACTGATCTGGTTAATCTGAGCTAGGGACAGGTAGATCAGGACCATTGATTGGATTCTGTGGAGTTTGGTTCAGATCTGAAGAGATCCAACCGTTGGATGAAGTCAGATTGATTTTAGTCGTCCGTTACTAAGTATTCAAGTTCTTCTTCTACCAAAGCTGGCTGAACCAAAGGACTGAGTTGGGTTGGAACTGGACTGAACCAAGTGTTGGACTGAGCTATGGTTGAACCCAAGGCAGGACTGGATTAATTGCTGAGCCAAACCAATTGCTGAGCCAGACCTAACTTCCGAACTGGACTGAACCGAAGCTGGCTGACTGGACCGAACCCAAGTCTGGACTGAACCCAAGCTGATCTGTGAGTGGCTTGGCTGACCGAACCCATGCGCAGCCGAGACGAACAAAAAGGGCACGCCGACGCAAAGCTAGGGCATCCTCTCGAATTCATCTTCTCCACAGAGGCGAGGGCGATCGGGGAGAAGCGGTTGCAGACGAGGGGGTCCCGTCTCAATCCATCTTCTCTACCTTCACCGCCGGCGGTATTCCACCCACTTCATTGCCGCCGACCGGAGCTTCGATCGATCAGTTTGAGGGGTTCCCGACTCGATCCGATCAACTCCATCCAATCTCACTCCATCACAAGCTATGGCTTTGGGGGTTTCGAGTCCTAGTCGACTCCACCGCAACTTTCTCTCGAGTTGAGGGGTTCCCGACTCGATCAAGCTTTCATCGTCCTCACCGTCGGCGACTTTGCTTTTCTTCTTCAGCATTCAGCAGTTTCAAGTTTCATTTTCAGCAATTCAGTTTCTTATTAGCTTTTTTTTCATTCACAGCTTTGTTTTTCTCCATCAGAATCTAGCAGATTAATTTCTTCCCAGCAATTCAGTTCTTCCTCTTCATCAGATCCGGCCAGCAGTAGCTTCTTCTCAGTTTTTTTCATCCATAGCAATTCTTCTACTTCCGGCAGCTTCCTACTTCACAGCATTTCCAGTAGATCCAGCAGATTTCGTAGCTTACCTTCCAGCAGATTTAGTCCAAGCAAAGCTTCCATTTCCAGCAGTTCATCACAGATTCGACAGTTCCTTCCATTAGCCATCCTTGCAAATTAATTGTTGCTTGTTGATTGTTCTTAATTGATGTTTGAGCTGGTTGTGTTTGATTGTTAAATGTTAGGTGTTTGATTTTTAAATGCTTGTATTGATGGATCTTCCACAATTCAAATTGCACGTACTTGAAGCCATTTAAAACATGTCTATCATGTGTTCGATTGAATGCTTCTTAGAACAGTTAATTTCAATTGGGATGTTTCTTAGTTGATTAACTCCTGTTTTGTGTTACTCTGCCTATAGTTTTAAGTTTCATGTCTTCATTACATGTAATTAAGTTAGGTTAGATTAGATTTCTTTAATGCTGTAGGTTTTGTTCCATGTTTAGTTTTGTTGATGCTTAATTTCTAGTTGTTCTTTTCTTTACCGCAATTGTAGTCGGGTTAAATTAGATTTCATTACCTGCACTGTCTTTCCTTAATTAGACTAGATTTCATATCTGCTTTGCTATGTCTTTTCGTAGTCTTAAAGTTCAAATCCAAACCCCAGTTTGATATCAAAAACCCAAAAGCAATAATATACTATCCTGAGAATTATCATGTACCAACTACATTCGTTGGGAGACGACTCGAGTTACTCTATGCTACATTAGTGTAGAGGAGTTCGATACTTTGATTGTATTTGATACTCGCAGTGCGACACGCGAGCCTTATCAAATTTGGCGCCGTTGCCGGGGAATGTAGTGGTGCTCGATAATAATATCCTTTGATTCTATTCTTGATTGCTTTATCTTTTGTATATGGTTTCTGCCATTTTGTTTGCTTTGTGACAGGACTGCCAGTTCAAAATGTTTTTATCTACTTACCAGCAGCCGTGTCAACAATTTCAACAGCAGAATCAATATTTTCAGCAGTCCCAATCAAATTTTCAACAACCAAGTTGTCAATTTTAGCAAGGGCAGCCACAATGTCAGCCTTTTCAACAATTTCAACAGCCCTATTCAGATTTGCAGCAGTACCAACATTTCAATCAACCACAGCAATTTCAACCACCATTTCAGAATTTTCAGCAAGGGTACAATCCGAATTTTCAGCAAAATTTTCAACCATTTCAGCAAAACTAGCAAATTTGTCAAGGTTTCCAACAACATTCACAGCTCTATAATAATTTACAGCAGCCTTCCCAGAATTATCAGCAACCAAATGATCAATTTCAGCAACAATTTCAGCAAGATCAGCTATCCTTTCAACCCAGTCAGAATTTTCATTAGGGGTTCCAACCATTTCAGACTCTCCAGTATCAAAATCAGAATGGATTTCAACCTTCACAGCAATATTTTCCACCACACGATCAGAATTTTCAGCCTCCACTTCAGAGTTTTCAATTCCAGGATCAGAGTTCTCAGAACCATAATTTTCAGGAATTCCAACTAAGTTCCCAGGCTACTTTTCAAGAATTTACACCGCAATTTCAACCTTATAATGAGCCCCAACAACTTGATTTTCAAAATTCACCGCTTAACCATGATTTTCAGCAACCTTATGCTACTTTTCAAGAACAACAAGTTGTTGAATCTGCTTTTGAAAACATTCAGAGACGCCTTGGACAATTGGTTAATCAAATGAATCAAATAACAGCCCAAAGATCAGGACAACTATCTTATCAATTACCCAATTGATTACGGTCCACCTTAATCAATTACCCACCCAATCGATTAAGAACTTTTCTGTTCTCGCGACACTACTCTCTCAATCGATCACCCAATCAATTCACTCTCTCCTTAATCAATTACCTCCTTAATCAATTGCCCAATTGATTAAGAACCTTTCTGTTCTCGCGAGACAACAACCCAATCGATCGCCCAATCGATTGCTCAACCCTAACTTGCTTAGCTCAAGTCTAGGGTTCATTTACCTAACCACGATTTCTCACCAAGTGTCCGATGAACCCTTAACCGACTTGGCTCCCCTTATCTAGTTCTCAACTAGGACTTTTCCTTTGCCAATGTGCGATCTCCCCTATCCACCTGGACTTCACCTAGTCTCACTAGGACTTTTTCTTTACCAGCATGCAATCTCCCTGATCCACCTGGATTTCACCTAATCCCACTAGGTGTACCTAGTCCCACTAGACTTTTTGATTGTCAGCGTGTGATCTTCCCGATCCACCTAGACTTTTTTCTTTCCAGCGTGCGATCTTCCCTATCCACCTAGACTTATACACAGTTCTAACATCATTGTCAAACATCGAAACTCAAGCTCATCCGAGTCTAGTCAAACTAGGTCAACCCTGACCTAACAAAAATTACACCAACAGTTAATACATATTAGATTATAACAAGATTTAACTTTGAATCTTTAACAACATCAAAATCTAAGTTTGATTTTGACATTTCCTGCACCAATAAGAATGTGTTGAGATCTGAGATCGAGGCTTAGAGGATGCCTAGATCTAAAGCTCAGACCGAAGTGATGACTATGATTGGGATCAAGATGGGTGTCAGGATCAACAACTAAAGAGGAGCCCCTATGACTGACTCATACTAGAGCTGAGACATGAAGGATGGCGACTATTTGAAGATTAGCATTAGAGGGTGTCAGAGTTGATAGCTGAGATAGAAGTTATGTTGATGACTAAGACCGAGATAGATGTCAGGATTAAGAGCTGAGAGATGATCCCCTATGGCTAACTCGTATTGGAGCTGAGATACGAAGGTTGACAACTATCTAAAGTTGAGCTAGGGAGGGCGTCGAAGTTGAGAGTTGAGACAGAGAGTGATGTTGATGACGTCGGTGATTGAGATTGAGGCGGGTATGAAGATCAGGAACTATGATAGGAGCCATTATAGCTTATTCGTACTTAATCATATTCAAATATCTAAAATAATTGTATTGAGCAGGTCCCATCAGACCTAAATCTCACCAGAGCAGGATCCAATTGTTTTTAAGTCATATTTGACCATTTTAATTTTGACCGATAAATCAATATGATTTTTGATCCACGAAACATATGGAACTACAGTGGATCGCCACATCAATGACCTTTGCCTAAGACGACACATGGCGCAACCCTATCCTTGCGGTACCACGTTAGCCAAGTGCATCCCACGTGGCGAGCAGGCACTGGACCATGGCGAAGTATGAAGATTAGTTCCCACATCAGGGATCGCGATGATGGATAATTATTTATATCCAAATGAGGCTGTACCTTAACCATTTAATCAAGAAATTCTAAAAAATCCTCCAAAATAAATTTAAAAAAAAAGAATTAGTAAATTCTCAACCAAATAAGACAACTAATTCATTGCCCAAGAATTTGATTGTCATATTAATATTAGTTAGTTTAGGAATAGTCGTGCAGATTATGAATCATTTTTTTTAAGTGAATAAATAAGAAGCAGAGACGACAATAGATCGAACGGCCGCTCATTCGCCGAGGCCGAAAACTAGCGATGGAGATCATGACACGTCCACAGTCTGGGACAGGAAGAGAAGCGACGCGGGCTTCTGCTGCCTTCCACCGGCCGCCGGCGCCGCGCCCACGCCCAGCCTCTCGTAGCAATCGATGGAGAAGAGCGACAGCGACAGTGACAGCGAAAGGTGGCGCGCGGAGGAGGCCGGCGGCTGCACGTTTCCTCCGCCTCCGGCGGCGAGCCGGTCTAGCGCCGGGCCGATACAGAGGCGGTACAGCCTGCGGTACCCACCGAGCGCGGCCACCACGGACCGGGTGGAGCCGACGGTGGCTGCCGCGGCCGCCCCGTTTCCGCAGGACGCGTGGCGTAGACAGACGGCCTCCCACACGCCCTCCAAGCGGCTGACGGAACTCCAGAGGCTGCAGACGCAAGCAGCCACCGCCAGCGACCGTCCGTCGAGGCGGCCCAGTATCTCGGCGAGCATGTCGACGTTGTCGTTGATCGAGAAGAACCTCGTCTTCCCGTTTCCTTCTTCTTCTTCTTCCGGTGACATTATCCCCGCTCAAGCGCGATTCTCCTGTTTTTACAGACACGAAGGGAAATGGCAACGTTTTATAATTAGAAGGCTTAGAGATATTTTCTTTTCTTTTTTCTTTTTGACTACCAAATTTCCCATGTATATAATTTTTTCTTTTAGGCTCTCGTAATTCTTTTGTTTTTATGTATATATAAATTTAAATTTAAATTTTTATCGAACAAAATGAATTTTTATTAATAATAATAATATTAATGAGGGAGGGCAGGAGAAAGGTATCTCTGAAGACGAGGGGATGGGGCCAACAAGGAAGGGCCAAGAGCTTGGGGATGCGCAAAAAGTATACGTGAACTTTCTGTTGTATTATTTTGATCTCCCTTTCCTTCCATGCATTAATTAACGAAACACTCTGGTCAGCCACTAAATTTGATATGGAATGGAAAATGCTTTTGGCTGTTGTTTTTGGTGCATGGTGGTGTTCTTCTTCATCATCATGCATCAATGCATATCATTCGATCGTCTTCCATTAAGTTACAGCAGCTAGCAAAGTGGATGATCATGGCCACCAGTTCATAGCCTTTATTTAATTACTCCGCAAATAAGACGACAGTCCGAGACAAAATTCATAGCGATGATCAGTATCATTCGGTGGATCAGAACATGATCATCAGAAAACTATCAGGGCCTGCCTGATTCATCCATGACGCGAAGCACTTAATTGGAACACATTCACCGATCCGGTGTCACATCGTGCATCATTTTGTACACACATACATAATAATTAACGGCAACATAGTCGAGCCATTAAGCAACCAAACATTCTTTTTGCAGCTAGCTAGCTACCTTGGTGCTCAAATAATGGCAGATCAATTTGTACCCAAGGGCGTCGCAGTTCAAACCACCAGCCATGGAGGACAGATTCCTGGTGGAACAAGAAGAGAAATGGAGAGGCTCCAAAATCTACCCTGGCAATCTCTCCGTACCACCCCTGGAATCACTGCCAAAACATTAATTTCGCAGCATAAGTCAACAGAACACAGAGGCAGGCCACCATCTGCCTCTGCCTCTGCCTCGGCTAAAGGCTTCACAAGAAAGCAGAGGAAGAAACAAACAAAAAGATGGGCATTGGAGAGAAGTCAGTGGAGTGCATGGCGATGGCATGGTTGTCAACTCACCACCTCATCACCTCATGAGATGAGAGGGGAAGTTATATATATCGGAAACACAGAAAAAATAAAAAGAAAAGGAGGAAGAAGAAGAAATAGAAATAGAAGATGGTTAGCCAACTGCTCTTTAGGTTAGTGAGACAGTGAGAGGGAGGTTGGTTTTTAGTATTTAGCAGGCAGGAATGAAGTGCTTGAACTCGAGCACTCGGCGCAGCCTTGCAAGCTATTGCGCCTGTCGTCTTGCCGCACGGGACTTGTCTTTGGATTTTGCAAGCCGAGTTACTGCATGAGCTGTGTCATCGGCTTGCGAAACGCGTGGGTTGAGTCAATTCAAAAGAGAGTCAGAGCATGGTCTTCTCTTGTTTGGTTATCATCGTTGAGCTCGTCTAGAGACGATTGACTTGAAATGGCTTGAGTTGTGGGGTTGGGGATGTGATCCGTTCATGAAGTGGGGTAGGTAGGGTCTGACATGGACCCCATTTGGATTTTTCAAAGGGCCTCTAGTGACCTTGTAGGTGCCACGTGTGTGTGTGCGCGCCCATATATTGTGTGTGTGCAAGTCTTGTGACCCTAAACCCTATCATCATCAACCACACCAACAAGCTTGGGATATTGAAAGTAAATTCCTAAGCAAATCATCATATCGATCGCCATGGTCGAGTATACTGAATTTGTATAGCTTGGTCTTGTAACTTACAGAACATGTAGAACAAGTTTTTTTCTTCTCAATTTGATTAAAGAACTAATAATATTTTCAATAATTCTTTCAAAATTGGAACCATGGCCCATGATTTTAAGGCCCGCTGTCAACAACAAGGGAGTGCTTGATAATAAGGGCTGAGGTAATTTAGCAAATATCAATCTACAACTCCCTCTTACAGATTCTTCTCAGTAGATTCCTTCAAGCTTTCTTATATGTAATTGCTCTCTTTATGCTACGTGATCTACTTATAGATTTCCTATGAAGCACTGGGGTCTCTCTCCTGGGCAAGAACATGCCTTCCCCTGCAGGAGCTGTACCTTCTTCTGCTGCATATGATGAAATTTAAGGAGAGGACAGGGAGGTTGGTAAGAAATTAAACTGTGAATTGTATGACTTTACCTAGGCACAGTGCTCTACTCGAATAACTTTGAGTTCCTCTTCCTGCTGTTTGGAGTTTGGTGTGAGTTAGTGCTGTTAGTGATGGCATGGAAGAAATAATTGTTCAGTGACACTTTATGAACTCACGTCGACACGTTAAGTGTGATTTAACAGTAATACATCTTGATAAAGCCAATGAGGTAGGCCTTAAGTGACTGATCTCTCTTGCCATGCTATCCCCATTACTTCTCTGCAGTGAATGAGAGCTGTCATTGACCCCAACATCCCTTCCTGTGTTGTGATGGCGAGGCACAAATCAAGCCCCCACAGGAGACAGACCATCATTGCAACCTCCTCACGTTGGCAAGATCTGCATCAAACCTTTCACAGAGGAGTAAAATACACAAGATAACTTCTAACACATATTATAATATGCAAAGATGCTTCCGACGATCAACCTCATCTCTTCTCAATTGGTGAGATACAGATCTCATATAATAATTGTATATAACTATATATTGTTTGCTGAATTGGGTCACCAATCGAAAGCTTCGCTTTACTTTACTGATTCTCTTCTTTGGCACGTAGTCGCTGAACCTCTTCATAATTTTTAACCATGCAGGAGGAGCTGTCCATCCTTGGGACAATGATTAGAAGAAAAGCCCAGAATGACTGCTTTAAAAACTCGCCACTTTGGAGGTTTTAGTACATATTTTAAAGGTTGTTTCAGTTATAAAGATAAATCAGGATTATCGATAAACTAGTCACTAACCAGAGAAGTTTAGTGCGCTAAGACCATAATTAACAGAGGATTAAAGGTGATGACGAAGAAGATGATGGAGAGAGAGAAGAAATAGTTTTTTTTTAAAAAAAATGCCGGCTTTTTGGTCGTATTCCCGGAAAGGGCCTTTTTGTGAATTAGGTTTCTTTTTTAGTTTGGGTGAAGTTGAAAAATGGAGAAAATGAGGGACGGGAAGCGAAGTTGCGCTGTGCTGTTGCGGTGGGGCGCTTCGATCTTTTTCATTAATAGCAAAGAATCTTTTGGTTGGGTATTTTCCACATTGCCCCTCCATTTTACGGGGAGAAATAGACTGGACTTAGTGGTAATAATTCGAACATTGAAAATGACATCTGCCTCCCTGGTCAATTTATAACTTAAATCGGAAGTATAGTTTTTTAGTGCAATTTTTATGGGAAATCAATAATTAATTACGGAGGAGAAAATAGTAGAAGGATAAATTATTGAGGAGTAGATGGGAAGTGGGAGACACCTGCTTCAAAATATCTACAAAACGAAATATTTGTTTAAATTTTACTTTAAAATACAAGCCAACTAAAATCCACGCTACCCGACAAAAAGCGCCCAGGGAACAGATGCCAAAGCATCCGCCGTCCATCTTTCCCTAGTTTGGACGTTGACGGGTGAGATCCGGGCACGTCGCACAAGGGAAACTCTGGTTCCGTTTTAACCCGAGTTTAGTAGACTTTCTTCGGCATTTCAATCCTTTCTCTCCTCTCTCCTCTCTCCTCGCCCTCTTTTGTTTTCTTCCGAAGTTGAGCTCGAGATGACCGCCGCCTCTGCCGCCGTGGACGTTCCTCTTTTCCTCTCTCGCTTCTTCATCGCTGCTGTTGAGTGCAGGGGCCGATTGTTCGTCGGCGGATTTTCGGTATTTGTTTCGGTTTCAAGGTGGGTTGCGTAGGTGACCGGGAAAGGGGTAAAAGGTCTGGCCTTTTTTTTTTGTTTGCTGCCGGTACCCGGCTTCTCCGTCGCCGTTGGAACGGTGGTTGGGTGCGATCGTGTGGGCCTGTGACAGTGCGAGAAAAGACTGGTAGCTGGCGAAAACTTTGCCTTTTGGGGAGTGAAAAGGAAGCGGCTTGAATGATGGAATATGAGAATTCCTCCGTTATGACCGTCTCTAACTCGGGCTCCGGCGAAGCCAGCGTGTCTTCCTCCGGACAGCTTCCGCCCGCTGCGCCTCCTCCTCCGGGTCCTCTGCAGCCGATTCCGGTAGTCAAGAAGAAGAGAAACCTCCCCGGAACGCCAGGTAAGTGATATTGAAGCTGCTCGATAACATTCTAAGTGCTCGGCTGTTGTGATTTGATCGGGGGAGTTGGGTTGAATAGATCCGGAGGCTGAGGTGATCGCGCTGTCTCCGAAGACGCTCATGGCGACCAATCGGTTCGTGTGCGAGATCTGCAACAAGGGATTCCAGCGGGATCAGAACCTGCAGCTGCACCGGAGAGGGCACAATTTGCCGTGGAAGCTGCGGCAGCGGACGGGGAAGGAAGTACGGAAGAGGGTTTATGTGTGCCCGGAGCTGACCTGCGTGCACCACGACCCGTCGCGGGCGCTCGGCGACCTCACCGGCATCAAGAAGCACTTTTGCCGGAAGCACGGCGAGAAGAAGTGGAAGTGCGATAAGTGCTCGAAGAAGTACGCCGTCCAGTCAGACTGGAAGGCGCACTCCAAGGTCTGCGGCACCCGCGAGTACCGCTGCGATTGTGGCACCCTCTTCTCACGGTAATTCCACAAATTCCTATGTTATTCTCGTGTGGTTTCTTTAAGATTTGGATCTTTCATCGTTCATCGCCGGATTCCTTTGACTTTGTTTGTGCAGGAGAGACAGCTTCATCACCCACAGAGCATTCTGCGACGCCCTAGCTGAGGAGAGCGCGAAAACCGGAACGGCTCCGCCGACTGCAAATCTAAAACCGGCAAGTGAGGACGACGGAAAGGCTGAGGCGGCGTCCGAAGAAGCCACGGAAGCGGAGGAAGCGACGGCAGACGTGGAGACAGCTCCTGCACAAGTGGTCGACGCTCCATTGCCGCTGCCGAAGGTGGCGCCGCCGCTGGAACGGCAAGGTTGGCTTTTTGTCCTTTGTTCTTATTTTCTTCCAAACAATGCGAAGCGAATGGGGGGTTTTGTCGGATCTGAAGCTTCTTCTGCAATAAAAAAAAGGCGAAGTCTGCGGGGATTGAGACATGGAAGCTCTGGTTCTTGTCCTCGGACGTTCTTCGAGGCGCCCCTGTTGCAGATCCAAATGGAATCGAAAGATTGAAGTTTTCCTATGGATGATTTTTCGTCTCTTCCAAAAGCTTGTCTCTCGTTAAGAACTTTCCATCTCAGGTACTGTGATAAAGAAGTTGGATTGAATGGAAAGTGAGAAGAAGAAATCTACTCATCGCCATGGCATCATTGCGCCTCTTTATATCTTTCTTTTGCTTTCCTTTCTCACGCAATAGAAAGCACTGAAGCAGCTCTTTTTAGTCGCTTAATGTGATCGCATTTTCTTGTGACAGAGCCGGAGAAGTCGGCCGGCCTGCTGCAGTACGTGCGGCCGTCCCCGGTGGCGCTGGCCAACACCGGCAGCGCCGCGGTTGCCGCCTCTACCACTACCAGTAGCAGCAGCAACAGCAATAACATCAGCATGTTTGCGAGCATCTTCGCTTCGGTATCCGCAACTACTGCAGCTCATAGCAGCACCTCCTTCTCGGACCTCATGGGCGCCATGGGCCACCCCGATCGGTCCCTGGCGGAGCCGCTTTCCCTCTGCCTCGCCCCCAACGGCGCGCCTCCGTCATCCTTGTTCTCCCCGCCGCAAAGTCAATCTCACGACTGGCGTTCGTTTCCCGCCCCTCCGCCGCCGCCGTCCCCGCACATGTCTGCGACGGCGTTGCTGCAGAAGGCAGCTCAGATGGGCGCTGCGGCGACCGGCTCATCCTTCCTCAAGGGGTTCGGCCTCGATGGGCCCGGAGATAGCAACCTGCGATGGGGACATCATCGTCAGCAGCAGCAGCATTTGGAGTCGGAGCCATCTCCGATGCTGGCCGGCGGCCTCGGTCTCGGGCTCCCTTACGAACAAGACTTAATGATGGGCTCGTCGGCCTTGTTTGCGACGAAACCGGCGACGCTGGACTTCCTGGGGCTCGGAATGGGGCCTGTCGGCGGCACCCCCAACGCAGGTCTATCGGCATTGATGACCTCCATCGGAAGCAGCAATCTCGACATCGGAACAGGACCAGCTACCACCGGAGGGTGGGAAGGCACCGAGAGAAAGTCCACCAGTTCCGCCAATCTGTAGATTCATCCTTAGATTGGGAGAATCAATAGGTCGAATTGGAGGATGAATGCCCTAGAGACCCAAGCTCATTCTATCGGATTCTTCTCTTCTCTACTTTGTTATTGCTCCCCTCATCTCAGAGCACGTCTGAAAGCTTACAGGAATTACAAAATTATGTACATATTGTTGTTTAAACTTCGTCACTGCAACCAGCTTCCACTCGAGCGATCCTTTTGCAAATCAGATTTGACCTTTTGCAAATCAGAATCGAGATAGAGCATGTAATCAAAGCTTCAGCTTTACGCAGAATGATCACTACCAACGCAGGAATCAGAGAAAACATGAGAAACTTGTGCAATGAATGCCTCTGACTCGCTTTACAGACAAGGTAACTCAACTTGGCTATTTTCTTCAAAAATCTGTCAGGAAATATCCCAGCCGCAAGCGAGTCATATGTATAAATTTGGTTCCTTTGGGTTCAGTGTCGGTCAAATTTGAAAACCGGACCGGGCTAGATTGGTTTTGTCGTGTACCGCTTGGAAACGACCTGCTTGTCGTTTTGCTCTTTGTGTGGAATATAGCGACCCACTGTTTCCTTGACAGCTTTTATTTTATTTTATTTAAATATTATTTGAATCGTGAAATATTTATTTTACGTTGCCAACGGAAATTAAATAATGGGCTCAAAACGGTTGGACAAAGCTGATTATAATGGACATTTCGCTAGATTGGACTCGGGCCCAATTAGTCCCTCTAGCTTACATGACAACATCTGTGAGTGAATTGCTTCCCAAGTTCAAATAAGTATGAGAACAGACTACAGATCGCATATATAATGCTTACTTATTTTATAGTGCATATGTATAAATATATGAATATGAATATCCATGTGGCAGCCCCTTTCAAACGCTCACCTGAGTTAACAGGAAAAACCACTGTTTATATATATATATATAGAAGTTGTTAGATTTTGACAAATACTTTCTCTTTTGTTGCCATCTCACAAGTTGAAACTTGCAAGCAAACTGAGCAACTTTTCGCTTCTTCCTCGAAACAAATGCACGAGTACTAACTCATCAGCCAAACTCTGTCCCCATCGTCTCAGTCACAGAGTCAAGAGCCAGAAAATGACTCTTGTATAAATTATTCCGGAAATATTACCGAGCCATGCACTGTCCATCTCAGGCCATGCAGTTCGGCAGCTTTCTTTGAATCTTAACTTGCTTCCTCACCATGCCAAAGCAGGCCAGAGTTCGACAAGAAATTTAACTGAACAAAAAATTATTTTGTTCATCCAATAATATTCTGCAGAGATTTCTGAAATAACGAGGACTCGGAGAACATAATTAATCCACTTTTCTACAACTTTCAAGGAGATCAAGAGTACAGGAAGAGAACACAGCACCCTTAACTAGCTAATGCACTTTAATTGCTATCAGTGTGTGGAGAGCAAGATTTTGCAGAGATTAGAGAGATTATGGCCTTAATAATAGCAATAATTGACAGATTAGACATGTAGTTAATTAAACACCGTAAAAGTTTGCCCACTCCATCATGTACTTGTTGAAGTCATGCTCCTGCTGGTGCGCGTACATGAAGTCGCCTTCTCCTCCTTCCAAGCCGAGCTCTCCGACGACCGAGAAGGATGAGCTCGGGCTGCCGCCGCCGCCTGCGGCGGTGACGTTGCTGAGGCCGGAAGCTCCTCCGCTGATCCCCAACGACAGCTTCCTTTTCTCCTCCTTCGCCTCAAAAAGCTGCTCCCTCAAATTTAACACCTGCGCCAATTGATGCTAGCTTATGTTAACTAATTTGTCGAAGTCTAAAACTCTAAAAACTTCTCTTAGAATTCAGTACTTGTGATTCGAGGAGGCATTTCTGGAGGACGACGGCGTCGTGGGCGGACTTGAGCTCGGCGTAGGCCTCCTCCACCTGCTTGTTCTTGTGGCGCGCGCGGCGGTTCTGGAACCAGACGGCGACCTGCTTGGGGTCGAGGCCGAGCTCAGCGGCGAGGTGGACCTTCCGCCCAGACTCCAGCTTCCTCTCCTTCTGGAAGCTCGTCTCTAAAAACTTCACCTGCGCCTCGCTCAGCCGCCTCTTCTTCGCCTCATCATTCTCCGTCAATCTCTTCCTCCGCCGCCGCCGCCGCCGCCTCCTGCTCTCCTCCCCCACCGCCGACGCTGAACGAGAACAATACACAAACTTATACTCAATCATCTCTCTTCTCTTAATTTCCAATGCAAGTAGAGAACATCGATCCCAAGTAAATAATAATTAACTACCTGCAGGCGTTTGCGAGCAGAGTTCGGAGGCCAACAACGACGAGAACCGCCTCGGTTCTTCTTCCATTAACTAACGAAAATGCTTCGCCAAGTAAATAGAAAGCAAGCAAGCAAGAAAGAAAGAAAGATACTATAATCCGGCTTATATTCGACACATCATCTACTCTAATTCTACCTCGATCGAATAATTAACAGACGAAGAAGGAAGTAGCTAGTAAAGGGAGAAGAGTCGAGACGGAGCCGGAGGAGGTAGCAGCTAGCACTATACCAGCACGCCATGGTTGAAGTCTCGAGGCATATTTATAAATGGCTGATGGATAAAGCTTCCCTTCAAAATTATATATTTTCCTCCCCCACTTTATTCATGTCTAGCTACTTCTCATCCTTTATAAAATCAACATCGAGGATAATGACTTTTCGATTATCCTTAAAACTTTTTTTTTTACAATACTTTTAACATAGTGGGCTGTCTCGTCGGTCCCTTTTAACACAGTGAACCTACGCCGATGGTAAACCGGAAGGCGGCAGATGCAATCAATTTGAATGCCGTCGTTCCTGCTCACGAGTCGTTTGACTTGATCGAGCGCGTAGTTTGTATAGGGAGGGCAGGGAGGCACATGGTGCGCACCCACGCGAGGGAGGGGCTCCCTGGCGCTAACACGCGTCGCTGACAGGGGCGTCGCCTCGAGGGAGGGCACCCTCTAACCTTCCGTCCTGGCCTTGGGCACTAAGGAACAGGTGTCAGCGCCTCGTGTGCCTGTGCCCGCTCGCTGCGGCCCCAAAAGATAAGCTTCCGTTTCAGTTGCACGCACATACGTCGGTGCTGGCTAGCTTTTGTTGCTTTACTGCTCCTGCTGATTACTGAATCTCTCATCTCGTACAGCCTCGGTAACCTGTTGACGTCGAACTCTGAGCGGGCGAGATGAGATGGAACAGGGCCGCATCCATTGAATGGGAACTAGAGAATGGAAAGTAGGCGGTGCCCGTCGCCATGGGCGGAAGCTGCCTTTCCTGATAACTCGAGTGGTCCTTATCCAACGGATCAGCGTCCTGAAGTAGTATTCATTTCAGTCTTAATTTCATTCAAATCTAAATAATCTGAAAGCTTTAACCTTTTTTCTATCCTTAACATAAATGGCGAAGGAATTTTGAGGGGTTTGGTGTGGCAACCAGCTCACATTCTGGCCTATGTGCATGCCAACCAGGCCTTCAACTTTTGTGCAGCAAGCAGTACCATCGCCATCTTCTTTCTCTGAGTCAGGCGGCCACACTGTGGGAGATCTCCACGAGCACACATTCATGGCGGATGCATTGTATCTGGAAACAGGACAGAGAAAGAGCAGATTGAATGAACTGTCTAAAATTGGGTGCCTCCGCTGGGGGCTTTTGCTTCGCCGCTGCCTGCTTTGCGTGACGAGGGAGACGAAAGCGAGCAGCTTTCGGGTGCCTGTCTGCCCCTACGATCAAAGGAATTAACACGACACGCGTCGCGCGCCAATTAATTACTTGTCAGGATTTTATAAAAAAAGAAATCTAATTTTATTTTTATATTTAGTCAAGAAAATGCCTAATCCTCTTCAATACCAAAGTGATTAAGCCATTAAACAGATAATTAACAGAGTTGAGACAAAAACTGTTTGTCAAAGCGTTCCTACTTTAATTAGTTTAATTAAGGCGTAGCGTGTTGTCAAACTTCAGACGTCTACGTCACGACTGTTAACGTAAAGTGATTAAGCGTGCGGATTATTTTAAGCGAAAGCAATCTCATGATTGATGCAGACTTCCTCGAGATTAGTGACTTTGGTTTCCCTTTTCAACGGAGTAGCTGGAGATGATCTATACAATATCGAAGTAATGGTCAACGGCACAAATGGATGCGATTAAGAACAGTGGAGTGGCCGATTCTGTCCACCACAAAAGACTAATTAAGACTTCCAATCAATTCACTAACAACTTAATATCTCCTGTTGTTTGATACATACAGCTCGACGACATGGCCAGCGTGTTTTTCTGTTCGCCTAATTGCTTATTTCTAGGGCCCAATTGCAGAGATTCGCATTGTGCTTCTCCTTTAGAACCAGATCCGTGGCCCGGCCCATATATCTTAGAGTGTGTAACAATTATCACATGCATATTTCTGCAATCATTCAAGTGAATAATCCTTTTGGACTCGTAGGATGAACTATCTGTTAATAATTCCCTATTCTGTGCCTCGCCATGTGTGCTTTTGAACTAGAGAAACATGTGTATGTGCTCTAGCGTAGTCAAAGAACAGGATTAGATGCTGTTTTATACCGTGGTTTAGCTTTTGTTATCGTAACGACAAACATATTATCCAGGCAGTATTCAAGAATATGAATTAATAAAGATCATAAATAAATAAATAAAAGCAAAGTTTGGTGTTTGCGTTCGGTTGCCTCGTATTTCTTCTTGCCCATATAATATTGAAAAGCAGATTCGCTGTTTGATAGCTGAAGATAACTATAGATGAAACACTTTTAGTTTTTCTATCTCTCTCGTTATTAAAGAGAAATGATACGTACATGAAAATGAATATTTCAATAAAAATTTTGATCATCACTCGGCGGCATATTCGACTTTCGATCACCGATCAGACACTACCGGCGGCCTCTGATCGCTACCCCGAATCAAACTATACCTTGGGAGGATGATGAACTCATCATGATCGCCGGTAACGGTTAACCAGTCGAAATCGACGGTGAATAATGCGAGATCTCAATTGTGGCGATCCCGACAGGTTCACCGTCCCCCAGAGTATAGTTTGGTTGGGGCGGCAGCCGAAGGCCTCCAGTAGTGTTTGATCAGCGAGCAAACGCGAGACGTGCCGTCGATTGATGGTCAAAATTTTCACTGAGATATTTATTTTTACTATGCGTATCATTACTCCTACTTAAAAACGTGATGATTTTAGAGACGAAAACCATTAGTAAAGTCATTTTTTCCGATTTTAAATAAAATTTGAGACGGCATTTTTAGCTTAAAAATTCGTTAGTAAAAAACGCAATAGATAATTTTCAAAACGTATGTCGTCCCTAAATTTAGAAACCAATTAAAAAATTAAATCATTTATAATAGTTAATTTTAAATATAAATTTTATCTCTATTTTTATTTTAAATTCATTAATAATCTGTCTCTAATAACCTATCAAATATAATTTTAATCCATTTACAATTCTATTTACAAATACATATATATAATTTCATTTTAAATTTATCACTAAATTTTATCATATTATATTTACTATATTCATATTATTTTAAAAAAATCACACATTTCAAATAATTAGAAACATAAAAAAACTTATATATAAATTCAAAAGTATCATACAATTAATATTGAAATAATAAATATTTACATATCCAAATAAATTTAACTATTAATTCAACTATAAATGTCAGGATAAATTTTAAATTACACCATAATAACCTTTCTTTAAATTGTCTATCACAATGCTTATGGGATCACTTCCTTCTAGATATAACTAATTTGTATATTTTATGTTTTGAATTATTTTGAAAATCAACTCTGATCCCGACCTAGCTCACGGGTAGCTCGGCCGGCCAGCCTGGCGCCGTGTCTGGATGGGGTCAAGACCGAGGCCTCCGGAGTCCAGGTGAACCAAGGCGCTCAGGCGGACAGTCGGGCCGATAAAATCCGACATGATCCAACTTACTCGAGGACATCGAGAAGCCGACCCTAACTCGAATGCACCCGGCATTAACGGAGACTCAAGGGACGGACCGACAAAGGCTCGACCCGAGGAGTTCCCAAACCGGGGAACCCTCAAACCCCCCAACCGCCCGACCCGGGGTCAGGTTGGGCGGACCGATACCGAGTGTCTCCTGACTCGGCCACCACGGCCAGCCACTCGACCCAGGGCTAAGGCGGGTGGGTCAGTTCTAAGCATCCCCTAGCTCGGTCACTCAACCATGAAACCTGAGAGCGGGCGAATCGGATACATCTACGCGCCCCCAACTCGGGGAGTACCCTGCGACATTACACCGACCCGACCGATATCACTCGGGCCAGCCGGTCGGCAACCTACCTCAGGACTGGTCCTCCCTTACGCCACATCCGCCCCAGGACATCATGTGTACGACCATAATACGGGGGTCAGCCCAAGCCTTACTCATTCATGGCATACGTCGTGGATATCCCGCTGACTTCGTACTACTGTACTACCCAAGCACCCCGCGCCATGCAGCCCTTCGAGGGGTCAGACAGAGCAGCGTTGATCGATGTCTTCCTGTGAGCTGACAAGCACCCACATCCCTGTCTCGTGCAAGTACCGAAAGATAATTGACACAGACAGGGGTTGTCAACTCTCCCGGCTATATAAGCCCCTCCCTTCGTCATTCCGTAGGGATGCGCGCTCGTGCTCCCGTCTACTACTTCCTTTGCTTTACTATATTCCTGTGAATACTGACTTGACCGTCGGAGGGCTTGATCGGAGATTTTTTTTGACAGATTTGCTAACGGTCATTTTCTCACAGATCGAAGCCAGCATCAGCAGTTCATGGCACTCAGGAGGTCGTCTCACTCTTGAAAATCCACCTCGCTTCGCGACAGGATCAATCTCCTTGTGATTTTCTTCTCTTTGTTTACTTTCCTTGATAAATTTTTCTTCCCTTTACTTACTTTTTTGTCATAAGAGTTTCATTTTTTTTCAACTTGCAATTATTTCTTCCTCAATCCTATTGCTAGTAGCATGCATGTTCAAATTCTTCCCTCTATCCTCCCTTGCCTTCAAACTCATAAGATGAATTGCTTGTCTTACACAAATTATCGAACAAATCAAGTTTGTTGAGACAATCTAGAAAATCAAAATACAAAACTAGTAAGTCTTACAAATATCAAAAAAATTAATACAAATAAACTAGTAAGTCTTACAACTCATAGTTGGCTGCCAAACGACTAAAAGATAGGAAGAGTTTTTTAACAAAATGACATACAAGACAATACAAGAGGCTTGTTGATCTTCTTACTACACACTGATTAATTTAAATTACTATCTAAAAAAGCTTAATAGGTAATACACATACGCAATTCACATGAACGGACAAATAATCTTGTGACATTAATAATCAAAACTATAACAGATGGTACACAAATAATACCAATAAAAAAAATTAAAAGATGAATCTGAATGTTATCAAACACCTCATTAATCACATCAAGGCACTGCAAATGCAAAGCAGTATCCAATCTAATCATCAACACCCGTTCCAAGAAGCTGCCTTGCGTTTCAAGTAAAACCTAAAAAAACACAGAAGCAAAAGTTGTAAATTGCCTTTAAATCCTCATTTAAATCTTAAACTTTGCTATCAGTCCCTATATCAGAATAAATTTATTTTCACTTCCTACATACAAAATGTATTTTATTTCAACTTCCTAATACATACCAATTTACTTAATTGCCCTAATTGTTTTTAGTATAAAACGTCCAAAATGAGATATCATTCCTTCTAAATTCAATATCATTTAACTAAAATTTAGTATATTTTCTATTAAATTGAATATAATTCTTTTTCAACCCAGTTGATCGAGAATCGATCGGAACTGCTTATAATTGATTGGAACTACTCCAATCAATTGAGGAGCTCCGATTGATTAAAAATTGATCGATAATCCATTAGTTATATTTGTCATGAAAGGACATCATCCTTATTTTTTATAGGTACAAAAAAATCCAAAAGTAAGTATAATTTTTCTTAAATTCAGCACATTTAAATTAAAATTTAATATATTTTCTATCAAATTGAGTATAACTCTTTTTCCGTTTGATTAATTGATTATGAGTTCATACCAATCAATATAATTAGCTTAGGATGAATCAATTGGGTCGTACTCAATTTGATAAAAAATATACTAGATTCTAGTTAAATGATGTGAATTTAAGAAGAATTATATCTTATTTCGGACTGTTTGTATCTGAAAAACTTTGAGGATAATTATGTAAATTTGTAATTGAAACAAATAAAACTTTGCCGGTAGGGAGTTGAAGCAAATATTTTTTATCGCAGGGATTGAGGAGAGAGTTAAGTTTACATGCAGGGAGTTTAAGACAATTTTCCCAAGCAAAAGCATCAAATACAAAAAAAGATTTTTGAATTTAAATTTGAATGAATAACACACTTAAAAGAAAAAAAGAAACAAAAAGTAATCAATTCTCTGGAATAAAAAATAGGTAAAATAATAGGCTGCAACAACCAACAAGTGGTTGAAAGTGTAGTAGTAAAATAAAATTTTGGACCTGCTAACAAAAACATATTTAAACAAATTATGAAAAATGAATCAAACAGTAATTACCTTAAAAACTTAATTTTTAGCAGCAACAAGCAGCCTCTTCCCAAATAATCATGGACTAGTGTCATAATTAGGTTGCTCAAGGAATGTCCTGGATGTTAGTAACATAGGGGCAAGAATCAACAAAATTCAAGTGATAACAAAGACATGAAGAACATAAGGATTTTCTCTTAGCCCAGCCAGCACAATGCCCAGGAGAACAAACAGGCCCAACTGTATAAAGTCATTCACCATGCAATTCCAGAGGACATCTCTATGCGGCAATACATCAAACACCTGTTCCGTTTCATTCAATAGCCCCATTTTCAAGTAATCATGGACCAGAGCTCTAGCAGCGAACATCTCATATGAAAACCCAACCTTGAACAACACGATGTGAATTTCCTGGCGTCTCTAATTTTAGGTATGAATCACAAACAGCATTATATAGGTCACTTATATTTGTATGCTAGACATTACTCACACAGATTGGGAACGAGTTATTGACGAGAAAAGGAAGTCATAAATGATTTCTGACGCCGCATACCTGCTCCAAACTAGTTTCTCTGAAGCTAGGGTTTTCCACCCTAGATGTGGAGCACGAGGAGTACCGAAGGCGGAGAGGCGAGATACGGAGGTGGCACGGGCAGTGGAAATAGGAAAACCGACGCGACTGGAGTTGCAGCGGCGGCGATTCCGTAGGGATCAGAGGAGAGACTGCAGTGATGAGGAAGAGGAGCGCAGGGATGGACACGCAGGGTTTAACCGATACTTTTACTTATAAGGACTTATTAATCTAAGAACTTAATCCGCCTATTTAAACATTATATGTTATTAAAATGTAAATTTATAATAAATCTGTCTCTAATTTATTTAAATCTAAAATAGATTAATATTTCCTTCTTAAAAATCTATTTATTAAGCCTTTTTTTTTCCGGTAGTGACTCTCTCTAAAGAAAAGATGGTATCGAAATTGTTCGAAACTTCAATCAATATTTTTGTTTCAATCTAGGAAATGGTAAACAAAAAGTACACTGTTTGAAGACAAAATGAAACGAGGACATACCAGAACAATACTTTAGCTAGCCGGAAAAACAAATTTGCTATATAATCAAAGGATTGGTTAATTGATTAGAGACATCTCAATCGATCAACATATATAATCGACGTATAATTATATTTCAATTGATTGATTCAAAATTAAAAAATATCTTAAATTGGTAATTTTCTCCTTGAATCGATTGAGATTGATTCAAGGCAAAAAAATTACCTTGAATCGAATACTCAAGGACAATTTACCAAAAGGCATATCCAAGAATAGGTATTTACCAAACAGCGTACCATGGTTTCATTTTCATCAAAGAGCGCACTTAATAATAGTGAACTTCCTCTTATACCCCTCCTGTTATCTACTGTCTTTCTCCTTCTCTCTGTAACAAATTTCGAGACAACTGCAGATACTTTTTCAAACTTTTATTTTAAAATAATATAATATGAAATCGACGCTGAAAACGTTGTAAGGTAAACATCAAAAAAATATTTCAGTTAATAAATATCTCATCCAAAAAATATAAATAAATAATTTTAATATTTTATTAATAGAAATTAATATATTAAATAATATTTAATATATATATTAATATATATATAAAATATTAATAAAAATATTAATAATATTTAATAAATATATTAATATTTCATCCCACCTCTTTATTAATAAATATATTAATAAATATATATAAATATATTAATAAATATATTAATATATTAAAAAAAAAAACGTTCGCTGAAAATTTAAAAAAAAACGTGTATTGATTTCAGGCCCACGCTGGGTCTGAAATCAAACCTTTCAGGCCCAGCGTGGGCCTGAAATTTTTTATTTCAGGCCCATGTTAGGCCTGAAATCTTTTGATTCAGGTTCGACGTGAACTCAAATTTTTTTTCTATTTTAAAAATATATTAATATATAAAAAAATGTATCAAAACACTTAATTTCAGATTCAAACACAGGGCCTGAAATCATCCCAGGAGGGTCTGAAGTCAAATAACTTCAGATCCTATAAATAATTAATTTAATAAATAATAATTAAATATAAAAAAATATTTTTAAAATTAAATTTTTTTTTGTGCCTGGGGCCTGAAGTCTGATGACTTCAGGCCCTCCATCATTCATATAAAAGAATATAAAAAAAATTTTATAAAAAGGTTTAATATATAATTACATATTATATAGGAGTTGTTTAGGTATATCAGTGAATTTGGGTGCCGAAACATCTAATAGGAGTGGTCTAGGAGATGAGATTTTGGGTGCCGAAACATCTAATCTTGCTGTATCACCAATGCTATAGGAGTGGTTTAGGTATATCAGTGAGTTTTGAGCAAAACTCACTGATAGACCTGCCATATTTGGAATTCTAAAAACTCTATATCAGTGGACAGGGTTGAGCTAGGAGATGAGATTTTGGGTGCCGAAACCACTAATCTTGTTGTATCACCAATGCTATAGGAGTGGTTTAGGTATATCAGTGACTTTTGAGCAAAACTCACTGATGGACCTACCATATTTGGAATTCTGAAAACCCTATATCAGTAGACAGGGTTGACCTAGGAGATGAGATTTTGGGTGTCGAAACCTCTAATCTTGCTATATCACCAATGCTATAGGAGTGGTTTAGGTATATCAGTGAGTTTTGAGCAAAACTCACTGATGGACCTACCATATTTGGAATTCTGAAAACTCTATATCAGTAGACAGGGTTGAGCTAGAAGATGAGATTTTGGGTGCCGAAACTTCTAATCTTGCTGTATCACCAATGATATAGGAGTGGTTTAGGTATATCAGTGAGTTTTGAGCAAAACTCACTGATGGACCTACCATATTTGGAATTCTGAAAACCCTATATCAGTAGACAGGGTTGAGCTAGGAGATGAGATTTTGGGTACCGAAACCACTAATCTTGTTGTATCACCAATGCTATAGGAGTGGTTTAGGTATCTTAGTGAGTTTTGAGCAAAACTCACTGATGGACCTACCATATTTGGAATTCTGAAAACCCTATATCAGTGGACAGGGTTGAGCTAGGAGATGAGATTTTGGGTGCGGAAACCTCTAATCTTGCTATATCACCAATGTTATAGGAGTGGTTTAGGTATATCAGTGAGTTTTGAGCAAAACTCACTGATGGACCTACCATATTTGGAATTCTAAAAACTCTATATCAGTAGACAGGGTTGAGCTAGGAGATAAGATTTTGGGTGCCGAAACTTCTAATCTTGCTGTATCACCAATGCTATAGGAGTGGTTTAGGTATATCAGTAAGTTTTGAGCAAAACTCACTGATGGACCTACCATATTTGGAATTCTGAAAACCCTATATCAGTAGACAGGGTTGAGCTAAGAGATGAGATTTTGGGTGCCGAAACCTCTAACCTTGCTGTATCACCAATGCTATAGGAGTGGTTTAGGTATATCAGTGAGTTTTGAGCAAAACTCACTGATGGACCTACCATATTTGGAATTCTGAAAACCCTATATCAGTGGACAGGGTTGAGCTAGGAGATGAGATTTTGGGTGCCGAAACCTCTAATCTTGCTGTATCACCAATGCTATAGGAGTGGTTTAGGTATATCAGTGAGTTTTGAGCAAAACTCACTGATGGACCTACCATATTTGGAATTCTGAAAACCCTATATCAGTAGACAGGGTTGAGCTAGGAGATGAGATTTTGGGTGCCGAAACCTCTAATCTTGATGTATCACCAATGCTATAGGAGTGGTTTAGGTATATCAGTGAGTTTTGAGCAAAACTCACTGATGGACCTACCATATTTGGAATTCTGAAAACTCTATATCAGTAGACAGGGTTGAGCTAGGAGATGAGATTTTGGGTGCCGAAATTCTAATCTTGCTGTATCACCAATGCTATAGGAGTGATTTAGATATATAAGTGAGTTTTGAGCAAAACTCACTGATGGACCTACCATATTTGGAATTCTGAAAACTCTATATCAGTAGACAGGGTTGAGCTAAGAGATGAGATTTTGGGTGCCGAAACCTCTAATCTTGTTGTATCACCAATGATATAGGAGTGGTTTAGGTATATCAGTGAGTTTTGCTCAAAACTCACTGATGGACCTAACATATTTGGAATTCTGAAAACCCTATATCAGTAGACAGGGTTGAGCTTGGAGATGAGATTTTGGGTGCCGAAACCTCTAATCTTGCTGTATCACCAATGCTATAGGAGTGGTTTAGGTATATCAGTGAGTTTTGCTCAAAACTCACTGATATACCTAAACCACTCCTATAGCATTGGTGATACAGCAAGATTAGAGGTTTCGGCACCCAAAATCTCATCTCCAAGCTCAACCCTGTCTACTGATATAGGGTTTTCAGAATTCCAAATATGGCAGGTCCATCAGTGAGTTTTGCTCAAAACTCACTGATATACCTAAACCACTCCTATAGCATTGGTGATACAGCAAGATTAGATGTTTCGGTACCCAAAATCTTATCTCCTAGACCACTCCTATTAGATGTTTCGGCACCCAAACTCACTGATATACCTAAACCACTCCTATATAATAAGTAATTATATATTAAACCTTTTTATAAAATTTTTTTTATATTCTTTTATATGAATGATGGAGGGCCTGAAGTCATCAGACTTCAGGCCCTTGCCACCCAGGGCACAAAAAAAATTTTAATTTTAAAAATATTTTTTTATATTTAATTATTATTTATTAAATTAATTATTAATAGCATCTGAAGTTATTTGACTTCAGACCCTCCTGGGATGATTTCAGGCCCTGTGTTTGAATATGAAATTAAGTGTTTTGATAGGTTTTTTTATATATTAATATATTTTTAAAATAGAAAAAAATTTGAATCCACGCCAGCCTGAATCAAAAATCAGCCAACCTGAATAAAAATTTCAGGCCCACGCTGGGCCTGAAAGGTTTGATTTCAGGCCCAGCGTGAGCCTGAAATCAATACACGTTTTTTTTTAATTTTCAGCCAACGTTTTTTTTTTCAAATTTTTTTAATATATTAATATATTTATTAATATATATATTTATATATATTTATTAATAAAGAATGTGGGATGAAATATTAATATATTTATTAAATATTATTAATATTTTATTAATATTTTATATATATATTAATATATATATTAAATATTATTTAATATATTAATTTCTATTAATAAAATATAAAAATTATTTATTTATATTTTTAAATCCAATTGGATGAGATATTTGTTAACTAAAATATTTTTTTGATATTTACCTTACAACGTTTTCAGCGCCGATTTCATATTATATTATTTTAAAATAAAAGTCTGAAAAAGCATCTGTAGTTATCTCGAAATTTGTTACAGAGAGAGAAGGAGAAAAACAGTAGATAACAGGAGGTGTATAAGAGGAAGTTCACTATTATTAAGTGCGCCCTTTGGTGAAAATGAAACTATGGTACGCTGTTTGGTAAATACCTATTCTTAGGTACGCCTTTTGATAATTGCCCATCAATCTTACCTTGAATCGATTGTGAGGTGTAAGGTTTCGTGGTCATCGCGATTAAATTTGATCGTCGCAATGTTCCATCCCGTCGGACGTGATACCCGTAGGGTTGTTCTTCCCTTCTTGGATTATAATTTAGGTTGGATGAGGCGGTCGGAGGCCGGCAGCACTAGGCGATCGATTGCGCACACGCCTCCCAATCGATTAGCAAATCGATTGGGAGGTGTCGTGCATCACACCAATCGATTGGGAGGCATCGTGCATAGGCGTGCGGCATAACGTCCACGATAAAACATTGCATAACATCCGTAGTAAAACATTCATTTTTCTAAAATTTATATAGCACGGTCAGCGATCTCTGGCCGTCTGAGAACATGGTGCATCTGTTATTTTTTAAATGTTTTTAATAAATAATTTTAAATAATTATTAATCACATAATATACCTCCTTAATATCTATTTTTTCGTTTGAAGACTATAACTCAAAAACGAAGCTTAAACCTTAGGGAAAAATTTATTAACTTAAATCCGTTATAATTTAATTTCTAAATTTTAAACAATAAATAAATATAATATACCCTGTAAATATCTAAATTTATTAATCTTGAATACTATAATCCAAGAGGAAAGTCTAAATCCTAAGGAAAAATTTATTGGCTTAAATTCATTATAACCCAACTTCTAAATCTTAAATCCTAAATATACCCAAAAATAATTTTAAAAAAAATTGTTTTTGTAAAACTCACCCCGGCGCTTGGGAAAGAATCAGGACGCCTGTATTCAATAAGGCATCCCGAGTTCACAGTGGCATGCTCAGTTCGCAGCAGAACATTTTTGTATGTGTGTATATATATAGGTTTGCTATGCTAACAATATTACTGTACAAACTCTATACAAACCTTTACATTTTTTTGATTTCAAATTTTTTTATACTTGACATTGTAACTCAACCACTAAATTCTATAAGTAAAATTTTATTGGCATAATCATAAGCTAAATATATATATATACTATGCTAAAATTATTATCCTACAAAGTTCTTATAAATCTTAACTAATATTTTAGTTTGAATTATTTTACTGGACACTGTAACTTAACTACTAAATTATAAAAATAAAATCATATTGACACAATAAGAAACTTAAAAAAATCGAATCTTTGTCGAGCACGTCGTTTGCAACCTGGTCCGTAGTGTGTGTGCGTATTTTGTACATCCGTGAGCAATTTAAATATTCTTAATTCTAAAAATCAAATCCTAAATGACTTAACTACGTGCCAAAAAAAAATTAAAAAAAAAGAAAAAAATGTTGCTCGTCTTAATTGCGTAGCATTTCTACGCAACATAACTTTACTCTCTCTCTATATATATATATATATCACGGGGATAAAATCCTAATTTACTGACATTAATTCCTTCGACCCTAGGCGCCTTATCACACCAGTGATAACCGTGATTTACCTCCTCCGTGTTGATCCTGGGACGGACTGCGGAGACGTTAGGACGAACGTTTCGCCTTTTATATATATATATATATATATATATATATATATATATATATATATATATATATATATATATATATATATATATATATATATTATATATATATATATATATATATATATATGCTACAAATCGTGTGCAACACTGATCTAAGCACTTAGATTCAATTAAGGCATACAGTAGTATTTTTTTATTTTTTGAAATATATTATATATATTTAGAGTATAAAATTTTAAATTTAGGGATTAAATTATTGTGGATTTAAGCCAATAGGATTTCCCATCTAGGGTTCACTCATCCATTTTAGATTATAGTGTTCTAGATATAAAATTTTTGATATTTACGAGATATATTATATGTATTTAGGATTTTAAAATTTAGAATTTAAAGGTTGGTTATAGTGGATTTAAGTAAATAAAATTTTTCCTCTAGTATTTAGACTTCCCTCTTGGATTATAGTATTCCAGATATAAAATTTTAGATACAATGTTGGATATTTGGTTTTAAAAAAGGCTAAATACGGTTATGCAAAAGAAAATCGAGGTGTCATCTTGACTTCAAAAATGAAATCTACGTTTCGCGTAGATGAATCTAGATTATTAATTTGTTTAAAATCGATTATGGGTGAATGAGAAATTAATTGTTTAAATTAAGGTTAGTCTAAAATTGACATATAAGGAAGTAGATGAGGATTAGTCTCACATGTGAAATTTCTGAAGCTGTTTGCTTCCTTATATGTGTTCCTGTGTTAATAAAGTTAAAAAGAAAAAACACAGGTGGTCTCTTCTCACAGGTGCTCGCACCAGCGAGCCTGCCACCTTCTATGCGCGCACGCGCGCAATAGACGCTTTGTTGACGCACTTTGCACGTACGCAACCTCTTAGATGATGGATTCATTCATTCAATTATCAAAGTCATTAACATTCATCTTATCTTGTGCATCCAGAGTCCAAAAAGTCTACGAGAAGGTTCGTTAGACTCAAAATTTATAGTACTGCTATTTCGAGACATTGTCGTTGTATCTTGGGAAACGAATTGCTACTATCCATAAGCACATGTAGCGGAGCAATATCATTTTATGGAGATAGTGTCCAACACTAGTCTCGACGAAATTATATCAATTTGTATCCACCCGACAATAATCCCTGAATCTTATCTTGTGCATCCATAGTCCAAAATGCCTACGAGAAGGTTCGTTGGACTCGAAATTTGTAATGCTGCTATTTCGAGACATCATCATTGTATCTCGGGAAACAAATTGCTACTATCCGTGAGCACCTGTAGCGAAGTAATATCGTTTTATGGAGATAGTGTCCAACACTAGTCTCGACGAAATCATATCAATTTGTATCCTCCCGGTAACAATCTTAGAATCGACTCCTAAGAATATATTATATGTATTTAAGATTTAAAAAAATATTAATTTTTTTATATATATGACTCATGCCCGCCGGAATCGAGGCACCTTACATGCAATGTTGGAAAAACCTCGTTAATCATTTTTTTTTACCTCCGGGGCTATGGTTCAGCGGTAGGGCGACTAGTCGCTATCCCAGGCATCCGCAGTTCGATCCCCAGCTACGACGTATTTGCAGGAATTTTTCCTCCAAATGGGGTGCGAATTCTGGGACGCTGGACTTCTAGAACGCCCACTGCGAGCGCTTCCCGATTTACCTTGGCGGCCGATGGCGGGGAAACTTCCGTGAGATTGGGTCGGTCGCCCGAGATTGAAAAAACCTCGTTAATCATTTTTTTTTGCGCGAACCCTGGGACGCTGGGCTTCTAGACGACCCACTGCGAGTGCTTCCCGATTTACCCTAGTGGCCGGTGGGAAATTTTCGTGAGGTCGGGCCGGTCGTCTGAGGTTCGAAAAACCTGCATTAATCATTTTTTACGCTGGGCTTCTAGACCGCACACCACGAGCGCTTCTCGATTTATCCTGACGGCCGATGGAAAATTTCTGTGAGGCCGGACAGGTTGCCTAAAGTTGAAAAAATCTTATTAATTATTTTTTTTATTTTTTTAATCCATGAAGTCGCCTCCAATGGTATTAGAGGCACCTTCACTCTTTTCATTTTTCATTGTAGTATATATATATATATATATATTTATATATATATTAAAGGTTTGAAATTTTAAATTTTAGAAATCTCATTATGGTGAATTTAAGTTAATAAGATTTTTTTCCAGGATTAATTCTTCCCTCTTAGATTATAATATTTAAAATAAAAAAATTTATATACTCACATTATATTATATGTATTTGGTATTTAAGATTTTAAGATTTTAAGATTTAAGAATTGGATTATAGTAAGTTTAAATTAATAAAATTTTTCTCTATGATTCAATTTTCTCTCTTGGATCATAGTGTTCATGATAAAAAAATTAGATGCTAACAGGATATATTATATATAATTATGTATTTATGATTTATATAAGAAAATATTTACTTTTAAAAAATAATAATAGCAAATTGATCACCTCACCTCGACTCACGTCGCACACGGTCCGTTCGCAGCAAAGTAATATATTATTTTTTTAATGTTCTAAACATCAAGTGTGTTTTATTTTATTTTTATTTTTTAAAGAATTTAAAATTTAGAATTTGAATTAAAATAATTAAGTTGAATTTTTTTAAAATAACAAAAAAAATACACTTGTGTAGGAAAACAACCCTATTCTCTTATTATTCATGGAAGAATACGTACCGACATCCTCAAATCTATTTATGCACAATATTTTACGCGGATCGTTCATCAATCTATCAGCATCACACACGTTTTGATATAAATTACAACGAGTTGTGGAAATCCAGGGGGTTGGTGAATTGGCATCCACTCGTCAATTTTTAATTCCCGTTCATTCATTCAGACGTCTCTCTCTTTACTTCCTAGCTATCTGGTCCACCAAATGACAATTTCTACTCTATTCATTCATATTCATTTAGTCGGTGTTTATCTTCCCAACGTATTAGGGATTATTAGTTTTTCATAATTTATCTTTTTGAGAATCTTAATCCTCAAAATAGATCTTCATATTTATTTTAATAATTAATAAAAAAATTATAAAATCAAATTAATCATCTCAAGTTAAATGTTACTTGATCTTATTAATTATTTTTAGAATGTTATTTCACTTTCTGCGAGTGTAATATTATTTTCTTATTTCATATTTTTTTTTCATAATGATGAACATCTGTTCTGAGAATCGCCAACAGACAGTGTTTATGAAACCACACTCACTCATTGGGGAGTGGTTTTTACTTTTTAGCGTTTCAAAGTTGGCTGCTAGTGCCAGGTAGTGAGTGAACGTCAGGCGACACATGAATCTAGTGTGAATCTTGACTCATACCAATCACCTTCGACAACTTTTGTTTCTATTTTCATTTTAGTCAAATGACATCAACAATATATATACCTCCGAACAAAGTCTTCCACTGCTTTTGTTTAGCTTTTGTTTTATTTTCATTTTAGTCAAAGCGCCTCTAATATATTGGATGTTGATCCCGGCCTAGCCACGAGGGGCTCGGCCGACCAGCCTGGCGCCACATCTCGTGAGGATTGAGCTCAAGGCCTACGAAGTACAAGCGGACTGAGGGGCCAGGAACCACGTCGACAAAGGTGACCCGGCCAACCACGGGACCCCTGAGACCCGACCGCCCGACCTCGGGGCGGGTCAGGTGGGCATACGCCAAGCGCCTCTTGACTCGGTCAATGGGGCCGGCTACCCGACCCCGGGGCTAGCACAAGCAGGCCAATCCTCAATGTCCTATAGATCAGACACTCAACCAGGAGAACTAAAAGAGGGCAAAGCAGTTACAGTTCGCGACCCCCGACTCATGGTGTACCCCCGCGTTACTCAGCGATATCACACCTGACCTGGCCTATATCACTCGGGCCCGTCAGTTGAGAAGCGGTCCCCGGACCAATCATTCCTTACACCATCTCCAGGACATCGTAGGTACAACCATGACAAGGGGTCAGCGCGAGTCTTGCTTATTTATGACCTATGTCGCAGATGTGTCGATGACACTGTACTACTGTACTACACGAGCACCCCGCGCCATGTTGCGGTGCCGATCGGTGCTCTCCTATGAGCTGACAAGCACCATACCCCTGTCCCATTGACATAGACAGGGGTTGTCAGCTCCCCCGGCTAATAAGCCTCTCCCTTCTTCCTTCCGTTGGTATGCGCAATTGTGCTCCCTTCTGCTATTCCCTCTACTTCATTACATTTCCTGCGGGCACTAATTTGACCGTCGGAGGGCCTGACTGGGAATCTACCTCGGCGAGTTTGCTAACGGTCATTTTCTCGCAGGACGGAGCCAGGTCAGCGCCAGGTCAGCAGCTCATGGCACTCGGGAGACTATCTCGCTCTTGGGACTTCCACCTTGTCAGAGCCAGGCCGCTGCTAGGTCAGCAGCTCGTGGCACTCAGGAGACCATCTCGCTCTTGGGGCTTCCACCTCGTTTCGCGACGGGATCAAATTTGGCACTAGAAGAAGGGACAATTCGCCTGATCGAAAGTGCACGATGGAAGAACCCAATCGAGTAATGGTGACTGTCACACCCGAAGAATGTAAGAGCTTGCTAGCCGCGGGGGCTCAGAAGACCCCCCATAGGCCTTCGCGGGTCGATAGCCCGACACCCAGATTTCCCAAGCCACCCGCACCGAGACCCTCGGGAGGTCGGGGACAACCTGCCCGACCCGAGGGAGGCTCTGTTCCCCTCTTCACGACCCCCTATCGAGGTCGGGGCGAGGAGGTCAGTTTCAGGCCGACTGAGGCATCGACATCCAGCCAGATGCACAGGTTGTGTCCCGACTAAGGGAAAACCCCCGTCGGCGTATCTCCGGTTACCCTGATGCATAGCCCCTTTTCTTCTTGCATCCTAGAAGACCCGGTGCCTAAGCATCTCCGCTTCTTCATCATACCCCGAGTATGCGGGAGCCACCGACCCTGAGGAACATTTGACGAAGTTCGAGTCGAGAGTGCTGCCCTGCTGCACAAGTACCCTGAAGGGGAAAAATGCAGAGCATTCCTGACAACGCTTACAGGGCCGGCCCAGCGATGGTTCGACCAACTCCCCAACGGGTCGGTCGCAAGCTTCGGAGAGCTCAAGAGGACATTCCTCCGAACACTTCGCCAGCAGCCGGAGGAACCACAAGACAAGTGTCAACCTGTTTGCCCTCAAGCAGGGCCCAAAGAAGCCGCTTCGGGCCTATATCAAGAGATTTAATGGAGTGACACTAGACGTGCCAGCGGCCACGCCCGAAGTGCTGATCAACGCCTTCTCTCAAGGGCTACAAGAGGGAGATTTCTTCCACTCACTTATAAGGAAACCACCTAAAGATTTCGACAGCCTATTGGGAAAAGCTGTCAAATATATCAACGTGGAAGAAGCACAGGCCGCTCGGAAAAAGGAGTTGGTCCCCGCACCGCCTCCGAATCCCATACAGGCCGGGGCGCCAGGCGGGCCCATTCGCAGTCCGCGAGGACCCACCAATCAAGCGGAAAGGGAGCGCCGCCACGTGCAACAAGTGGCCCAGGGGCATCTGCCGACCTGGTGGAGGCCCTACTGCACATTTCACCACAGCCACACCCATGACACGGAGGAATCCCGGCAGATCGGCCGAGGTCGGGTTCCGGTAGCTATTGCCGCACAAGGACCAGGACATCAAGCCTCCCAGGGGCACGGCTCGGGCCGGCCCTCGCCCCCACTGCTGAAGAAGCCAAGCCGGACCCCTCGAGCGCTCACAGGTCCTTCCCACGAGAAGGACCAGTAGAATCAAGTGAAATGGAGGAGCAGTAAGCCAATCAATAGAACGCTACCAGATGAGGAGTACATATAATCTTGGGCGGGCCAGCCCGAGGAGGCTCCCACCGAGCTAGCGATTAAAATGACTGTACTCTGTAACTCGACATAGATAGTGGAAGACTCCCATTCTCGTATAATTCGCCAGCACTCCAGACTCTCGCTTCATGCGAGTTATAAGTAGGCATGCTCCCATGAATCCCTCGGCTCGGCTCCCAGTCTGGACACGTGGCAGCCCACACTCCCTGGGATACCTCCGACCGAGAAGTCAAACTCTCGCTCCATGCGAGTTATAAGTGGGCATGCTCCCACGAATCCCTCGGCTCGGCTCCCGGTCCGGACGCGTGGTGGCCCCCGCTCCCTGGGATACCTCCGACTGAGAAGCCAGACTCTCGCTCCATCCGAGTTATAAGTGGGCATGCTCCCACGAATCCCTCGGCTCGGCTCGGCTCCCAGTCCAGACGCGTGGCGGCCCACGCTCCCTGGGATACCTCCGAACGAGAAGTCTGACTCTCGCTCCATGCGAGTTATAAGCGGGCATGCTCCCACAAATTCCTCGGCTCCCAGTCCAGACGCATGGCGGCCCACGCTCCCTGGGATACCTCCGATCGAGAAGTCAGACTCTCGCTCCATGCGAGTTATAAGTGTTGGTGCTTGGATGGCTAGAGAGGGGGGGGGTGAATGTAGCCAGACCCAAAAGAATCGGCTCTTTTTGAGTTTTCTATGTTGGAAACCGGATGGCTAGAGAGGGGGGGTGAATATAGCCAATCACAATTTCTTGCTCTTTGATACTTCTGCGTGATCAGATTAGTAGCAGCGGAAATAAAAACACAGAAGCAGAAATAAAGAACAGCAAGCAAAACACAAAGGGAAAGCAAACCGACGCTAACACCTCGATATACAAGGTTCGGGGATAACTTGCCCCTACTCCTTGGCGTGCCCGTGAGATGGGCGATCCCTTGATCGTCGGCAGATCAAGCCCCGGTGAACCCGGATAAGATAGAGCCTCCTTCTCGGTGGAGAAACCTCTCCACAGATCTCACGGATGATAGAACTTGAGTACAGGAGATCACATAAGAAGGAACACTCACAAAGCTCTCACAGGAATGCAACAAGATCGCTTAAGCACAAAGCAACAGAGAGCATGAACACTGCCCAGCCAAACTTCCCAAGTTTCTGACTTATTCGCCCCCGCTCCTCTACATCCAGCTTCGTCTCTTAAGCTCCTGCTCAACGTCGTCAGCTCCATTAGCACCACTGACTCACACCCTGACCCACTAACCTCTCTGAGCACTCAGTCCACTGGACACTCCTCCAGCTGAGCCTCCGTCAGTTGTTAGCCGCGCCTTCGTCATTTGCCAGTTGCGCCAGACGCCGTTGAGACCTAAAAACATAATAGATCCAAACCTGCTCCATGGAAAGCCTTCCATTGACCCTCCTTGAATGTTTGAATCACCTGTTATCACCTGCACACTCCAACAGAGGCTTAGCAATGCATATCAAATGAAATCAGCAAGTAGCAGAGAATCGGCAGTGAAAACAGACGCGATCAGAAACTTCTGACAGCATATTTTAATTAAAGTTCTGCTCCTGATCGGTCTCCAGACCGATCAGGGAGGACCCTGATCGGTCACCAGACCGATCCAGCAATCTTCTGCACACTCCTGATTGGTCCCCAGACCAATCAGGCTCCTGCCTAATCGGTCACAAGACCAATCAGGCTCCAGCCTGATCGGTCACCAGACCAATCAGGCAGCTTCCTGACCGATCAGGAGTCATCCTGATCAGTCATAGTGAGAACCTTGCGACAAATGATCGTTCACCAGTCCGATCTGAATAGTATCCCTGATCGGTCACCAGACCGATCAGGAGCATATCAGCAGGGGAACTCAACTCACTGTGGGCTCCCTGATCGGTCACCAGACCGATCAGGAGCTGTGCAGTGAGTGAAACACATACTTCCTGATCAGTCACCAGACCGATCAGTCATCACTGGACCGATCCAGGGGCTCCAACCTAGCCCTCCAAGCTAGGATTTCATTCACCTTAGCCCTCCAAGCTAAGGATTTTTCACCTAACCCTCCAAGTTAGGACTTTTCACCTAGCCCTTCAAGCTAGGACTTTTCACCCAACTCTTCCGGATTAGGACTTTCCAAACCTAGCCCTCCAAGCTAGGACCTGACCCTCCAAGCCAGGACTTTTTCACCTAACTCTCCAAGATGGGACTTTTCACCTAACTCTCCAAGATGGGACTTTTCACCTAACCCTCCAAGTTAGGACTTTTCACCTAGCCCTCCAAGCTAGAACTTTTCACCTAGCCCTCCAAGCTAGGACTTTTCACCTAGCCCTCCAAGCTAGGACTTTTCACCCACCTCTTCCGAATTAGGACATTTCAACACCTGGCTTCACTCACCAGGACCCGGCTTCACTCACCGGGATTTCCAACACCTGGCTTCACTCACCAGGACCCCGCTTCACTCACCGGGATTTCTCACACCTAACCCTCCAGGTTAGGATTTCAATCAACCCGTGCCTAATCACTGATCAGGACTTAATCATCATCATAATCAACCTAAACTAAAATCGGTGTCAACACCAAAACAACAATCAGGGCCAGACTGCATCAACAATCTCCCCCTTTTTGTTGTTTGACAACCCGATTTAAGTTTAGGTATCAATCAATTCAATCCTCATAAGGGAATCATGATCCTTCCCCTATAATAACCATAAACTTAATCAGTCATTCTCTCCCCCTTTGTCAAACATCGAAAAGGGTATGGTTATTAAGTTTAAACATACCTCCCCCTCAAACCAAGGGTCTCTCCCCAAACCCAAAATAATCAAAGGATACTTTTTGAATCACATATGAGAGGCATATACCATAAATGTATCATGGCAACAATGTATATGCATCATACGCCAAAAAGTGTGAATTTCACATGAAAATATATACCGAATAATATCATGGTCAAGCATGTATATGTTTCATATGATAAGTAATAATGCAGCTTCATCAGACTTATAATTGATACAGAAAAATTTCTGATGTATCTATGAACAATCAGTTTTCAGAAAAATTTCTGTAATTCTGATTCATTCAAGATGAGACTGCATTAACATTCGAAATTTCATGTGAAGACATATACAGAAGTATATCATGGTCAAATACGTATATGCTTCACATGACAAGTAAGGAATGCATCTGTATCTGACACATAGTCCTGATTGGTCTCCGTGACCGATCAGGTTCGTTGATCACGTGATACAGAAACATATCTGATTAGTCTGGGGAGCGATCAAATTTCAGAAAAATTCCTGAAACTCTGATACATTCCTGATCAAACTGCATTAACAATTTGCATTCCACAATAGGGATGTAGACTCTATTGAGATTCGTTATTTCAGAAAAATTTCTGAAACACGACATTAAGAACAAGAGTCATGACTCAACAAACCCTTTCTTAAGAATTTGAACATTCCAACATAGGTTTGTATCAAATCAGTATTAAGTTTTGTTCCAAGTATCTTAACCATCATCCTACTACTCAGTTATATTGATACTTCATCAAAATTGATGAAGGGGGATTGGTCTGAGGAGTGGTCTGATACAACTGATCATTGTTGATCTGATCGGTCACCGGACCTATCAGAGGGATCCCTGATCGGTCGGTGGACCGATCTGGGTTCAGACAGAAGGTTTTTCAGTTTCAGATTTCAGAAACCGATTTCAGCAATTCTGAAATCAGGTTTGTTTCAATTCTTAGCCATTCCCAAACCCCTAATTTAATTGATTTTAATTACCTTGGTTCCAAGCATGGGGTCTCTTAACCAAGTGTTATTCCATATCAAGAATTAAGAGTCTCTATGAGGAGAAACAACACATGTTTGTATCAATTTTGATGAATACGTTCTAAGTATGAACTTGAGTCCAAACACAGGTTTATATCAAAGCATGATCAGTGGGAAATCAAACAAGTCATGGAACTTAAAACATCATAACCTATGTGATCATGTTGTTCTTAACCAAAATTAGCATGTCATAGATTAATGTTAATCATCCAAACATCAAAGTCATGACATACTCATCTAGATTCATCTCCAAAATAATAAGAAAAGCTTAAGCCTAGGCCTTAAACTCATGTTCTTTGTCTAATCATGTATTGTGAGATTTTCATAGTGATTTTCACAAACCATGTGTTCTTCATGTTGGCATCATACATACAAGAAAATCATGACATACTTGATCATGGAAGAACTTAAACACTAAAGTAGATTATACCATGACTAAGTATTTTAACACATGAATATCATAAAAATCATTAGCCAATGGATTATATTGTCATAAGATCTAAAACAATGGAGCTCAAAGCATTTAATTCGAATTTTCCATAACCATCCATGTGAATGACAATTTTGCCTTTGGTCATGGGTTTGGAGCACCAAATATCAACCTCCCATGTTGATAGATGCTCCCCCTCAAATAATGCTTATACAATTCTAAAGATAGAGGTTTTAGGTACCCAAATTTTGGGACCTAAAGAACCTTCAATCAAAGACTTTGGCACCCATGCCTTAGTCATTTTCTTTTTAACCCTAGGAACATTTGATGATCTAAAATGTGTTCTAGACATTAATGACACAAAGGTCGGTTCTTTAGATCGGTAACCCATACCGGCCTTGTTGTAAATCGCCCTTTGGGAGTTCAAGATCATGTCTAGGGTTTTGGAGTTTGTTGAAAATTTCTCAAGAACAATCTTGAGATTTTCAATTTCACCCTTCAAGATCTTATTCTCATTCTCAAGGGATTCATTATGGAAGTCATTAATATCCTCAACCCTAGAGGATTTTAATTCTTATACTTCCAACTTCAATGACTTAACCTTATTCTTAGATTTCTTTAACATTTTGGTTAAACATGCGATAGCTCTATAGCACTTATCCAACTCGGGAGAGATTACCTCTTCATCATCCGAAGATGATGAAGGCGCGGTTGAGAAGCTTAATTCGTTATCACTTTCTTCTCTCGAGTCCTCTAGTGCCATGATGTCATGTGACAGTGAGTGTTCTCTCCTCCTTCTTCTTCTTGTTGTCACCTGCCACTAAAGCAATCCCTTTCTCTTTGGGACTTTGGTTAGAGATCTCATGTAATTCCATCTCACAAAAGAAATCCTCTAACTTAACAAAAGATAAGTCCTTAGAAACCTTGTAAGCATCCACCATGGATGACCACAAGGCATTCCTAGGAAATGATTTAAGGACATACCTCACTAGGTCTCGGTTTTCTACCTCTTCACCAATGGAGTGGAGACCATTCAATACTTCTTTGAATCGACAATGAAGCATACTTACAGTTTCATTTTCTCCCATTGTCAAGTTCTGGAGTTGGCTGTGAAGGAGATCCTTCTTGGCTGTTCGGGTGTCTTGAGTTCCTTCATGGAGCTCAAGGAGTTTGTTCCACAAGTCTCTGGCAGAGGTGAAGGGACCAATCTTGATCAATTGCTCTTTGGTCATTCCACATTGTAAGGTGACCACAGCTTTGGCATTTGCTTCACCCTTCCGGATTTGCTCAGCCGACCACTTGGAAAACTCAAGCTCCTTTCCTTTATTATCCTTTGGAAGGGAAAACCCCTCCTTGATAGCGAACCACAAAATCATGTTTGTCTTTAAGTAAAACTCCATTCTTGACTTCCAATATGAAAAATCAATGTCGTCGAAGTATGTGTTGGTGCAGAAAGCACCCAAGTCAAACCTGTGTTTTGATAATGGCAACATGGTTCAAAAGTTAAGTCTTATTTGTTTTCTAACATGTCACTCTAGTGTGCAGGGTAAAAAGTCCTAGCGAAGGACTGCTAGGCACTGGCGAAGGAATGCCAGGGTAAAAAGTCTAGCGAAGGACTGCTAGGCACTGGCGAAGGAATGCCAGGTCACAAAGCCCTAGCGAAGGACTGCTAGACACTGGCGAAGGAATGCCAGGGTAAAAAGCCTAGCGAAGGACTGTTAGGTGCCAAGCGAAGGACAGCTTGGGACTGAAGCCCTAGCGAAGGAATGCTAGGCACCGGGCGAAGGACAGCTCGGTATCCAAGACCTGGCAAAGGACCGCCAGGCAAAAGTCCAACCAGAGAAGCGGTTGGCATCAAGTAAATTCTCCCGAGAGGAGTAGGTGAGGACGCGTTCCCCGTCGAGGGAACAGTAGGCGTCGGTTCGACCTAAGGCTCCATTTTGGAGGCCCAAAGTCAGAACCAAGACAGCTAAGGTTGTATAAACATAATACTCTATTGTTTTATATTGTTTTGGACTAACCCTGGATGCAGGACCAGAGGAACGTGTGTCTGCAGCTCAGAATGCCCAAAGGAGAGAGGCAAGTAGCTGAGCAGGGCGCCCTCAGTGTCCCGGACGCCCCCAGGGGCAACACAAAACAAGCGAAGCAACAAAGGCTTCGGCTGACCACTGGCCAGGGCGCCCCCAGCAGCCAGGGCGCCCCGCGCCTACGCCAGCGAAGCCGATTACCCTTATCCAGCCGAGAAGCCCGCGCTGAAGGAGTCAAGCAGGGCGTCCCCAGCGTCCAGGGCGCCCCCCGTGTCAAACCTCATCCCTATTCGAGTGGGATAGAGGTTGACCGAGCGAAGCCCGGATCGCGTGACATGGGGGGGCGCCCCCGACGTCCAGGGCACCCCGAGGTGCTATAAATAGCACCCAACGCCAAGGCTTTCAGCAACAACTTCGATTCAACGCTTCTACGCTCTTCTGCTCTCGCGCCTCGCTCCGGAAACCTCCCAACTCGAGCCTAAGACGTCCAGCTGCTCCAAAAAGGACAACCTACATCGGACGTCGGTAAAAGAAGAGCTTTTTTTTTTAAAAGTTTAACTTGCTACATTTGTAATTCAATACTGTAAACTATTATTGCGCGATTATAGTATTGCCCGCAGTAAACGGTCAACGACCGTGGGCCTTGGAGTAGGAGTCGACCTAGGCTCCGAACCAAGTAAAAATCATTGTGTTTGCGTGTTTGCTTTTAATCTTCCGCTGAGCAATTTCTCTATCTCAAATCCGAACGTTTTCTGATATTCACCCCCCTCTATCGGTTCTCTCGATCCAACAAGTGGTATCAGAGCGGGGAAGTTCAAATTTGGTGCAACCACCTGTTTGAAAATTTTTCGAATTTTTTTTCTTTTTCTCGTTCGAATTTCTTCTAAATTTTTCGTTCGAATTTTTCTTTTTCGTTAATCGAGGTTGGTACAACACCCCTCGTTATTTTATTTTCCTTATCCCGCACTACTAATCCAAGACCAAGTCTTGGGAAATTTTTTCTGTTAGTTATTTTTTTCAGATTAAATGGCCATGCAAGAAGGATTCAGCACCGTCAGACCTCCACTTTTCACTGGAGAAGACTTTTTCTACTGGAAAAGTCGAATGGAGGTCCACCTGAAAACTCAGGTGGACATGTGGATTATCATCCAGTCCGGACTCGAGATTCCCACAAATGCTGAAGGAGTTCCTCAAAGCTACACAGAGTGGGACACCGCTCTGAAACGAAGAATCGAAGCAGATGCAAAGGCGACTCAGACCCTTCAATGTGGCTTAACAAAAGAGGAGCTGAACCGGGTGGGCCCCTTCAACAGTGCCAAGGAGCTGTGGGCAAAGTTGATCGAGCTGCACGAAGGAACATCAGACACTCGGATCAGTAAGAGAGATCTGCTCCTGAACAAATTGTATACCATCAAGATGGCCGACAACGAAACAGCAGCCCAGCTTCACGCACGAATCCAAGAATTGATGAACGGTCTTCACACTATAGGTCACAAGGTCGAAAATCGTGACCTAATAAGGTATGCTTTAAATGCTTTCCCTAGAAACACCTTGCGGACATCTATTGTAGATGCATATAAGGTTTCAAGGGATCTCTCAAAAATTAAACTAGATGAATTATTTTCCGAATTAGAACTTCATGAACAGACTAACTGCAATTTGGCCGAGAAAGGTATTGCCTTTGTTGCAGGAAAAACTGGAAGGTCAACAAAGAAGAAACCTCAACCTGAACCCGAGTCTAACTCAGACTCAGAAGACGAAGAAGGAGATCGACCTAAGCTGGTCCGATTGGCCCGAAGCTACTATAAAGAATTGAAGAACCAAACCAACAGAAGGAAGGTCAACCGAAGAAAGGACGAACCAGCTGAACCCACAAATGACAAAAACAAGCCCAACGTGACTTGCTACGAGTGCAAGAAGAAGGGCCACTACAAGACAGAGTGTCCAAACCTGAAGGAGACCAAGAAGACAAGAAGAAAGAAAGCACTCCAAGCAACCTGGGACGAATCTTCCTCAAAGAAGAAGAAGAAGCACCCCGGTCAAACCTACTAGCCCTGACCGCCTCAGAAGAAGTCGAGACCGAGTCAGAATCTGAACAGGACGACGACAGTCTAACCTTTTCAGAAGACGGCGAAATCAAGGTAAGTGGTTTCAATAGAAGTCAGTTAAATGAACTTATTTCGTATCTTTCTCGAGATTTGGCGAAAGCCAAACTCCGAGTCGAATCCCTCCGACAGGAAGTAAAACTCCTGAAAGAGGGAGCTGACTCTAAACCCTTAACCGAGAAAGCTCAAGAAGGAACTCCTACTCAAGTTGAAAAACTTGAGAAAGAGAACTCCTCCCTGAAAACTCAGGTTAAGGATCTTAGAGCTGCCTTAGAATGATTCACTTCTGGTTCCAAGGGTCTTGACATGATTCTTGGAAAACAGAAGTCCGTTCTAAATCGATCCGGACTTGGCTATAGAACCAAATCCCGACAAAGATCTTACTATGTTGTACTGAATCAGTCCAGAAGTAAAATTCAGGCATGGGTACCTAAACTGTACCTGAACAAACCAACTGGATCAAATCAGTATTGGATCCCCAAGGACAAGATTCACATCTTGCCTAATCATTACCGTGGCTTTAGTCCAGGGGGAGCCAAATTAAAAACTATTTTTTTGTTAAATAGAATTTAATTCTTGCAAATTGCTTGATTGATTGTTTATTTAATTTCTGCAATTTACCATGCTTAAACTTAGGTTAGTATAAGGACTGAACAAACTTAATTGAAACTTGAAAACTTAGTATTGGGTGGAGGTGAGATGATAGTACGTTAGGGAAACCAATTCTAATAAGATCAAGTTTACTTGGTCTCTTTAGACTGGTGAAACTAGCCGAAGCTACCGATCCAAAATCCAAACTAGTTAGACCAGAACTTTTTCAAAGATTAATTTTGAAAATGAAATTTCATTAAACGACTTTGTCAAGGAAAAGGTTGATGATCCAATAAGGCTACGGCCAAAGAAGGCCTAGTGCCTCGCCAAGACCTGGAAGCTAATTTTTGAATTTCAAATTCAAATTACTTTTTGTCAAATTCAAATCTAACACAATTTTCAGTTAAGTATAGATTCAAACATTTCTTTTCAAAATAAATTTAACTGTTTTTAAAAATTAGTTTAAGGTTTTCAAAATAAATAATAATTTCACAAAATAATTTTATCTGTCAAAACCTGTCTCACAAAACCTATAAGGCTAACATGGTTGATAACCGTAGACTGGGTGAGACGACAAACTTAATGAAAATTCATTCAATAACTGCATTTTGTTTAACATTTAGTTTAGAATGGCACTGAAATAATGCAAGTCAAACTATGGTCAAAGTAGTCAAACTATGGTCAAAGTAGTCAAACTATGGTCAAAGTAGTTAAACTATAGTCAAAGTAGTCAAACCACGGTCAAAATAGTCAAACCATGGTTAAAATACTCAAACCGGGTCAAATCTGGTCAAATGCAACCTTTTAGGGTCAAGAACCAGTCCTTAGGGCGCCCAAACCCTTGCGGGCGCCCCGAGGCCGGTCAAATGCAGCCTTCTGCCACTGCATGCTGACCAGGGCGCCCGGGTGCTCCTGGGCGCCCCGTATAGTCCTTCAACGGCAGAAAGCTGCCAAAAGGCAGCTGCAGCCCTGGCCAGGGCGCCCTCGCCAGGAGGGGCGCCCTCGCCAGCCAGGGCGCCCTCCCGCAAATGCCCTATAAAAGGGCTCCATACCCCCTTCTTCTCTTCACACTCAAACCACTCTTTCTCTTGAACTCTCTACTTTCCAAGAGACCTTGCAAGCTCTCATCCTCAATCATGTCTCCCCGAGCTGCCCGGTACAATTTTTTTGCAATTAAGTTTTTTTAAATTCTTTTCATACTTTCTTTAAATGCATACTTCTTCTCTTAGAAGACGCCGACCAAACCAGGCAGAACCCGGTACCCAACCTAGTCCTGATCCTAGGTTTCCGAATTTAGAATTGTGCAATAAGTTTGCTCGAACGACCTATAAGCCTGTCAAAACGAGCTACTTAAATAGACAATTCTTCACCCAATCCTGTCCCTTAGCAATGAACGTCATAAACTTTTACCAACTTGACAATCTCGTATTCTGCACCCATCCAATCAATACATCCTTATGTGCAGAATTTTACAACAACATAATTAGACAGGATAGTCTCATGTTCGTCACCACTGTTCAAGGAATTCCCTTAACTATCACACCTACACTACTCAACCGATTTCTAGGACTACGACTCTCGCAGTCCACCTTCTGTTGTTACCCTCCTAGGGAGCCTCCCTTTGATGCTCCCTACTCTCACATTACCTTGGATACATTACATTCATACTTCTTTAGGCAACCCCTTGCCAGACGATTTCAGTCTGTCGAATTACAGGTCCAGGACTACGCTCTATATAGAGTCATAGTCTGATGTATTCTGCCCTTATCTACTAGAGACGTCACCACTATGCGTCCATTCCACGCCTTTCTCCTATATGCCTTGATTCATCAGCTAGACATTGACATAGGACTTCACATGTTTCATGCTATCCTACATGCATCCAGTGTTACCACGCAAGGGCGGGTACGCACACCCTACTACCACATCATCATGTCCATATACATCACCACGGTCAGAACATCACCGAGGGAGAGATGGCTGAGTTGACTGATTACGACGAGATAGGATATAGAAACTTCTCCCTAGCTGGTATAGAGGTTTCCGGTACCGGGGTCTTGTCCTGGAGACGTCAGAGAGCAGCTCCCCAGATCGACTCAGACGAGGAGGTTGAGGTCGACGTCGGGGATCTGGCAGCAGCAGCCCGAGCACACATAGACGAGCCTCCACCACCGACCCTCGACCAGCGCCTCACACAGATACAGACGGAGATCCACAGTCTCCGAGAGGAGGTCGAGGCCTATCACATCGAGCGGATGGACGCTCATAGAGCCGATCGAGAAGTGGCTGATGCACGATACATTGAGATGATGGCACGATTCGATTCATGGCAGCCTGGCCCATCTGACCACCCTGGCCCTTCTTCATAGTTAGACTATTTCTGCATTGTACTAAGTAACCAAAACATGACTTATGTTTGACACTACTGTACCTCTGTTTGACTAGTTAACCTATTCTGTTTGACTACTTATTTAACTTGAGTATCTGATCTAGGATTGTGCTTAGTAGAATAGGCTTAGTCAACTAGTGGTTCTCTTACTTAAAATCAGTTTTTTTGCCTTTTAAATGGTTTTCAAAATCTGTGTTTATTCAGTCTTGAAAAACTTTTGAAAATAAAACTTTTTTTAGTTTTATTTTTTTTTCAAAACTACCCCCTTTCAAAACTAGGATTTTTCGCAAATGGACTTAGCCTAGGCCCTAACCCTAGAACTGCATGCACCTATAGATTTAGAAGCCAGCATCTCACAAGCACCTTAGGGTACTTTTGATTGATAACCTAGAAAGGGTTGAGATGCTTAGGTCTTTGCCTTAATTCAAGATGCTTTAAGTCAGTGCATCTGCAGTAATTGGGGCACTAAATACAACTTACACAGCAATCAAGTTAAGTGTCAAGTTTAGAAAATCTAACTTGAATAGAAACACTTAACTTGACTAACCCTAGCGAAAACTACTGCTTATAACAGTTAGTAAGTAGCTAAATGGGTTAGACAGGTCCCTACAAGAGAAAATCAACTGATTTGGTTTAAGTCTTATCATGAATTGGTTCAGTACAGCAAAATCATGTAAATATTTTTCCATTATGAAAGTTATTTCCTTTATGCAAATTAATTTCTGCTATATTTATCTGTTTTTGATATATGGCAAAGGGGGAGAGATAAGAAAGGAGAGAATTTAAAATTTTCTATATAATATTTAAAATTTTTTTTGTTTTAAATTTTTTTGTCTCTCAAAATTTCAAAATCTATCCTTTATTCAAAAAGTACTTAACTAAGCTTTTCAAAAATTCTGTAAGTACTTAAGCTTTTCAAAAATTCTGTAAAGTACTTAAGCCTTTCAAATTTTTCTAAGTACTTAAGCTTTTCAAAATTTTCAAAGTACTTAAGCGTTTCAAAATTTACTAAGTACTAGAGTTTGTCAAAAATTTACTAAAGTACTTAAGTTTTTTTTTGTACTTAAGTTAAAGCTTTCAAAAACTTTTGAGTACTTTAAAACTTAAGACTTCAAAATTTTTCTAAGTACTCTAAACTCATGCTTCCAAAAACTCTTCTATGTATTTTTTTTATAAAAAAAATTAAGTTATCAAAAGATTTCCAAGTGCCTAAACTTAAGTTTTCAAAAGTACAAAAATCATTGTAGAAAATACAAAAGCCTTCTGTTGAAAATAATTCTAAGTAAATTTTTTTAAAACTTAGAACACCACGAATTTTTGAAAAATCTAGGGGGAGAGTCCTTCCAGGGGGAGGGAACAAAATTTAATGATTTTACATGCTTTGATTAAACTTAACTTTTTGAACTAGGGTTGCCATAAATCAAAAAGGGGGAGATTGTTGGTGCAGAAAGCACCCAAGTCAAACCTGTGTTTTGATAATGGCAACAGGGTTCAAAAGTTAAGTCTTATTTGTTTTCTAACATGTCACTCTAGTGTGCAGGGTAAAAAGTCCTAGCGAAGGACTGCTAGGCACTGGCGAAGGAATGCCAGGTCACAAAGCCCTAGCGAAGGACTGCTAGACACTGGCGAAGGAATGCCAGGGTAAAAAGCCCTAGCGAAGGACTGCTAGGCGCCAAGCGAAGGACAGCTTGGGACTGAAGCCCTAGCGAAGGAATGCTAGGCACCAGGCGAAGGACAGCTCGGTATCCAAGACCTGGCAAAGGACCGCCAGGCAAAAGTCCAACCAGAGGAGCGGTTGGCATCAGGTAAATTCTCCCGAGAGGAGTAGGTGAGGACGTGTTCCCCGTCGAGGGAACAGTAGGCGTCGGTTCGACCTAGGGCTCCATTTTGGAGGCCCAAAGTCAGAACCAAGACAGCTAAGGTTGTATAAACATAATACTCTATTGTTTTATATTGTTTTGGACTAACCCTGGATGCAGGACCAAAGGAACGTGTGTCTGCAGCTCAGAATGCCGAAAGGAGAGAGGCAAGTAGCTGAGCAGGGCGCCCTCAGTGTCCCGGGCGCCCCCAGGGGCAACACAAAACAAGCGAAGCAACAAAGGCTTCGGCTGACCACTGGCCAGGGCGCCCCCAGCAGCCAGGGCGCCCTGCGCCTACGCCAGCGAAGCCGATTACCCTTATCCAGCCGAGAAGCCCGCGCTGAAGGAGTCAAGCAGGACGCCCCCAGCGTCCAAGGCGCCCCCCGTGTCAAACCTCATCCCTATTCGAGTGGAATAGAGCTTGACCAAGCGAAGCCCGGATCACGTGACACGTGGGGGGGGGGGGGGGCGCCCCCGACGTCCAGGGCGCCCCGAGGTGCTATAAATAGCACCCAACGCCAAGGCTTTCAGCAACAACTTCGATTCAACGCTTCTACGCTCTTCTGCTCTCGCGCCTCGCTCCGGAAACCTCCCAACTCGAGCCTAAGACGTCCCGCTGCTCCAAAAAGGACAACCTATATCGGACGTCGGTAAAAGAAGAGCTTTTTGTTTTTAAAAGTTTAACTTGCTACATTTGTAATTCAATACTGTAAACTGTTATTGCGCGATTAAAGTATTGCCCGCAGTAAACAGTCAACGACCGTGGGCCTTGGAGTAGGAGTCGACCTAGGCTCTGAACCAAGTAAAAATCACTGTGTTTGCGTGTTTGCTTTTAATCTTCCACTGCGCAATTTCTCTATCTCAAATCCGAACGTGTTCTTATATTCACCCCCCCTCTACCGGTTCTCTCGATCCAACAGAATGAAGGTCGGTTTATATTCACCCCCCCTACTCCTTGGCGTGCCCGTGAGGTGGGCGATCCCTTGATCGTCGGCAAATCAAGCCCCGGTGAACCCGGATAAGATAGAGTCTCCTTCTCGGTGGAGAAACCTCTCCACAGATCTCACGGATGATAGAACTTGAGTACAGGAGATCACACAAGAAGGAACACTCACAAAGCTCTCACAGGAATGCAACAAGATCGCTTAAGCACAAAGCAACAGAGAGCACGAATATAGCCCAGCCAAACTTCCCAAGTTTCTGTCTTATTCGCCCCCGCTCCTCTGCATCCAGCTTCGTCTCTTAAGCTCCTGCTTAACGTCGCTAGCTCCATCAGCACCACTGACTCACACCCTGACCCACTGACCTCTCTGAGCACTCAGTCCACTGGACACTCCTCCAGCTGAGCCTCCGTCAGTTGCCAGCCACGCCTTCGTCAGTTGCCAGTTACGCCAGACGCCGTTGAGACCTGAAAACACAATAGATCCAAACCTGCTCCATGGAAAGCATTCCATTGACCCTCCTTGAATGTTTGAATCACCTGTTATCACCTGCACAGTCCAACAGAGGCTTAGCAATGCATATCAAATGAAATCAGCAAGTAGCAGAGAATCGGCAGTGAAAACAGACGCGATCAGAAACTTCTGACAGCGTATTTGAATTAAAGTTTTGCTCCTGATCGGTCACCAGACCGATCCAGCAATCTTCTGCACACTTTGGCGACCGATCAGGGAGGACCCTGATCGGTCACCAGACCGATCCAGCAGTCTTCTGCACACTCCTAATTGGTCCCTAGACCAATCAGGCTTCTGCCTGATCGGTCACCAGACCAATCAGGCAGCTTCCTGACCAATCAGGAGTTATCCTGATCGGTCATAGTGAGAACCTTGCGACAAATGATCGTTCACCAGTCCGATCTGAATAGTATCCCTGATCGGTCACCAGACAGATCAGGAGCAGATCTGCAGGGGAACTCAACTCACTGTGGGCTCCCTGATCGGTCACCAGACCGATCAGGAGCTGTGCAGTGAGTGAAACACATACTCCCTGATCGGTCACCAGACCGATCAGTCATCACTGGATCGGTCACCAGACCGATCCACGAAGGAGCACCGTGCCAACTCCCTGATTGGTCACCAGACCGATCCAGGGGCTCCAACCTAGCCTCGATTTCGTCCACCTTAGCCCTCCAAGCTAAGGATTTTTCACCTAACCCTCCAAGTTGGGAATTTGCACCTAACCCTCCAAGTTAGGACTTTTCACCTAGCCCTCCAAGCTAGGACTTTTCACCCAACTCTTCCGGATTAGGACTTTCCAAACCTAGCCCTCCAAGCTAGGACCTGACCCTCCAAGCCAGGACTTTTTCACCTAACTCTCCAAGATGGAACTTTTCACCTAACCCTCCAAGTTAGGACTTTTCACCTAGCCCTCCAAGCTAGGACTTTTCACCCACCTCTTCCGAATTAGGACTTTTCAGGACCCGGCTTCACTCACCGGGATTTCTCACACCTAACACTCCAGGTTAGGATTTCAATCAACCCGTGTCTAATCACTGATCAGGACTTAATCATCATCATAATCAGAATCATAATCAACCTAAACTAAAATCGATGTCAACACCAAAATAATAATCAGGGCCAGACTGCATCAACATTCTACACTTAAGGGTTAGCAGCGGAAGACTACAAGAATAAATGCAGAAACTAAAACCCTAAAACTAAACACAAACACAAGACGCTAACAAGATGATTTACAAGGTTCGGGGATAACTTGCCCCTACTCCATGGCGTGCCCGTGAGGTGGGCAATCCCTTGATCGTCGGCAGATCAAGCCCCGGGAAATTCGGATATCAAATGTCTCCTTCTCGGTAGAGAAACCTCTCCACACAAATAGTCTTAAGAGATATGAATTAAGCGTACAGAGACTTAAAGAAGATCTTACAGATCACTAGCAAAGCAGAAGAAAACAGGAGAACAATTCACCGAGCACAGCACAGCACCACCAACACAAGAACCCTCAGCTCTTCGTTTGCTTGCTAATCCACTCGCAACTTCCTCCACAGACTCAAGGTTTTTTGCTTTGCAAGATATCGCTTGAAGTTTTTTGGAATGATGAGATGTTACTGAGGCTTCTTTGCTACCAGCTCTTAAGCATCAGCCCAAAACACAGGTCACAGGCGTGCCTCTACAGCTCCCAGCTGCTCATCTGCAACAACCCCAACTACACTGACCTCTTCTGGACTCCCTGCACTCTCTTCAGCCGAGCCCCAGATCAGTTCCTCAACTTCCCAGCCATTGCCAGTAGCGCCAGACGCCTGTTGAAAACAGCCAAAACTGACATAGCGAAAGACTCCGGTTGACCCTCCTTGAGTAATCCCTGCATTACCTGCACACTTAGCAGATATTTAGCACAGCAAATCAACGGAGAATCAAATATCAGAAGATTCAGAGCAGATATCAGAAGTATTCAGAAGGGAATCAGAGCGTTTGATAGCGTTTTCAAATTAAAGTTCAGCTACTGATCGGTCCACAGACCGATCAGAGATGACCCTGATCGGTCACCAGATCGATCAGGGAAAGCCCTGAACGATCAGGCTCCAGTCTAATCGATCCACAGTGAGGAAACAGGGATCGCGGACTAACCTGTGATCGGTCACACTGACCGATCATAGATCAAGGATCGGTCACCAGACCGATCCAACACTTGTTGGAGCTTTCTCCAGCTTCCGCAGGCCAAAGCCCCTGATCGGTCACCTGACCGATCAGGTTGTTCCCTGATCGGTCTGGTGACCGATTAAGTCACTCCCTAACCGATCAGGAGCCATCCTGATCGGTCAGGATGAGGAATGCCTGACAATTTGATCGGTCAGATTGACCGATCATTGTTCCTCACAGAACCCTTGTGAACCCATCTGAACTCTCTCTGATCGTTCACCAGAACGATCAGAAACCCAGCAGAAGCCTTCTGTTCTCTCCCTGATCATTCACCAGAACGATCAGGAGCCAAATAGAAGCATTCTGTTCTCCCTCTGATCGTTCACCAGAACGATCAGACTTCTCTGGATCGGTCACCAGACCGATCCACAACAGAGAGTTCATGCCAACTCCCTGATCGGTCTCCAGACCGATCCAGCTCCAACCAAATCACCCATAAGTCCAGAGAACAACCTTCCTAGCCTTCTCTGACTCATTCTGGTCCCAGAGAACGAGCTCACGTGCCCTCTCCGACCAGTACACGCACTGCTCAGTCCCCCGGACCAAGACTTCGTGCCCAGCTTCACTTACTGGGACTTCATTCAACCTAGCTTCCCTAGCTAGGACCTGGCTTCACTCACCAGGGTTTCAGTCACCCGGCTTCACCCACCGGGATTTCCATCACCTGGCTTCACTTACTAGGACCCGACTTTACTCACCGGGGTTTCAGTCACCTGGCTTCACTCACCAGGTCCTGGCGTTACTCACCGGGGTTTCCGTCACCTGGCGTCACTCACCAGGACCCGGCTTCACTCACCAGGGTTTTCAATCACCTGGATTCACTCACCGGGGTTTCCGTAACCCGACTTCACTCACCGGGAGTCGTGTCCAGTCCCCGACCAGGACTTAATCCAGACTCATCTCATTAACCTAAACTTAAATCGGTGTCAACACCAAAACAACAATCAGGGTCAGACTGCATCAACAATAAGTGGGCATGCTCCCACGAATCCCTCGGCTTGGCTCCCAGTCCGGATGCGTGGCGGCCCATGCTCCTTAGGATACCTCCGACCGAGAAGCCAGACTCTCGCTCCATGCGAGTTATAAGTGAGCATGCTCCCACGAATCCCTCGGCTTGGCTCCCTGTCTAGACGCGTGGCAACCCACGCTCCCTAGGATACCTCCGACTGAGAAGTCAGACTCTCACTCCATGTGAGTTATAAGTGGGCATGCTCCCACGAATCCCTCGGCTTGGCTCCTAGTCCGGATGCGTGGCGGGCCATGCTCCTTGGCATACCTCCGACCGAGAAGCCAGACTCTCGCTCCATCCGAGGCTTGGGGGCTTCTCTCCCGAACTGGTCTCAAACACTTTTCTCTCGAGCTGGTCTAGGGCACTTCTCTCCCGGGATAGACTTGGGGACTTCTCTCCCGAGCTGGTATTGAGCACTTCTCTCCCACCCGTGTACCCACGTTATGCAGCTTCTGTTGATGCAGTCTGGCCCTGATTGTTGTTTTGGTGTTGACATCGATTTTAGTTTAGGTGGATGATTATTGATTATGATTAAGTCCTGATCGGGGATCAGGCATGGTATGGAAAAAATCCTAGCTTGGAGGGCTAGGTGTTGGAAAATCCTAACCTGGAGGGTTAGGTGTTCAAAATCCTAGCTTGGAGGGTTAGGTGTGTGAAAAGTCCTAATTCGGAAGAGGTGGGTGAAAAGACCTAGCTTGGAGGGCTAGGTGAAAAGTCCTAACTTGGAGGGTTAGGTACAAATTCCCATCTTGGAGAATTAGGTGAAAAAGTCCTGGCTTGGAGGGTCAGGTCCTAGCTTGGAGGGTTAGGTTTTGAAAAGTCCTAATTCGGAAGGGTTGGGTGAAAAGTCCTAGCTTGGAGGGCTAGGTGAAAAGTCCTAACTTGGAGGGTTAGGTGCAAATTCCCAACTTGGAAAGTTAGGTGAAAAATCCTTAGCTTGGAGGGCTAGGGTGGATGAAAACTTAGCTTGGAGGGCTAGGTTTGAGTCCCTGGATCGGTCTGGTGATCGATCAGGGAAGCTGGCACGCTGCTCTGTTGTGGATCGGTCTGGTGACCGATCCAGCAATGACTGATCGGTCTGGTGACCGATCAGGGAGCACACAGTGAGGTTGGGAACCTACTGTACTGCTCCTGATCAATCCGGTGACCAATCAGGGAGTATGCGTTTCACCCACTGCTTGGCTCCTGATCGGTCTGGTGACCGATCAGGGAGCGAACAGTGAGGTTGAGTTCCCTTGCTGATCTGCTCCTGATCGGTCTGGTGACCGATCAGGATCACTGTGCAGATCGTTCTGGAGAACGATCCAGCGTCGCAGGTTCCTCTCTCTGATCGATCAGGACGGAGCCTGATCGGTCTGGTCACGATCTGATCGGTCTGGTGACCGATCAGGAGGATTCCTGATCGGTCCGGCGATCGATCAGGGGGTCTGGACTACGAAGCTCAGAAATCGCACGATAAAGGGGTGGATCGGTCGGGTGATCGATCCACAACCTGGGATCGATCTGGTGATCGATCCAGGAGAGTCCCAAAGAAATCGCGATTTCTAATTGAGCGTTGGGGACCGGTCAAATGAAGCCTGATCGGTCTGGACCCAGCCTGATCGGTCTGGTGACCGATCAGGAGGCTATCTGATTGGTCTGGTGACCAATCACTTTAATTCAAAATGCACTGTCAGATGCTCTGATCGCGTCTGAACGTATCCGATTCTCTGCGCTTAACGTCTGATATATGATATGTTGTATGATATGCTGCTTAACACTCTGATTAAGCTGCAGGTGACAGGGGAGGATTCAAACACTCAAGGAGAAGTCAATGGAGGCTTTCCTTGGAGCAGGTTTGTCCGTTTTCCATCTCAGGTTGCAACAGCCGGAGCTGCAGACTGGAGCTGCTGACTAGAGCTTGGCTGAGGGGAGCTCAGGAAGTCCAGGGAGGGCTCAGTGGTAGCTGGCGTTGGCAGGAAGCAGCTGGAGGCTGCAGGAGATGCTGTCACCTGATGCTGAGTGGAGAAACAAAAGGTTGGAAGAAGGCTTCGATGAAGCAGAGTTCGTGAACTGAGTTCTTGCCGCACCTTGTGTTCTCCACATCTAGCTTGCACGCTCTGAAGTTTCATCACCTTGAGCAAGCTACTGCAATCTTGAAGCAACCATTCATTACTTGAGCGCTTGAAGGAGAGAACAAGGATCTTGGAGTCCGACAGCGGGAAGACACGAGGAAGGGTTTCTTGCGTGAGATCGCCGCTGGGTGGAGCTCAGGAAAACTTGCTGTGTTCTTGTCTTTGCTAAGTGCTTGAGTAAGATCCTTCTTGTTGTTTCATTGTGCTTAAACTTAAATCTGTGATTGAAACGCTGTGGAGAGGTTTCTCCACCGAGAAGGAGGTTGCTTTCTATCCGGTGATAACCGGGGCTTGATCTGCCGACGATCAAGGGATCGCCCACCTTAAGGGCACGCCAAGGAGTAAGGGCAAGTTATCCCCGAACCTTGTAAATCCTCCTTGTTAGCGATCTTGCTAGTGGTGTTGTTTTGTTTTTGTATTCTGAATTTCTGCATACTCTGTTCTTGCTACTTCCGCTGTGCTACTAACAACTCTAAGTGCAGAAATTCAATTAGTGTCTAAGTTCAAGTGATTGGCTATATTCACCCCCCCCCCCTCTCTAGCCATCCGGGTTCCAACAAGTGGTATCAGAGCTTGGGGCTCTGTTCACGGCTTAACATCCGAGAGTTATCAACAAGATGGCGTTGAGAGAAGGCTTCTCCACCACCCGACCTCTATTCTTTGATGCGCTGACTTATAATATTGGAGATCAAAGATGGAATATTATTTGAAAATGGACATCAATACTTGATTTGCGGTGAAGGAGGGTTTCACCCCTCCTAAGGATGATGAAGGCAAAGAGCTTGAGTCGTGGAGATGGACTGCCGAACAAACCCGAATGAGTGAAGTCGACGCGAAGGCGGTTGTCACTCTACAATGCGGCATGAACAAAGACCAACTCATCAAGGTTGGTCCTTTTCACAAGTGCAAAGGACTTGTGGAACAAACTCATCGAACTCCACGAGGGCACCCGAGACTCAAGAATCGCAAAGAGGGATTTGTTCCTCAATCAACTCCAAAATCTCTCCATGAATGAGAATGAATCGGTAAGTGAGCTTCATAGCCGGTTCAAGGAAGTCCTCAATGGGCTTCATTCGATTGATGAAAAGGTCGAGAATCGCGACCTTGTGAGGTATGTCTTGAAAGCCTTTCCAAGGAATGCTTTGTGGTCATCCATGGTGGATGCCTACAAAGTTTCCAAGGATCTATCCATTGTAAAGTTAGATGATTTATTTTGTGAGATGGAATTGCATGAAAAGGCTAACAAAGGCCCCAAGGAGAAGGGGATTGCCTTAGTTGCAGGGGACCGGTCCAACAAGAAGAAGAAGGAGAAGGAAGTCTCTTCATCTTCATCCTCTTCCGAATCCGAGTCCGATTCCGAGGAAGATGGCAGCGGCTCTTCTTCCTCCGAGATGGCGAACTTTGTGAGAAGAATGATGAGAAGGGGTCGACGCTTCAAGAGTAGAGGTAACTCTAGTGAATCCAAACTTGATAAGACTAATGCATCTTGCTTTGAGTGTGGTAGGAAAGGGCACTTCAAGAATGAATGCCCAAAACTAAAGAAGAAGGAGGAGAAATCCAAAAAGAAAGAGGAAAAATCCAAGAAGAAGAAGAAGGCTTTGAAGGCCACTTGGGATGAGTCATTCTCCAGCTCATCCGATGAGGAGAAGGAGGAGAAGAGCGCAAGGCATGTGGCACTCATGGCTCTTGGAGAGGAAAGCAGTAATGAATCTTCAAGTTCATCAAACGCGGCTTCATCATCTTCGGATGATGAAGAGGTAACTTCTCCCGAGCTTGAAAAGTGTTATAGAGCAATTGCATGTTTAACTAGTATGCTTAAGAAGTCAAAAAATAAGGTTAAAGCATTGCAATTAGAAATTGATCAATTGAAACTATCTAGGGATGATAACATTTATGATTTGCATGTTGAATTGTTAGAAGATGAAATTAAATCTTTGAAACTTGAGGTTGAAAATTTGAAATCCTCTAAGGTTGAGGATGTAAATGGTTTGCATGATGAGTTGCTAGTAAAAGAAAACCAATCATTGAAGAGTGAAGTTGAGAAACTCAAGATATTCTTGGGAAGTTTTCAATTAGCTCTAAGACCCTAGACATGATCCTAAATGCCCAAAGGGCAGTCTACAATAGGGTCGGTATTGGTTACCGACCCAAAGAACCCTCATTCGTGTCTTTGATGTCTAGGACTGATATGAGACAATCTAGGACACCCAAGGTTCAAAAGAAAGTTATCAAGGCATGGGTGCCTAAGTCATGTTTAGTTGATGCTTTAGGTCCCAAGGTTTGGGTACCTAAGACTTCTATTTTTCAAATTGTGTAGGTTATGATTGAGGGGGAGCACCTATCAACTTGGTTCATTGATAGTGGATGCTCCAAACACATGACCGGGGATAGATCATTGTTTACCACACTTCACAAGAAAAGTAGAGGTAATGTATCATTTGGTAACAATGGTAGTCTTAAGGTCATAGGAATAGGAGACATTCAAATATTCGAATGTCTTAGAATTTCAAATGTCCTTCTAGTCAAGGGGATGAAATTTAATCTCCTAAGTGTGAGTCAATTGTGTGACACGGGTTACACAATTGACTTTCAACCAAGTCAATGTCTAGTTAGACAACATGACACCTTGGACACGGTACTAGTAGGAACAAGAGTAGACAATATTTATCAAGTTTCATTTAAAAGTGCTACTAATGTTTCTGCTAAGTGTTTCATGTCAAAAGAAGAAGAGTCCACCCTTTGGCACCGGAGGCTAGCATATGTGAACATGAAGAACATCCGGAAGTTGGCCAACAAGGGACTAATTCGTGGCAAACTTTGTGATGCATGTCAAATGGGTAAGCAAACAAAATCTGCACATAAAGGTAAAAGCGCTGTAAGTACTTCTACTGCATTAGATTTACTTCACATGGATTTGTTTGATTGTAGTAATATCATATCCTTGAATGGAAGTAGATATTGCTTTGTGATCATTGATGATTTCACTAGATATACATGGACCTACTTTTTAAAATATAAGGACCAAACCTTAGATGTTTTTATTTCTTTTTGTAAAAGAGTTGAAAATGAAAAATCATTAACAATTAAACAATTAGAAGTGATCACGGAGGTAAATTTCAAAATCAAATGTTTTTAGAATTTTGTCAAGATAGAGGTTATAGACATGAGTTCTCTACTCCTAGAACACCACAACAAAATGGTGTTGTAGAGAGAAAGAACCGTGTACTTCAAGAGGCTGCACGAAGCATGCTTAATGAGTACTCACTCCCGAGTTACTTATGGGCTGAAGTTGTAAATACAGCTTGCTATGTGCAAAACCGGGTCCTCATTCATAGGTTTTTAGGAAAGACTCCCCATGAACTTTGGTTTGGAAAACCACCTACGGTTAAACACCTTCGGGTGTTTGGTTGTAAGGTGTTCATTCTAAACACCAAGGATCATCTTGGAAAGTTCACGGCAAAGGCTGATGAAGGGATACTAGTCGGGTACTCCCTCGTTAGTAAAGCCTATCGAGTCTACAACAAGAAGTCTAGAATGGTTGAAGAGTCTTCTGATGTTGTCTTTGAAGAAATTCCAAAAGTCAATGGTCAACCAGAAGATGAAGTCCAATTCGAACTTATGAGACTAAGTTTGAATGAAAGTCCAAATGTTGTTGATGGTGATGAATCCGATGCGGTGAGCCTAGACAATCCATAGATCAGCTGGATCCTGAGGCTGAACTTGGGTCTAGTGAACCCGTTCAAGAAGCACCACCAACACCAAGGCAAACTAGATTAGCCTCTAGTCATCCCCAAGACCAAATTGTTGGAGACATCCATCATGGGGTTAGGACTAGGTCATTCTTCCGGAATGAGGCTAATGAAGTTGCCCTAATTTCTGAAATTGAACCTAGGAAAATTGATGAAGCATTAAATGATCCCGATTGGATCATTGCAATGCAAGATTAACTAGGTCAATTTGAGAGAAGCCAAGTTTGGGACTTAGTCCCTAGACCCAAGAAGACCACCATCATTGGAACTAAATGAGTCTTCAAAAACAAATTGAACCATAAGGGAGAGATTATTAGAAACAAGACACGCTTGGTAGCCAAGGGCTATAGTCAAGTTGAAGGCCTTGATTATGATGAGACCTATGCTCCCGTGGCACGATTAGAATCCATCCGATTGATGTTTGCATTTGCAGCACACCGTGGTTTCAAATTATTCCAAATGGATGTAAAATCGGCCTTTCTAAATGGTTTGATTAGAGAAGAGGTCTATGTTGAACAACCTCCGGGGTTTGAGAATACCGAATTTCCAAACCACATGTACAAGCTCAAAAAGGCACTTTATGGCCTTAAACAAGCACCCCGGGCTTGGTATGAGCGGTTGTCAACATTCTTAATTGAGAAGGGCTTCGTTAGAGGCCAAATAGACCTTACACTATTTCTACGGAGAGATGGTGACAATATCTTTGTAGCCCAAGTATATGTCGATGACATAATTTGTGGCTCAAACAATAAGGGCAATTTAAATGAGTTCATTGGACACATGGAGAGTGAGTTTGAAATGAGTCTAGTGGGAGAGTTGACTTTCATCCTTGGACTTGAAATTTAGCAAACTCGGGATGGTATCCATTTGCACCAATCAAAGTATACACAAGAAATGCTTCGAAAATTTAATATGAGTGATTCGAAAGAGGTAACCACTCCCATAGCTACAAACACAAGATTAGACAATGATGAGAGTGGTAAACCCGTTGATTTGACTCAATATCGAAGCATGATAGGTAGTTTGCTATACCTCACAGCCAGTCGACCAGACATTCTATTTGCTGTAGGTATGTGCGCTAGGTATCAAGTTTGTGCCAAGGAATCTTACTTAATCACTGTCAAGCGAATTTTGAGATATCTCAAAGGCACGATTGGAGTCGGTCTTTGGTACCCCCGTACCGAATCTTTTGATTTAATTGGCTATACGGATTCCGACTACGCTGGATGTAAGTTGGACCGGAAAAGCACAAGTGGGGGTTGTCAATTCTTAGGTTCGTCCTTAGTAAGTTGGTCAAGTCGGAACCAACATTGTGTTGCTCTCTCCACGACCGAGGCGGAATATATCGCCATGGGAGAGAGTGTATCACAATTGTTGTAGATCATACATACTTTAGAGGACTATGGATTTAGTTACAAGGGTGTGCAAGTGTTATGTGATAACATTAGCACAATTAACCTAACCAAAAATCCAGTCCATCATTCTAGGACCAAACATATTGAGGTGCGTCACCACTTCATTAGGGATCATGTAGCTAGGGGAGATATTATACTCTCACATGTAGAGTCCAAATCAAACCTAGCTGACATTATCACTAAACCACTCCCCGAGAATGAATTTAGTTTCCTAACACGGGAGTTGGGAATGTGTCGCGCTTTATAGTTTTCCTAAATGCATTCAAAACCCTTCATGATTATTTCGAATTGTTGGGAAACAATTGGGTAACTTTGGGGACATCTCACACAAACTATAAGGTTTAACAAAACGTTTTTGCTTGCTAGAAATGGGGTGAGATGTTAGGATCAACTCAATTTCTCAAAAAGTCAATGCATCCCTTGAGAAATTGAGTTGACGAGATAATAATCACTTCGGTGACCAAGTATGGGGAAAACCAATGCATAACATATGTGTTTTTGGCTCCATGATCATACTTGGACATTCCAATCAAGGAAACTTGATTGGAAACCTAGATTTGATACAAACTTAGTTGAAATTGCTTGAATGATTGTTGATTGAGTTTGACTCCATTTGGATGGATCAAACTGATTGTTGAACATATAAGGACCATTGATCCTTGTTCAGGGATCAATTTTAGTCATAAGATCATGTCCAAGTTCGATAAACTTCATCAGATCTCGTAGGAAAGATTCAGAAAATCTGAAACTGAATGTTTCAGATCGTATCAGGGAGTATCAGGAACCCTGATCGGTCACTGGACCGATCAGGCCTAGGGCTGATCGGTCTCCGGACCGATCTGGCTCCACCCTGTAACGATCGGGCCACAGACCGATCAGAGAGGCAGCAGTGACTTTACGAAATCTTGACCAAATGTACTGAGCTAGCCTGGATCGGTCCCCGGACCGATCTGGCACCCTATGGTGATCGGTCCACAGACCGATCAGGGAGCTCACAGGTTTCTCTCCAAACCCTACTGTTCGTGTCCTGATCGATCAGCCAACCGATCAGGAGCGCGCCTGATCGGTCACCCGACCGATCAGGCCCAGGTCAGTCCGATCAGGCTATAGCCGGATCGGTCTGGGCGCTATCAAATCGAACGGTGATCCGTTCAATCGCATTAAATTGCGGTTGGTGGACCGATCCACCAACCGATTAACATCGCGAAAAACCTCTCCTTGCCGAACCCTAGCGTCGAAACTTCCCACTCGCACAACCTTTGCTTCGTGCGAGAACTCTCCAGTGCTTTCGTCTTCCTCTTGCGAGTGCGCGCGTGCGGTCCTAAGGGGTTCTTCCGAGCTCTGTCTTCTTCCTGTGACGCTCTCTCTCGCTGAAGGGCTTTGCGATCTCTCTTGCGGCGGGTTTTCTCCTTGCGCAAGCTTGTTTTTCCAACCTTCAAGAACCTCACCAATGGCACCTAAGTAAGTTTTGATCTCAGTTTTCCTTTCAAAACAGTTCATAAATTATGTTATGAAGCTAACCATTTTTGTTCCGTGACCTCTTGTTTTGTGCCGTGACCTCTTGATTTGGCCGTGACCCTCTTGATCGAATGCTTCACTTTATGATTATCACCCTATGATCAACTCTTGGTTCCTTAATCCAACTGTGTTCTTTTGATCATTGTGTATTGATCACGTTCTCTGATTCGGTTTAACCGTATCTTGATCATGTTTGCTTAATTCAATTCTTTAGAAAGTCTTCTAAGGGCAAGGAAGCTGCTGAGGGCAGTTCGAGGGGGAAAACCCCCTCTTCATCTGCACCTTCCAGAAGGCCACAGCCTTCTTCTAGCTCCCGGTTCCCGAATGCGGCTTGTGAACAGGCCTTCCAGTCGAGGACCTTCAAATTGTTACCCTGCCGATCCATTGATGTCCCTTTTCTGACTGATCATTGTCCATCGGTCATGGAGATAGTCATGTATTACAATCTTGGCTTTCTCCTCTCTCTCGAAATAACTATCAATTATGATCTCGTCTCTGAATTCTATAACAATCTTCAGCAGGGACCTCAAGGAGGCTTCGAGTTTACCACTCGAGTCGCCAAGAGGAACCTCGACTTTTCTTACGAGATCTTGGCAGAGTATTTGGGTGGTCGCCGATCACCAAATCTGTATTCGATCTACCCTGAGCTCCCTGATCCTTTACTGGCACCTTTTTCAGATGTTACCCCCGACTCCATCTATCATCATTTCTTTGGTCATCCTCTCCCCGCCGGGCTTGATGAATTGGGTCCAGATTTCCCTACTTTTGCATCCCTACGACTTGCTCTAGTTGACTACGTCCTTTTCATGATAATCACAAACTGCATCTTACCTATCACTTCAAAGCCTTTGGCCGAGATCCGACCCTACCACTGCCTTATGCTCTACGGCATGCATCGCCGGATGGACTTTGATATCATAGAGAGCATCTTCCAGTTTATCCTATCCTATCGTGAGCCGAGCCGTCGCACGATTTATATGCCTTTTGGTCATGTCATCACTGATTGGCTTATGTCAGTTGGTGTTGATGTCACCAAAGGCAGAACCGTGCCCATGGTTAAGCAGGATTGTCGGTTGGGTCAGCGGGCTTTTGCAAAATCTGGTATTATCATTCGAGAGCGCGATCGAGCCTTGGTGTGGAAGGATGGGAGAGGACTTGGTGATCTTCCTGGGGGAGCACCACATTTTCAGGCACCACCCGAGGCTGCTGCATTTCACGAGGCTCCTGCTGCTGACGCCGAGTATGACTATGAGCCGGACCCAGACCTACGATGGCAGATCTCCGAGCTAGATCGGACCCTCCAAGAGGATATTCATTTGAGGGAGCTCCATCGAGAGGAGACCCGCTCGGATTTCCGCTCCTTTGATCGCCGATTGACCGGCGTAGAGTCTACTGTCTCTGGGGTCCAGGCATTGCAGCAGACGTGGTATGCAGAGTGGCGCCGCCATACATTTCCAGGGGATGCTCCTTCGGGCAGTGTTGCACCAGGGTCGGCTGATGCGACGATGGATGACCTTATGCACGATGACGACCCCCCCCCTCCGCTGACGTTTGAGTTTGGATGACCGTTGTCTTTCCTGGTGATAGATGTATTTGACTGTTTAGTTGTGTAACTTTTGGGTTGTATACCCCATGACTTGCTTATTGTGGCCTTGTGCCACACGTATCTAGATTTTGATGCATGTGTCTTGCATCGTGTTAGTTCTCTGGATATGTTATGACTTGACTTGATGCATGTTTTATCCCATGATAGTATGCTTCTTATTGATGCTATGTGTACTATCTGCATATTTGATCCATAGCTATGTTCATGCTTATGATGTCATGCTCATTTGATACATATGCTTGTTTTGCCATGCCTATATTTTTTTGTCATATGTATTCATATGCTTATCAAAAATCAAATTGTTGTTGTTTTGGGATACCCCTAGGGTTGAGGGGGAGTATGGTTAAACTTAACAGCCCTTCTAGACCCCTTTTCGGTGTTCGACAAAGGGGGAGAGTGTGGATTGGTTAAGTTTAGGATGATCATGTTGTAGGGGGAGGATCTGGATTCCCCTATGATTCTAAATTTGAAAAACTTGATTGAGAATCCCAAAACTTAAAATCGGGTTGTCAAACAACAAAAAGGAGGAGATTGTTGATGCAGTCTGGCCCTGATTGTTATTTTGGTGTTGACATCGATTTTAGTTTAGGTGGATGATTATTGATTATGATTAAGTCCTGATCGGGGATCAGGCATGGTATGGAAAAATCCTAGCTTGGAGGGCTAGGTGTTGGAAAATCCTAACCTGGAGGATTAGGTGTTGAAAATCCTAGCTTGGAGGGTTAGGTGTGTGAAAAGTCCTAATTCGGAAGAGGTGGGTGAAAAGTCCTAGCTTGGAGGGCTAGGTGAAAAGTCCTAACTTGGAGGGTTATGTGCAAATTCTCATCTTGGAGAATTAGGTGAAAAAGTCCTGGCTTGGAGGGTCAGGTCCTAGCTTGGAGGGCTAGGTTTTGAAAAGTCCTAATTCGGAAGGGTTGGGTGAAAAGTCCTAGCTTGGAGGGCTAGGTGAAAAGTCCTAACTTGGAGGGTTAGGTGCAAATTCCCAACATGGAAAATTAGGTGAAAAATCCTTAGCTTGGAGAGCTAGGGTGGATGAAAACTTAGCTTGGAGGGCTAGGTTTGAGTCCCTGGATCGGTCTGGTGATCGATCAGGGAAGCTGGCACGCTGCTCTATTGTGGATCTTTCTGGTGACCGATCCAGCAATGACTGATCGGTCTGGTGACCGATCAGGGAGCACACAGTGAGGTTGGGAACCTACTGTACTACTCATGATCAATCCGGTGACCGTTCAGGGAGTATGCGATTCACCCACTGCTTGGCTCCTGATCGGTCTGGTGACCGATCAAGGAGCGAACAGTGAGGTTGAGTTCCCTTGCTGATCTGCTCCTGATCGGTCTGGTGACCGATCAGGATCACTGTGCAGATCGTTCTGGAGAACGATCCAGCATCGTAGGTTCCTCTCTATGATCGATCAGGACGGAGCCTGATCGGTCTGGTCACGATCTGATCAGTCTGGTGACCGATCAGGAGGATTCCTGATCGGTCCGGCGATCGATCAGGAGGTCTGGACTGCGAAGCTCAGAAATCGCCCGATAAAGGGGTGGATCGGTCGGGTGATCGATCCACAACCTGGGATCGATCTGGTGATCGATCCAGGAGAGTCCCAAAGAAATCGCGATTTCTAATTGAGCGTTGGGGACCGATCAGAACGGAGCCTGATCGGTCTGGACCCATCCTGATCGGTCTGGTGACCGTTCAGGAGGCTATCTGATCGGTCTGGTGACCAATCACTTTAATTCAAAATGCACTGTCAGACGCTCTGATCGCGTCTGAACGTATCCGATTCTCTGCGCTTAACGTCTGATATATGATTTGCTATTTGATATGCTGCTCTAACAATCTGATTAAGCTGCAGGTGATAGGGGAGGATTCAAACACTCAAGGAGAAGTCAATGGAGGCTTTCCTTGGAGTAGGTTTGTCCGTTTTCCATCTCAGGTTGCAACGGTCGGAGCTGCAGACTGTAGCTGCTGACTGGAGCTTGGCTGAGGGGAGCTCAGGAAGTCCAGGTAGGGCTCAGTGGTAGCTGGCGTTGGCAGGGAAGCAGCTGGAGGCTGCAGAAGATGCTGTCACCTGATGCTGAGTGGAGAAACAAAAGGTTGGAAGAAGGCTTCGATGAAGCAGAGTTCGTGAACTGAGTTCTTGCCACGCCTTGTGTTCTTCACATCTAGCTTGCACGCTCTGAAGTTTCATCACCTTGAGCAAGCTACTGCAATCTTGAAGCAACCATTCATTACTTGAGCGCTTGAAGGAGAGAACAAGGAGCTTGGAGTCCGACAGCGGGAAGACACGAGGAAGGGTTTCTTGCGTGAGATCGCCGCTGGGTGGAGCTCAGGAAAACTTGCTGTGTTCTTATCTTTGCTAAGTGCTTGAGTAAGATCCTTATTGTTGTTTCATTGTGCTTAAACTTAAATCTGTGATTGAAACGCTGTGGAGAGGTTTCTCCACCGTGAAGGAGGTTGCTTTCTATCCGGTGATAACCGGGGCTTGATCTGCCGACGATCAAGGGATCGCCCACCTTAAGGGCACGCCAAGGAGTAGGGGTAAGTTATCCCTGAACCTTGTAAATCCTCCTTGTTAGCGATCTTGCTAGTGGTGTTGTTTTGTTTTTGTTTTCTGAATTTATGCATACTCTGTTCTTGCTACTTCCGCTGTGCTACTAACAACTCTAAGTGCAGAAATTCAATTAGTGTCTAAGTTCAAGTGATTGGCTATATTCACCCCCCCTCTCAAGCCATCCGGGTTCCAACAGCTTCCTCGAGCCACGTGTCTACTACAAGCTAACATCCCAATCACAAGCCTCCCCTCGGTTAAGTCTAATCGAAGAAAATTTGCCTGACTGATTGGACGTGTGGCATTTTTAGGAGAGAAGTGTAGATAACAAATATAGTTAAAAATTCTCCACCTTAACTATTTCATGGATCCTAGGAATCAAAACTTTCGCGGCGGGAGGCAGGGTAATTATTTGAATTAGCCCCCAGAGTTTCGCGAGTTTCGATGCGCAACAATCGATGACTATCAATCATTCATTAAGAGCACATGGGGAATATTACTAACAAGAGATCCTTTTGACGAATAGGTTGTCGCCATGCAACGCCCCCCCCCCCCACAAAGCATCCTTTCCTCGACGTGCTACCACAAGATGATAGGATCTTTGGCTGCTCTCAGCCAGGCATCCTTAGCACCATAGCCAGGTTTACGCAGCTTGGGTATCCTCGGTGCCACAAGCTGATAGGATCTTCGGCTGCTCTCGGTCGGGCATCCTCAATACCACGACATGGTCTACACAGCTTGGGCATCCTCGGCACTACAAGCTGGTAGGATCTTCGGCTGCCCCAACCGGGCATCCTTAGAACCACTGCTGAGTCTACACAGCTTGAGCATCCTCGACGCCACAAGCTGGTAGGATATTCAACTGCTCCTGGCGGGGTATCCTAAATACCACGGCCAAGTCTACACAGCTTGAGCATCCTCAGCACCACAAGCTGGTAGGATCTTTGGCTGCTCCTGGCCGGGCATCCTTAACACCACGGCCAGGTCGACACAGCTTGAGCATCTTCAGCACCACAAGCTGGTATGATCTTCGGCTGCTCCATGTCGAGCATCCTCAGCACCACGTCCAAGTCTACACAGCTTGAGCATCCTCGATATTACAAGTTGGTAGGATCATCGGCTGCTCTCGGCTGGGCATCCTTAGCATCACGACCAGGTTTATACAGTTTGGGTATCATCAGCACCACAAGCTAGTCACCACGGCCAGGTCTACACAGCTTAGGCATCCTCAATATCACAAGCTAGTAGGATCATCGGCTGCTCCCGGCTGGGCATCCTCAGCATCATGACTAGGTTTATACAGCTTGGGTATCATCAACATAACAAGCTGGTAGGATCTTCGGTTGCTCCCAACTGAGCATCCTCAGCACAATGGCCTCGAATAAGTTGAGTGCTGGTCTCCACAAAATGGCATTATACGACGACGGGACGTCCACTACCATTAAGGGAGTTCTGCTCATCCTCTGCAAGATATCATCCCCTAGGGACAGAGATAGAGAGATCTGTCTTAGTGGCTGCATCCGATGTCCAGTGAAACCGAACAGCGGTGTTGAGGCAGGGCACAACTCACCATCATTTACTTGCATCTGGTCCAGAGCCGTTTTGTACAAGATATTGACGAAGCTTCCTATATAAAAAAAATGCGCTTAACTTCATAATTACCTATGCGAGCGAGAATTATCAGTGTATCCTCATAGGGAGCTTCAACATCCTCCAGATCATCAGGACCGAAAGAGATGACAGGCCCGATGCGCTTCTCTCTACTCATCCTGATTGCGTAGTTTTTCAACCTACGCGTGTGAGACTTCCTTGCCCGATGGGAATCTTCATCGGACGGGCCTCCCGAGATCATTCCGATGTGACCCAATGGAGGTCCTCAGGCAGGAGCCTTGCCCTTTCCTAGGTCTCGCTTCGGAGAAGCAGATAGGCGGGGTGAGGCCTCCTTGGATCTCTCTTCAAAAATTGATCTAGCCTGCCTCCTGGGTTCCTCTTCCCCCGATTGTTGTCCCCTAGTAGATCGGCTTCGATGAGGGGATCTTCGTCGATATCCCAAATTGCTTCACTTCTTGCGTGTCTTGGCATCGACGCCCTTGGATCCCCTTCTCTTCAAAGTGTAGCACTCCTATGTGGAGTGCATAGTACTATCATGAAAGTCACAATACATCTCAGGCAGTGTTGTCCTTCAATGTCCATTGTTTCTACTAGTTTCTTCCTGTGGTCCCAGTGACTTTTGTCTTAGTAAGAACCTTCACTCGGGCAGGAGCAGATGGTTCCTTTCTCTTGGATCATATCGAGATTTGGATAAGTGCCCCTGCCGAATTCTTTCAGCGGGCATGGTACATTTCTTCCACATTGACGCGCTTGACCGATCGCCCCAATAGATCATCGAAACTGGCCGGTGGCTTCTTCACGAGGGACCGGAAGAAATTTCTTTCAGTAAATCCCTACGTAAAGGCGCTGACAAGAATTTTTGAAGTGATACTTGGCATGTCCTGTGCTACCTGATTAAATCGTTGGATGTAGTCCTTCTAAAAATCTAAATTTAAAATAAAATCTAAATTTTCCATCTAAAAATATGTAAAGAAATTGAAAATGATCGTTTTTTAATTTATGTAATAAAATAAAATCAATTCAATACTTAAAAATTAATATACTATTTTCCATCGAATGAATAAAAAAACACCGATTTTTTCTAGGATGTGGAAGAAAATGTCCGAGGAAAGGAGGGCAAGGAGATCATTCATGAGCGATGAGGAAGAAAAATGAAGTCATTAAATGAAGTCATTTGAGAATATCATCGACAAAGAAGATAATATGACATTTTACCCCCAAAAAAAAATCGTATTTGAGAATTCATTTTTCTCAAAAACAACTTATGATTTATTCTTTACTAAAGAATACATATAAAATCAACTTATTCCTCTTATACTTTTCCTGTCAATATTTTTTTAGTTCACTTTTTGAGACTTCCAAACCACCTTTTCATAATTTGATTTTAAAATAATAAATTATAATTTAAAACACGTTGGAAAAACCTTATTAATCATTTTTTTTCTTATTGTTATATACAACACTCATCCCGAATCATTTACTATATTTTGCTACGATTGTCAAAAAATTAAGAAATAATTAAAACATTATCTTATAAATAAATAATAAAGGATGATTATATATTTTTAAAATAAAATCAATATCACACCGCGTTGGACTTGAAATCCGAGAATATCAAACCCTCTAATATTCAAAATATAAATAAAATAAAATAAGAAATATATATAATATTAAAAAAAGAAATAGAATTAGTAGAAAGATATATAAAGTATAAAGAAAGGAAATAAAGTTTATAGAATTGTATATATTAGAAATATAAAAATAGAAATTAAAATAAAATTTACATGTGTAAATTAAGATAGATTTGAAATTATCGAAAAAATTATTAAAAATATATTAGATTTTATTTTAAGACTAAAAAAAGCCTGAAATAAATTCATTTTAGACGTTCTTTGGCCCTGAAATATTTCATTTCAGACCCAAAAGGCCATAAAATATTTCATTTTAGACCCTCTTTAAGTCTGAAATATTTTTATTTCAGGCTCAAAAAGGATCTGAAAGAAATATTTCAGGCCCTTTTGGGTGTGAAGATATAAAATATAGAGAGAAAAATAAAACAAATATAAAAGAGACAAAATATAAAGAAATAAATATACAAAGAGAGAATGATAAAATAAATATATAAAGAGATAAAAATATAAATATAAAATATAGAAATACTCACAAATAAAAAATAAAGAAAGTATAAAATATAAATAAATAAATAGAGTTTATAGATTAAAATATAAAAAAATATAATAGAAATTAAATTAAAATATAAATGTGAAAAAAATAGATAATAAAATATAAACTAAAAAAAATAAAGATATAAAGATGAGAGATAAAATAGGATGGTATAAATATGTTGAACGCATATATGATGTATTATTCGTGCCAAATAGCACAACATGAGAAACCATTGCTAATGGTTATGAATAATTTTTGATACCATAATGAACTTCTCTTAGCTCAACCGTACCTAGTGATATCAAGTATTGAGAAATCTAAATATCCTAGATTCATCAGTGGTTTTTGGTAAAAACTTACTGATGGACTTAGAAAAGTCTGATTGCAACAATTTCAAATATTATGAGTTTATGGTGTTGCAAATACTCGAATTGTGTTAGGCAATGTATATTTAGGGGCTTTTCAGATGTTCTTCAATAGTACAATACGTTTAAACGAATATATATATATATATATATTTCAAGATGTTCTTCTGTAGTTGTAATGTATTTTATATTTAAAAAAAATCGCATATAATATAATTTATTTATAATATATTTATTTATATTTTTATCTTCTATATCTCTTTATATATTTCATTTATCTTTTATCTATATTTTATATAGAAAAAAGAAAAAATAGAGTTTGTAGAATGATATATAAAATATAAAAAAGAAATAGAGTTCGTCGAATTATATATATTAGAAATATATAAAATAGAAATTAAAATAAAAATTATATATGTAAATTTAATTAAATTAGATATCATTAAAAAAATTATTAAAAATCGATTAGATTTCATTTCAGGACCAAAGAGAGTATGAAATAAATTCGTTTCAGGCCCTCTTTGGGCCTGAAATATTTCATTTTATGCCAAAGAGGGTCTGAAATGAAATATTTTAAGCCCTGTTTGCACCTGAAATACTTTTTTTCCGGTCCAAAGAGGGTCTGAAATGAAATATTTCAGGTCTTTTTTGGGTATGAAAAATATAAAATATAGAGAGAAAAATAAAATAAATATAAAAGAAATAAAAGATAAAGATATAAATATACAAAGAGGGAAAGATAAAATAATCAACACCAAACAAAATTAAAATATTCTAAAATTAAAAATATATGTTTCTTTTAAATTATTCTTAAATTTAATAATGAATATTTTTTAATTGATTATAAATAATACTAAAATATAAAAGATAGGCCCACTAAAAATGAGGGCTCTTAAATTAACCATGTGATTTTTTAAAAATAATTATAAATAATGTTAAAGTATAAAAAATTAAGGCTTAATGAAATGGGGGCTAATAAAATGGGAGTCCTGGGTATAAGCCATTATGGCCTATGTCTTGATTTGATATTAGTCTTAGTGTCCCGTTTAAATTTTGAATTGGTATTATAAGAGTCATGATTTTATAGTTATTACACATATTATAGACTAATAATTTCGTAGTTATTATAATGTATATTTAACCTATTCAACTCTGGTAAGAATTTATATTTTAATAGCTACGGATTCGTAGATATTATAACTTGGATGATAGGAATTTACAAGCAAAATTGATATTCACATTGTAATAATGTAAAATTGAACATGCAACAAATTTGATAGTCAAGTTGTAATTGCTATTATAATTATAATATTTGCATTAAATTCTAGATATAACAACACCTTGTTAAAACTGGATAAAAGAATTAAATAAATAAATTTAATAAGATAAATGAATAAACATAAAGTTGGGTGAAGGCGTGAAGCTTGCAATCGGTCCGTCTTGCGTTGATCAAATTGGACACGTGTCCAATCAACCAAATTAAAATCCCCAATCGTGTTCGCCCAGTGCCCGTCCCCACACCGGCCCCACTCCAAGTGCCAAGTCCTTTCGCTTTATTTAATGGTCTCCTATCTCTTCATCGCCACTTCACCCTCTGAGAAACCTCCATTGTTCAACTGCCCCGATTAGCTCCGCCGACAGATCCAATGGAAGTGATGGTGGTGGAGAGCCCGCCGGAGTTTCTTCCCCACATCGCCCGGAGCTACAGCGACTGCAATCTCCACCGCTCAGGCGATTCCCCTCTCGTCCGCTTTCGAACAAGCTGCTCCTCCTCCCTCCATCGCTTCCTCGTCCACTCCGCCACCGAATGCTCCGACGACGCCATTTGCAAGCTCATCGCCGACCTTGACTCTCCCTTCCTCGAATCCAAGCGCCTCGCGGCAACGGAGCTCCGCTTTCTCGCCAAGCACAGCCCCGAGAACCGCCTCCGTATCGCCCGCGCCGGTGCCGTCGCTCCCCTCGTCGCCCTCCTCTCCCACCCCGATCCTCAGATCCAGGAGCAAGGCGTCACCGCTATTTTCAACCTCTCCCTCTGCGATGAGAACAAATCCGCCATCGCCGGTGCCGGCGCCATCCACCACCTCGTCTACGCTCTCCGCTTCGGCACCCCCGCTGCCCGTGAGAACTCCGCTTGCGCCCTCCTCCGCCTCGCCCAACGCGACGACCTCCGCGCCGCCATCGGCTGCTCGGGTGCCATCCCAGCCCTCGTCTCCCTCCTCGAGACCGGCGGACCGCGCGGGAAGAAGGACGCTGCCACCGCGCTCTTCGCCCTCCTGGCGGCGAAGGAGAACATGGCCCGGGCAGTCGAGGCCGGAGCGGTGCGCCCCCTTCTGGATCTGATGGCCGATCCGGAGTCTGGGATGGTAGACAAGGCGGCATACGTGCTCCACCGGGTGTTGTCGTTGCAGGAGGGGCGTAGGGCAGCGGTGGCGGAGGGCGGCGTACCTGTGCTGGTGGAGATGGTGGAGGTCGGGACCCGCAGGCAGAAGGAGGTGTCGATGCTATCGCTTCTCGAAATCTGCAAAGAGGGCACTGCGTACCGAAGAATGGTAGTTCGCGAGGGCGCCATTCCGCCGGTCGTAGCTCTGGTCCAGTCCTCCTCGGAGAAGACGAAGGAGAAGGTAACCTCACCTCCGACCTTACTCGGTGCTCCGACTCGAACGGATAAATTATTTCCTTTAGTGAAAAAATTACAATTATTTTTTCAAATTTTTTTTACAGGCGGAGGCGTTGATTGCGCTTTTACGGCAACCGACCGCCCCACTTTCATAGTTCAGGAGGACCGACACGTGTCGGCAGTAGGTGGGTAAATAGTTTGCTTCGGCCGCGGCATCCACCGTGTTACAGGAGGAGATGCTGGTCGGCTCTTTTTTATTTTTCTCTTTTTTAGTGAAAATGGTCAGAAACTTCTTTTTTAAAAAAAGAAAGACTTGTGTTTCTTAGTATTTAGTAGGTTGTGCTGGTCTTGTGAATCTCCTGGGTCGGACGTTCATGATACAAGATGTATTGTACTAAATTGTTTGTGCACTTGTATTGAACTATGTGTACAAATGCTTTAATTTGGTATTCACTCGATCCATTCCCTTTTGCAAGCATTGGAAAAATAATCAAATAGATAAATTAGTGTAGCATTAATCTACTAGATATAAGTTAATTAACAAGGAGTTTATATCCTTAAAAATTAAGGGAAAGTTATAACAAATTCAACTATTAGTAGTTTTAAATCCATCGGTAGTTTCAAGTACCCCATTTTTGTTTTCTTTTTTTTTTAAAAGAAAATTAATTCCTAATAAGACAAACACAATCAGTAGAGGATGTGCCTCTCGGCTTCATTCTTAATTGTTAACGGCACGTGGAGGTAGGATATGCAAACAATCTCATCATTTCCTTTTGATTTATGGTTTTTGGTGGTTGCATGTCTATTTGGTGGGGGTATATCATGGAAATTAACACAGAATGTAATTTTTTAAAATATAAATGTTTAATTAATTGTTAAGGAAAGACAATACTCGTGCCGACATCCAATTTATGCATCAAGAATTTTTTATAAAAGAAAAAGAAAAATGAAGACAACTTTAGTTGTTGAGATATATGCTCCTCACTTGTTTCCTCCTACAATGTAATTAAACAATGATATAAATAATTAATTTGGCATTAGGTGCACGCATCTAAATCTGATTCAAATCTCCAAGATTTTTTTTTGGTTTTAATCTAATTTTCTTGCTTTGTACCTATTGTAAGAATTTTAATTATTATTGTAAGAATGTATAAGAATGGGAATGTGAATGTTGTGGCTTAGGTGGGTGTTGGGTGTGATGTCGTTGAACGTTTAATTTGAATGCCAACAACTAAATGTCATCTAAAGTCGAGTTCGGACGTTTGTTTGTTGAGGGTGATTTGATAAATAATTTTGTTTTCGATTTTTTTACCAAATCACATAGATAACTTAATTTATGAATTATCTAAATCGTATATCTAATTTTCAAAATCATCAAATCAAATACTCTATACCTATTTTATCCCTCCTCATTTACTTAAATCAGGGCAATAGATTAGGGTATTTTTTAAAAAAAATAAATAGTTTTTTTAAATTGATTCATATTTTAAAAAATCATGATATGTAAATCATATATATATATATATATATAATCAGGAGAACTAGACTAACAAGTAAGACCTGATTTCATATCATTTTGAATTTTCTACCTCTATCCGATGATTTTGGCGTAACTAATCAAAATTGACTTGTGAATCTAAAAAGTTCAGAGTGATATAGAACCAAGCTTTATATATTAGTCTTGTACTCATCTAATTATGTAAATGCTGTCGAACATCATTTTAGCATAATTGTTTTTTTGTGAATAATTCTTTTTTAAATACGAATCAATATTTTTTAAAAATAAAAAACTTAATCCGAATCAATTGCATCTGACTAAAGCTCATAATGTGAGATGAACAGTAATCCAAATAGATTGGTACACTAGAGCAATCGATTAGAAAATTCGATTTGAATTTTAAAAATCATCGATCTTAATATAGTATGTCAAATTGATATTTAAGGACATAAATATAATCAGGAGAACTAAATAAATATATAGGACAAATTCAATATCATTCCAAACTCTCTAGGTTTATCAATCGATTTTAACATAAATCATTATTCTTTATATAGTATATTAAATTAATGTTTGAAGACATAAATATAATCAAGAGAATTAGACGAATACATAAGATAGGTTCCGACCAAAATTGGTTAGTGGACCTAGAGACCTTGTAATGATATGAAACCAGATCCTATGTATTCGTCTAATTCTCTTGATTATATAAATACTCTCAAATATCAATTTGATATACTATATTAAGAATAGTAGTTTTTTTAACACGAATTAGATATTTCAGACATATTCATGTTTAAAAAAACCATTGATCTCAATATATTATCTCAAATTGATGTTTGAGGATATGAATATAATCAGGAAAACTAAACAAACATATATAATATGGTTTCATGTTATTCTAAATTTTCTAGATTCATCAGTCAATTTTGATCAATTTCGAACAAAATTAATAGATGAACTTAGAGAGATCGGAATGACATGAAATTACATCTCATATGCTCATCTAGTTCTCTATTATATCAATATGGATTTGCACCCTGAATTCTCTAGTTCTCTATTAATCCACTTGGTTCAATACAAATCCGGGCCCTGAATTTGCACCCTCTGTGCACCCACGTGTGAGAAAAAGTTTCTCCTCTAGCATTTGTTCACAACTAACATGCTTGTGAAATAATATAAACTAATAATTATGCCTTAAGACTCCCAATGTGCGACTAAAGTCTCATTTACAATGGAGTTCATTTATTCTCCACCTCTTTGTCCATTCATTAGAAACTCCCAATGTGGGACTAAAGTCTCACTCACCAAGGAGCTTCTTTTCTCCACACCTCCCTTTCCATTCACACCATATCCAACACTAAGTTCTATGTATTTGTCTAATTTTTCTAATTATATAAATTCTCTCAAACATCAATTTAATATATTATATTCAGAACAATGATTTTTTTGAATATGGATCATTTTTTTTAAAAAAAAGTTTATCTATTTGAGAAAAAATCCTAATCGATTGCTAGTGCCTAGCAATCGATTTGGATGAATGAGAAAGGTAAAATAAGAATATAGTTTGTGATTTGGTCATTTTAAAAGTTAGATATGTGATTTAAGTAATAACAAAGTTATCTATACGATTCGGTAAAAAAACTATTTTGTTTTTGTTAATAAATCATAGTAGTATATGAATTATATTAATTAATTTGATTTTGATTTCAATTTGAGGAAAGGAATTCAATTTGTCAAAATCTATTTCATTCAAATTCAATAGCTACAAACAAAAGACGTTTGTGCTTTTACGGGTGTGCTATAGTGGTAAAATATTCAAAAGAATAATAAAAAGAATAGGATAAGACTTTCAAATAAAATGAATATTTACAAAGGTCGATTTTTGAATATATATAAATTGTATTTTGAATTTATCTAATAAATGAGTTAGAGCGAATATCATCTATATATCTATCTCTGAAATTAATCGGGTGAAATTTATACATCCATTAAAAAAAAAATCTAATTTTAAAGAGCCATTGTATTATCTATCAATTATATTATATTATATTATATTTTTTTAATTCACATCTCTAAGTTTTGAGGTCAGTTAATTATGGAGATGAGCGATTTGGTTTGCTCATTGATAAATCTGAAAGCAAATATGCTATAATTGAGATTCGAATTATGAATGTTGAGAAACTGCTACACCCTGCCTGAGGAACCAAATGGCCATGTAGAAACCGAGAACTTTCCGGGGACTTCACCCTCTTGCTTATGAGATTTCATTGTCTGAAAGTAGAAGACAAGATTTAGTATATCTATCAGAATCAATACTAGTCCTCGTTTGACTGAAATAAATACAAGTAACAAGAGAGAGTCATTGAAACTTCGTGACCTCCATGCAGTGAAGAACTTCACAGTCATCTCGTGAAGTCGATCCTCCATCCACCTCTTTCATGTCTGAACGCTACTTGACAGCGTTGACTTCTTAGATTTAAGAAATAGATATGATATAAATCTTATGAAAAAAAAGTCAACGTACTTGATACCAAGGGCAAAAAACACAGTCCATGAGAATCAACAGATTTATCCACTGCACCTGCCATTTCCGACGAAGAATAAAAATATTCAAAAAAAAAAGTAGAATATTATCTTTAAATATTAATTTTAATTCAGAATTATGAATTTCTACGATTATAATTTATTAGACGCTGGAAAAGGGGACGCGTTTTCTTTTAATTTCCGCGACCTTCCGCTTTCTATATATTAGCTGTACCCTTCCAATCAAATCGTCGTCATTTGTCAATTTCCAGAAATGAAAGGGTGCTTTGGTTGGTGCTCCGCCGGCGCCGAGGACGGCGGCGGCGGCGGCGGCGGAGATGGAGGAGGTGGCAGTGTGGAAAGCAGAGATGGGCTTCTTTGGCATACGGACCTCAAGCCGCACTCCTCCGGCGACTTCTCCATTGCCGTGGTTCAGGCCAACGACTCGCTCGAGGACCAGGGGCAGGTGCTTGCCTCATCCTCCGCCACCTACTTCGGCGTCTTCGACGGCCACGGCGGCCCGGAGGCCTCCCGCTTCGTCAACGACCGCCTCGTCGCCCACCTCCACGGTATCGACGCTTTGGTTCTTCTCTTCAATGGTTCGATCATGCTTCTTTTTTTTTCAGTAGGATTCATCAGGAAGTTCTTCTTCGCAGAGTTCGCGTCGGAGCAAGGAGGCCTTTCCGTGGAGGCGATACAGAAGGCGTTCACCGCCACCGAGGAAGAGTTCCTGCAACTGGTTAAGCGGTCGTGGCGTTCCCGCCCAAAGATCGCGTCCGCCGGGTCGTGCTGCCTCGTCGGAGCCATCGCCAACAACGTGCTCTACGTGGCGAATCTGGGCGACTCGAGGGCGGTGCTCGGCCGGCGGGCCGACGGAGGGGCGGTGGTGGCGGAGCGGCTGTCCCGGGACCACAATGTCGCGGAGGAGGAGGTGAGGAGGGAGCTGACGGAGCTCCACCCCGACGACTCCCGCATCGTCACCTACGACAGAGGCGCCTGGCGAATCAAAGGGATCATCCAGGTCACAAACACTCACCGATCTCTCTCACTTCCACAGATCCCATCTGACACGCGCCGTGTTTTCAGGTGTCGAGATCCATCGGCGACGTGTACCTGAAGAAGCCGGAACTCTCCGGCGACGCTCTGTATCAGAAGCTTGCCGCTCCGGTCTCCTTGACGCGGCCCGTGGTGACGGCGGAGCCTTCGATCAGGATACGCGACCTCAAGCAGAACGACCTATTCCTGATATTCGCATCGGACGGCCTCTGGGAACATCTGAGCGACGAAGCCGCCGTAGATATCGTCTCCAACAACCCCCGATCGGTTTGTTCTTGATCTCTCCGGTCAATTTCCAGTTCTTGATTCGCGATCCCCTAATTGTGGTTGCGGCGCAGGGGATAGCGAAGAGACTTGTACAAGCTGCCGTCGCCGAGGCAGCGAAGAAAAGGGAGATGAGATACGACGACATCAAACACGTGGAGAAGGGGATCAGGCGGCTGGTCCATGACGACATAACGGTCATAGTCATCTACCTCGACCATGGCGGCGACGGCGACGGCGACGGCGAAGAAGGCGAAGGTTCCAAGTTCGAGGGAGGCAATGTCGACTGCACTAATGCACCGGTGGACGTCTTCTCGCTCCATGCTACATAATTCAGACAACCTTAGCGTCTTTCTATTTGAAATCGTGTTCATGCTGTCAAATTAAAAAAAAAACAGGAATGAAGAATAAATGTTAAATTTTTTTATAGTTGCAAAAAAATAAATTAAAATGCATAGAGTTATAATCCCTAAATCGTAAAGAATGCTTATTCATATACTATAGCTTGTACATTTTTATATGAATTTTCATGAGCGAACGAATATTTTTTTAACATATTTATGAGCAACATCTAACCTAAACATCTGACACAGCTAAATTATTTTATCATATTTATGAGCAACATCTAACCTAAACCTCTGACCAGCTAAAATTTATTTTTTTTTAATTCCTCTCTATGTAACAACTATTTTCACCCTTCAACACGTAAAATAGGGTTGATTTTTAAAAACAAATATCAAAATGATATTAATTTTTAAAAATCAACACGAATGTTAAAACTGATCTTGAAAATCAACTCCAAAATTAGTACCGTGAGATGATGATTTGCCACAAACTAGTAAATACCATATACGAAAAAAAAATGAAACCTTACAACCCCTAATCCGACCTATAAGTTTCAGAAGACAACAACGATTATCACTATGTGAAACTGATCGAAATAATGTATATAAACCAACACAATGTGGTTATGATTTATTATAAATTAGTATCATCCTTGGTGTTTGATTTTAAAAAATCAGTACCAAGCAAACCAACATCACATTGGTACCAATTTTTAAAAATCAACACTATCTTGATGTTGATTTTTATAAATAAGCACCATCTTGTATGCAATTAAAGAAAACAAATTATGATCACATGCCAATGTGAGAGATTAAAAAAATTGATTTTTTGTCATCAGATTGCCTATGCTTGATGTCGTTTATATAAAGATATGCAGAATATTATTCCAGTAAATATCCTAAAATGCCTTGAGTCAATTGGCTAAGCAGGCCACGAACTAAGCATACTTGTCTATAAGCAAATGAGACACAAATGGTAGTAAGCAATCTGGTTACAACTTGCAACACAGCATGCAAGTAGTTTGAAGAAAGCAAAACTACATGTTAAAAGTGACCATGACAGTGCTTTACTTTGCGTCTACTGAGAGTGCTTTGATGAAACTGGCACTGATGTTTCATCTCTGATTCTCTCATTACCACTTTCGAGTCCTTGGAAACTCACTTTGGAGGATCGATATTTACAACCAAATGCAGTGCCGAAGCCCCAGCCAAGACCAAATCCAACTCCACAGCCTCCCCCTTCACATTCAAACTTCTGGATTAGCTCAAAGCATCGCAAAACTAAATGAAATACCAAGTGAGTGACACTAACCGATTCCCATTCCAAAGGTATTCAGGGGCATACCTGAAGATGATTCAAAATAAGAAAAAAGTCGGCAATATATGAACCATAGGTTAAGAATTGTATAAAACTACAAGAAAAATTATGAATAGATAAAAGGATACTTGTGAACTTCAATGGACATGGAACGTAATTTATTGTAATAAGTAAGCAACAATTTCATAAGTGGGAGTGTTGATGAAGAAAATTTTGAAGAGATTTGACTTGAGATGCTTATCAAACCCATCGGACTGCATATAGCCATACAGAATACTTTTGTCCCAACCGCTAGTAAACTATCCAAGTGCAAACTAACAGAAAACTTAAAGTCTAGTCTTCATCTTATTTGGTGCAGCTGTAAAAACAGATAGTTCTAACTTCAGTAATCATTGCCTTCAATATTTCTAGTCACCATCATCAACCTTTGCTGCACTAGTTTCCTAGAAGTATGGACCATGATTTCTTTTACCATTTTCTTTCATTAAAAATGGCTAGATTTTCCTAGCAAGGAAATGCTCAAGATGTCATTCATAATATGTATGATCCATGTGCACATATAAATGCAAACCAGAGAAATGATGACTTTATCACACGAGCTTATGCCTTCCAATTGAAAGTTATGTGAGAGGCAAAAATATAGGTGTTACAGGCACAGGATGATTAGCCACAAGCATTTGGATAGTTTCACTAGGAAAACACCAATCTTATAAAGAAAGACAAGCGACCTTTTGACTATTTATTTCTTCTTCTTTGCTCGTGCACATATAAGTAATGTATCAATGAGAATGAATAAGTTTCTAAATGCTCACCAACTCCATATGAACCCTCCCTACTCCACTAATAACTCCTTAAACGTACTAATATAACAATAAACTCCTGTCCTAATAACATAATACATAAAACCATAATATAATAAAACCCTTCGAAATAACATGCTTTGGGATCGTATGCATAATAAAAGTTCCTACAAAAGCACTGTTGCTATCCGCTCTTTCTCTTCCTTAGTTCTAATGCATCCATTTATTTTCTTAGACTTCAGCTAGGGCAAGTGGGCAACACGAACTCGCTAATTTGTTGAAAATTGCAATATTTTATTTAGGGTCGCATTCCTAAGTACAACCTCTATATCTAATATTACTTTGCCCATCAATTAAGAATCTCTATAGTAGTAATGTTAAGAAAGGAAAAGATCCTTGTTGCCTTTATCCACTGATCAATTACTCTATAGCTGCACATCAAATCGAAATCAGCTAAGGCTAGCAAAGGAACCTCCTTTGCCACACTTGCTAACCATGAAATCTTCAATTATCTCTTTGTGTTGCTGATACAGCAAACACACTAAAAAGAGAGATATACATCTCAAACTAGATTTATCAGAACAAAATCTAGAAAAAAAGGAAAGGTATTTTTACCTCCAAAACCCCATCCAACTCCAAAACCGCATCCAATCCCGAACCCTTAGGAGGGAAAATATGAAAACGATTCAGATTTGGAGGGAACAGCCACAGAGCTAAACGATGGCCGAGACTACATACCAAGGCCTATGCCGACGCCATCGAAGCTTGTGAGAACCATAGCGCCTCGCAGGAGAATCGACCTCGCCCGCTCCCCGAAGTGCTGCGACCGTAACGCGCAGTGATTTCGCCCTGGCGCAGAGCGTAGGGCGTGGGCGTGGGCGTTGGTTGGGGAGGTCTGGTCGGTGGTGATCATTTTCAGGGGAGAATGAAATGCTTCACGATTCGTGCGGGTCTTTGGACGGCCATGATGACTGCAACGTCGGCTGGGGCAGTGGGTCCAGCTTCTAACGGATCGGTCCAAATGAAGTGGAATCGTGCTCGGGTTCTCTCTCTTATCTTTCTCTCACCGCCTCCGTCCAATTTCGAATCCCCTTGCGCGATCCAAACGGAACTCCGACCATGACGGCGGCCACAGGATTTCTCCCCGCATTTTCCGTCGGCTATCTAGCGTCCCCTATGACGCTGCCACGCCGTGCCGCGCTCATCCCGGGAAGGTGGATTGCTGCGGGGGCTCTACGCGTGGCAGCGGAGGCGGGGACAGATGAATCAGAGAAGAAGAAGAAGAAGCAGAGGGGCATCACCAAGCCCAGGCCAGTGTCGCCCCAACTGCAGGCAGTGGTTGGCGAGGTGGAGATCCCCCGGACCCAAGCGCTCAAGAAGATTTGGGCTTATATCAAGGAGAACAATCTTCAGGTCCCCCTTTTTTTCTTCCCTTTAGAAGGATGAAAGATTTTCTATAGAAAATTGTAGAGTTTGATTTTGATGTTTGTCTGAACTCAGTGTTTATGGATTTGGAAATGTGGATTTTGCTTAGAACGAATAATGAGCACCGTCATACAAGCATTATCAACAAAAATGCTGAGCTGATAAGGAGAGCTCGTTTTTTTTCTTCACCTTTATCAGATGAAGCTTTATAAATCAGTTGGACCCCTAGAGTTCAGCTGATGGGAATGATTTTACCCATAGTCCTATGATCTATAACGGGATCAGAAGTTCAATATGAAATCTTTTCGAAAGATTGAAAATGATTAACGGATAACAAAATGCTTTCCCTTGATGTTTCAATTATTGCTTTTCCATTCAATTAAGCCATGTCGTAGGAAAGATCAAGACATTCTTTGCCTGGTTGAGGAGAATTCCATCAAAAGACTCACCATTCACCTCACTGTGGTGTTTCTCATCATGTATCAGTAGGTGAAGACCCTTGAGTTTAACTTGTTCTTGCTGTTTTTGTTGTATAGATATAGACATCGGCCAATAACCTTGGATCTGATATTGGAAAAAGATGACATGTTTCTATTTTTTTCCCCCACAGATCATTTAAAATCTGTCTTTCAGATCTATGCCTTCATTTCCATTGTACATAATTGTCTTGCATCTAACTTAATAGTTTTCGTTTCATCTCTGTGCAAATGTTGTATCTCATCTAACTGAAGGATTCCACTCATACATATTATCTAAATTGTTTAAGTTGCACAATTCAATCAGAGGTTATTGAGAGTTTATTTTTTGGTCTCATTCGTATGCAAATAGCTTGATACTATATGTGTTTATATGGACAATTAAGGTATTTTCATAGAACATTGTTGTATGTTTATATACCAATCTCAAAGAAATGTATGTCATTGGCGCCCATCTTATGGAGCAATTGGCTGTATTTCTTCGATAATAGAGAGATATAACAGAGAGGAATGTGGGTTAATCTTTTTTGTTCTGTTATCCTTGTGCCCTTTGTTTCTTCTCTTATATACTAGGAAAATGATTGCTTTCATATCTCTTCTGACTCCTCAACGGTCATGTAAGAAAAAATTATCCCTTCTTTCGTGACAAAATTTGGACTGGACAAATATTTCTTGATATCTCTACTGTGAACATATTTCTCTGTCCTTGTAACACGTTGTACAGAAGATTATCGGATATCAGAGATACATTTTGAGAACTAATTTGGTAGTTTTTTTTCCTTCCCCCTTTTCATTCTGAGAACCAGGGTTTTGTAGAGATTGCACGGGATTTTCACTTTCCAGACCATTTGTTCATTTGATTGTCAGTCAGGTAAAGTTTTCAAATTTCTAATCCAATTCTCGAGTCAGTCTGTTAGAATAACCATTGGTGTTCCTGTTTTAGTATGCATAAATGTCGCAACACCAACAGGAGGTTTGATGACCTGAGAAATGTTTAGTGAAGGTTAGAAAAATAAATATCAAAAGACAGAATGGTTGTGAGATTTTCACTTCAGCCTTTGTATCTCATGAATCATCAGTTTATGTCCATCTTCAATATCAAGTGTTGAACAATCACTATAAAATTTGTTTTGCAGGATCCGGATGACAAGAGGATGATAGTATGCGATGATAAACTACAGAATATTTTCGGGAAAGATCGTGTTGGATTCTTGGAGATTTCAGGACTTCTTAATCCTCATTTCACAAAGTGATATGCCTCCAATCCACTGTCATGTACCATATACTTCGACTTGGTCTCGTATTTACAAGCATCAACGATTGTACTTACTCGAAAATACAATTTCAATTAAATCAGAAAAATGAATATTCAGCTGCTGAGCAATTTGTTTATCGTTCCTGTTATGAATGGATAGTAGTGGACATCCAAAATCGTTCTCAAATTTTGTAAATCAAACATCTTTCGAAAATTTCAATATTATTTCGATGTGAAGCTATTTTTTATTTGAACAATGATTCGGAGAGTGAAAATGGAAAAGTGAAAACTATAGTGAATGACGTGGCACTTTACATGCACGATCTCCGATGAGTAATGATACGCACAGTGAAAATGAATGCCTTAGTGAAAACTTTGACCGTCAATCGACGGCACGTCCGACATCCGATCGTCGATCGGACACTACCGGCGGCCTTCGGCCACCGGCCCGAACCAAACTATACCCTAGGGGGCACGGTGAACCCGTCGGGGATCGCCACAATTGCGATCTCGCATCATTGACCGTCGATTTTGATGGGTTCACCGTTGCCGGCGATCCTGACAAGTTCACCGCCTTCCCAAGGTATAGTTTGATTCGGGACGGCAATCAGAGGCCGCCGGTGGTGTCCGATCGACGATCGAACATGTACACATTAACTGCACGTCATTCACTATAATTTTCACTCTCCCAAATTCACTCTTCAAATCATTACACGGTGATGATTCACCGTGCCCCCCAGGGTATAGTTTGATTCGGGACGGAGGCCGAAGGCCGTCAATGATGTCCAAACGATAATCGAACGTGTGCATATAAAATACCACATCATGCCACATCATTCACTATGATTTTCACTCTCTCATTTTCACTCTCTTTATTATTGCTCTTTTTATAATCTCATCACTATTTAATTATATATCAACATCATTTGCCTATCAGTGCCCTAACAATCATCGAAATAGATTAGCTAAGAATTTTTAGTCCGCAATGCATTACACTCAACAGAAATAGTCATGGTCAATATAAATCATCAGTACATCAAGTACAGTGCCATTTGCGTCGATCCTATCTCCGTTTTTGTTTCTGAATTTTGATGACTTACCTGACGACAACTTCCCCTTCTTTGTGGAAGGCTTCCGACCCTTCTCGGCCTGCAACTCCATCCCTTTCGCTGATGGCTTTCGTTTCCTTTTCGATCCTCCTGTCCCAGCTGCATCTTCTGGAGTTGAATTGCCTATCACTGCATAAGAGCAAAACCTGTTATATCAAAACAACAGTAGAGGCGTGGGGTTCATGAATAAATTGTTGGTTCAACAAGCAAATAAACACGAATCTTTAATCATACCTTCGAGAGGGCTTGAAGCAGGAAGAATAGTCTGACCATTTTGTGCAGCTTCCACTGAAAACGGCGAGCTAGTGTGGTTGCTGTCCTCCAACTTCAATGAACTTCCTAGACACTTGTCTAGTTGCTCAGGAACATCGGGCAAAGGGGTTACCGGCAAGAAGACTAGTTCATCCTCAGAAGCATCTGAATCACTGAAAGCTGAATCTTTCTCCACCGTTAAAATGTCGACCTCCTCGTCTTGATTGATATCCAACTCCTTCACCTGCCAGTGCATATTTCAGACAACCATAGTAGAAAGCCAACAGAATAAATATGGGGAGTAGTTGATACTTTCTCAGATTCGGGCATGAGATCAAACTCATCCTCTCTCTCAATGTATTCTTCATTCTCCTCGAGTTCTTTGAAATCAGGTGCAAATGCACTCCAGTTCTCCATGTAGTCTTTGGCCCATATATACACCAAACCAGCAACCGAAACAGAGACCACCAATGGGCGAAGAGGGTGCCAGGCAAGACCAATTAGGGCTTCTTTAGGACCTTCTAGGATTTTTACGAGATGTCCAGCCCTGTCCCAAATGTACAACTTGTGCTCTCCTTTGCTAGCTGAAGCACCGATGACCCATTCGCCGTCGCCACTAAAACATGGTGCTTTCCACTGTATCCTTGTGACAGCATCCTGAAACTCTCGTGATAAACACAAGCACTTGGTGCCAGCTTCTTTTAGCTTGTCTATCCTAGAAAAATCAGCACTGTCAGCGTCAGTCATAGTCTCAAGTTCCTTCGCAGCACCTTTCTTTGGAAGAAGGTTCTCATAGACTCTAATGACTCGATCATTCGAATTCGTAAGAAGATACTGCCCGTTTCTACTGAAAACAATATCCTTGACAACAGAATTCCCTGGAATAGGAATCACTGCATTTACCTTGATGCTTTTAGAATCAACGATTAATATCTCCCCTTTGGAGTTCCCTAGGTATATCAAATCTCCATACTTGTTAAAAGTTGCAGCAGTTGGCGTGAAAGGTGGGGAGCCATCTGAAAATTTATTTCGAGGGTGAGGAATAGCACTTCCATTTCCCGTGTCCGATACAGAAACTGGCAGAACAGTCGAGCTTCCATTGTTCAAATCAACAAGAATTGGTGCAGAAGAAAGAGGACAAGCTAAGCAGAGCGATGGAGTGCAAGAGCCTGGATGCAGGCAAGCATGTAGAGTAGTCTGCTGCAAGGTTACTCTCGTGATCTTGTCACCAGTCAAGATGTTCCAAAGTGTCAATGATTTATCAGTAGCAGAAGCAAGTACGTAATGGCCTAACTTTGACCAGCAAACACTTGTAATTGGTGCTATACAAGCTTTATCACGAAGTTCCTTGGCAATCCCCCTAGTTTCAAAATCCCATATGACACAGCTCCCATCTGCACAGCCAGCTGAACAAGGAAATAGAATGGAAATCTTAGATAGTTGACTATGTTATACGATAATATGAAGATGTTAACATGAAATCCAATAAGCACAGTCATGTTTGATATCAGATATATGATCCAATTTTAATAACCAATAGGGAAAACTTGTCAAACATTGAGCATTATTAGAATTAATTGTCTACAATCATTAGTTCACTAAGAAAAAGAAACATTATCACAAAAATGTTTGCACCCTAACACATCCTCTGTAGCAATAGAAAAGAATTGACTTCCTACAAAAATCTAGTAAAACGTGTTGGTTTTAGGATTAAGACCCAAATTATGTTAAAACGTCTCACTGAATCAAGAAGGGAAGCAGAAAAAAAGCTTGTCATTGAGTATAGCTATTGTGCCCAGCATATGTACGCCTTGAAAAGTGTGAGCCATAAGACTTGGAACACCAAGCTCTCTCTGTGTGCTAAGTTGGATACTACCAGTGCTAAATATCTCTGATTTTGTGGGAAATTCTACTCTTAAAACTTATAAAATGTTTCCAAAAGAACAATACTTCAGGTAAGTTGAACTAGTAAATCTACAACTTTATTGACAGAAATAACTGGCAACTTAAAACCAATTTAAAGAAATCATCCAAAGTATGATCTTTTGGAAGATATAAACTGATTAACGAGGTTTTTCCAACCTCAGGCGATCGGCCCGGCCTCACGGAAGTTTCCCACAAGCCGCCAGGGTAAATCGGGAAACGCTCGCAGTGGGCGGTCTAGAAGCCCAGCGTCCTAGGATTCGTGCCCAATTTGGAGGAAAAATTTTTGCAATTACGCCGTAGCTGGGGATCGAACCGCGGATGCCTGGGATAGCGACTAGTCGCCCTACCGCTGCACCATAGCCTCGGAGGCTTTTGGAAGATATAAAAAAAATGATTAACGGGATTTTTCCAACCAACCTCGGGCGACCGGCCCGGCCACACGGAAGTTTCCCACCGGCCGCCAGGGTAAATCGGGAAGCGCTCGCATGGGCGGTCTAGAACCACTACATAAGTATATACAAAAGACGATCCCAAGCAAACTGCCAATATGTTATAACAGCAGGATTGACTTTATTAGTTACATGGAACTAAAGTTGTTATGAATTGCAATGGAACCCATTAAAGTGATGCTAAAGGAACTACAAGTAACAAAACTCAACCATACACCATTTCCAGCATCTGAATTGCTGAGATTACAAAAAACATTACGACTAACAAAAAATAAAACTAAATGATGGAAGCAAATCACATTGAATAACATGCTACAGTTTAGTAGATGGTTTGCAGAAGTGGATGCACAATACAATCAGTAAGATATAAAATCCCTGCTCAAACATTCTAGAGAAACTGCAGTCTATGTGCATAATTTACTACAATGATCATTCCTTATTCAGTTATACCTGAAGCAACATATTCCTGTTGTTCTAAAGTAATAAACAAACTTTAAAACAATCAATCTGCCAAGGTTCAATTTCTGAGTTCCATTTCAAGACAGAAATTATTACACATAAGTTTCTAATTACAGGTTAGTTCATTTTAGTTCATAATGCAACTCAACTAGGTAAAAAGGATGCTAAGAGAGCTTGTATACACTTGAAAAGTAAGCAGAAGAGAACAAAGTTGCATCCAGTAATACTAGAGTTAGCTGTAAAGGAAAAGTTTTTTAAACAGGTATGAAGACAACATTGAATTAAATGATCTGAGTACGATCAATAGCAAGACAAGAAGTGCAATCTAAATTCGCATATCATCTTCTAGCCATTTGAATCCATCAGACTTGAGTTTTGACAGAAGGTAACAAAACAGTTGATTGTTAAAGATTTCAATAGGAAGATTCAAGAAAGAGTTGGTTGACAAAAAAAATTAGAAGAAACTTCTTAATGCTCTCTTGCAAAGGAGAGGCAACCTATATAAGAACCTATTGAACTCAGAATGAATTGATAAGTTAAAATATTATTAAGTACCACGTAGATTAGAATAATACTGATCCAATGTTTAAAGAACATTAAATATTTTCTCAGACAAACAAACATGAAGGATAGAAAAATATAGCTTAGGGAAATAGATTTAAAGGAAAAAAAAGATACAACGGCAATAAGTACTAGGAAATTGATCACTAGTCACCAGTTCTCAATCCATTAGTGTGTCAGAAAGACTGAAAAACTCATTAAGAAACAATTTTTTAAGTGTGCATTCTAATCATGAGAAGCATGAATGAAGGGAGATCTAAAATGTGCATTCTAATCATTTGCAGCCTTCTATGATACAAAAAGTTTGTTCTTACTTTTCATTGGATTTTATCTAAAATTACGAAAACAGGCACCAACTTAGTCCGTTGACCAACAGCAGAAAGCAAGACACCTACTTGAGTATAATTTTTCGCTGGTTCCCCTATAATCAATTTAAATGGAAACAAATTTAAGCATGCTTTCCTAGCTGGTACACTTAATTCTAAAATCTATAAAGAAAAAGCTTTACACATTCGAGATCAATAGAGGGCTCAAAGATTGTGTATTGGCTCTGTTTGGAGCTTCTGAAATCTATCAATACCATCTCTTTTAGCATTTACACACAAAATTACATGTCCAAAAGAGAAAGCAAAGCAATGAGCGCACCTGCAAGAAGAGTTCCTCGGCGATTGAAGGAGATACATTTCATGTTCCCATGCTGCAAATACTCCTCGATCACTTCCGGGAAATCCCCCTGCAACGGATCTTCACCCGACCAAATCACCCAAGAGAACGAACAAAAAAAATCAGTTCTTTCCGCTTAAAAGCACAACCTAGAAAAAAAGGGCAGGAGCAAAGAACAAAAAAGAAACTTTTATGCCGAAAGAAAACCCAGATGGGGAAAAAGAACAGAAACCCACCGATTATTGGGGCATTCATCGTGTTTGGCTTCCTCGGCGAGGAGAGAAACAAAATCGCTGCAGGCAGCAACGCAGGGCTGAAGGCAGAGATCGAGAAACTCCGCCAAGAGTAAGCCCTTCCAGGAAGTGATGACCTTGCCGACGAACCCTAAGGCTCCTCCGTTCGCCGGAGTCGTGCAAAAAACCCTACCAACCTCCGCTGGCCTTCGGCTACTTGGGGCGATTATTTACCAAATTCCATAAAAATGTGTCACAAATTTAACTCCGAATCTGTTCCTTCGCCGCGATCGGTAGATAAATTCGCGAATAGTGGCAGCAAATCCGCTCATCCTGGCGGTCCGCGTGGACGTACTAGCACTGGGATATAGATCTCTCTTGGCAGGTTAAGATTTTAACCGTGGGAAATTTTGATGGGGTCGGTCACTCCAGATCAATATTTTTTTTTCTTTTGACAGATTTTATGGCAATTTAACCAAAAAAACGCCCTTAATTTTTATGTTTCATAAAAACACGCTCAAGCTTTGTTGAATGCTCTCCGAATATTTTAATTCCATTAAATAAAGCAATGACAAGGAGAGTAAATATAAGAGAGTAAAAAGTATAGTTAATGATATGATATAACGTGGCATTTTATATGCATACGTTCGATTATCGCTTGGACATCATCAGCGGCCTTCAGCCGCCGCTCCGAATCAAACTATACCCTGGGGAGCACGGTGAATCCGTCGGAGATCGTTACATGTAAAATGTCACGTCATTTACTATGCTTTTCACTTGCCCATTTTCACTTTACCTATCATTTATCCCTTTGAAATCCCTCTTGTCTTTATTTTTAAATACTGGCCAATTCTCATTTGTTGTAATAACTTCAGTCAAAATTAATTTATAAATAATTTATTGGCCCGTCTGAGATTTTTTTTTATCCCTACGAATTGGCATAATTAAAATTTACAATTATATTTATTTTAATAAATTTTAAAATCAATTACTTTGTATATCTTCTCTATAAAAGATCATTGTATTAAAATAAAATATTTTTTATCTTATCATACCCTCCATAT